>OY728155.1:102840370-103447870 GCA_963277665.1 Viscum album
AAAGGACATCAAAGCCCGGCGATGATCCCCTCAGCATCCCAAGCTCCCCCTTGGTCCTTTGCTCCCAACTCCTCAGGTACAAATAGCACATCACATAACCTATGTCTTGCAAGAAAGATGGTCTACTCGGGTACCCTGGTGAAGTGGTGGCCTAAGTAGGCTGTGAGATATAAATCCCAGTAGTCTGGCACCACCGATGTCCAACCCAATCCAGATAGTGTATAATAATTAAATAGTGAGCAGGTGTGGAGAAATAAGCAAGCAGAATTACATAAGTAAATAACAGCTGTCCAGGTTCCCAAGGGACACATGACGGTTATACCAGCTTCGGATCGTTGCCGGTAAAGTAACCTGATCATGTCACCATATATATATAAATGTAGTTAGATCATAGATGGTGTGGGGTAAGGATTCCTCCCACATTTTTATAAAAAAAATCGGCACGAGGTAAGAATGCCTCTCGTCCCTATAGGTCAAATGGAAAGGGGTAAGAATGCCTCCCTTCCATAAATCGAGATTAGTGGGCACGAGGTAAGAATGCCTCTCATCCCAATAAGTCAACTGGAAAGGGGTAAGAATGCCTCCTTTTCATAATTCGATATTAGATGGCATGAGGTAAGAATGCCTCTCATCCCTATAAGTCAAATGGAAAGGGGTAAGAATGCCTCCCTTCCAGACTTGTATTGTCACACTGGCATAGGGTATAACTGCCTCCCATCCAACCACGTATCTGTCACTAGGTGGCCTCATCATGCACTCAACTTTATTATCATTCATTATGTGGCATCATCATGTGCACACTCACAATATGAACATGTCTATAGTATACTGCTTATGGAATTACCTCATAAGCATTCAAAGAATCATACCACTTACACATAAGCAAACACATTCATGTTCAGACTTAAGGAAACCCATCTTAAGTATCTAAATCAAAATATTCACATATTCATTTTACTAACATAAGTTGTGCTCATTACATTATCCCAAGGTGTGTTCTTACCACCCTAGTCCGTTCCTTCCTAGTTTCACCATTCCATCTTAAAGGATACATTTATCATTCTTTAACCCTTTGATACCTTCTAGAGGTAACATGTCATTTAGTCTTACGTCATCCCACTATGGATATCATCGTACTAAATTTGTATAAACATGGAAAATTGACCTAAACACAAGTATCACAGCCATTTCATTCCCTTTTTCTCAACAAATCAAGCTCACATTCAAAGCATCAAAGAGGCACCCCAACAATCCAGCAAGCAAGCATAAAAAGTATATCGATATTTTTTATCTTGAAGACAGCACACCTATGATTGTGGGGTTTTATTATTAAATCAAGATTTTAATGACCAAGCAACCATTTTATCTTATTCCTACAATTTGAAGACTTTTCACAAAATCATTTAATCAAAACTAACTTGCATAATTAAAATACTAAGGCAGTAAAGGAATTTACTCATTAATACTTCACTTTTAAATCAAAGGCAAAGAGAGGGATCTTACCTCTAGGTGGATCCATCCATCCACTCTGGCTCTTGACGCTTTCTAACTAAGAGCCGATGCTTCTCCCCCACGAGGAATATGTGATTTCACATATGTATAAGGACACCTAGCACCTATGCACACACCCGCATGGCCATGAGCATGCGTAAGAGGATCCTTACACATATGCTTATACACATAAGCCTGTCTCTATTCACCAATGACTACACAGGCGAGCCTCCTGAGCTCTTGAAAATACAAACCAACCCTAATCTACCAACTCACTAAGCAAAACATACCAGGATCCTTTAGAACAACTAATCCTTTAATTTAGAAGCTGCAAAAATAAGCCACAGGTAAAACCCTTACCTCAGAATCAACCCGGCGGACCAAAACCAACACAAACTGCTATGCCTTTGGAAGTGGACCTCGAATCAAGAACCGACGAGCCTCTCGGGTCCTTCCACATCGCCCTAGTGAAACTGTATTGAGAAATAAACCGAAATCAAACAAACCCTAAACCTAGGGGTTCAGCTGAATGGAAAATAGGGCAAGGAGAGAGTGAAAATCGGACATGGAATAAAGGAGAGGAAGGAGTGAAACCTAACTTGAAGATCCTAAGAAAAACCACCATGGAATTTGAGGAGGAATCGATGGGAAGAGGGAGGTCCATGGGGATTCGTGCGTCTCGGCAGGGGAGAGCCCTCCCTGGGCTGGTGTCGCGCATCTGGATGAGAGGAGAGGGGAGAGGTGTGTTTAGTTTAGGTTTTATTATTTTAATTTATTTTTATTTTAAGTTCATTTTAAATATTTTAAAAACCAAAAACAGTGTGCAGTGCATGGCTTGGGCCACACGGTTTGTCAATTCGTGCGCCAACTGTGCGTCCCCCACAGGACACCCAAGACACCCTGCACGGGCTGGCCGCATGGTTTGGGGAAACCGTGTGTAGGTCGTGTGGACTCCTGTGTCTCCCTAATTTAAGCTGCGCGGTTTGGGCCACACGGATTGGGAAACTTTTCTCCCACTGTGCGCCTTCTACTGACCTTTTAAAAACTAGCTGCATTCGTGTTCGACACTCCCAGAACCCCTCAAGACACTTGGGAAACTTAACGGGCATTCCCCCATTTCCAAAATCATTAAGAAGTAGGGTCCAAACCATCAAAATCTCATTCTGAATCCTGATCATAAATTCGACCGGTTCAGTAATTGAAAAATTTCAAATTCCTTTAGGTTTTAGTCTAGTTCAAATCACAGGTCATTACAGAGCATTTCCTAAGTAATCAATATGCCCAGAAAATTTCACAATGTATCTCCAAATTTTCAATTGAGGGACCATAGAATTATACACAAAAAAATCAATATAGTCTACTCTTGGGCCAATATTTGAGTTCAAATGAAGGAGGTAAGGAGCATTAAAGTTTATTTAAAAATAACCAAGAGGTATACTTCATGTGAGGGGACCCACACATCATGTGTTCCCACTCTATAACATGTTTTTTCCCCTAGATAATACATGTATCCCTTCCCATGTAGTTGTATACACCATGCAGGTGGACTATATGGCAGGTCCATGATATCCGGGACCAGGTTGTGTCCCTCGGGACATGTTTGTCTACTCTCATCCCATGTCCATGTACTTTAGTACACAACATGTTTCCTCACATGAGGTTTCGCATGTGCGACCTTGATGTGTTTGTGTACTTTGGTGAACAGTCGTGTACCAGGCTGTGTACTCCCACACAGAGTCTCTCCCATGTGGTCCATAGTAGGTATTTTCCAACTGGGTAAGGCATACAAGGTGTGTAGAAGGGTTTCACAGCGTGTCATCATTTATTTTCTGAAACACTATTCACTGCCACTGGGGGGCTGGATCTCATGGGTTTATCCTTGACTCAACCTGTAGTCGATTTTTCATTGGCTTTCGCAATCCTCTCCCCACGTTAAAATATGATTGATTCATCTTCGATTTCATCCTTATATATGGCTTAAATTGGAGGACCAACCCAAAAAACATAGATCTTGTCCATCGCTCGCTAGAAGTCAACTTTGTTCATCGTCGTGGGTTTCAAAATTTGTTTTGTACACTTATAATCGTTCAACATTCGATTTCTTGACCTCAAATCACCAAAACATTTATATGTGCCTTACCATATTTCCAAATAAATGATTATTTCTTTGATCTGATCTTTTTTCAAAAACCCACTATGAATCTAGGGGTCCGATCAGGCTCGGTACCACCTGAAAATTGTTGAACCGAGACCTCAAGGTCCAATCAGTTATGAACATGAAGAAGAAAGTGGGAAAGTACCATAAAAATTGTTTAAACATCATTTTACAAATTTTCATGGACAATGATCAAGAATAGGGATCCCATGGTTAGACAACAATTTAAAATAATTGAATTTCAATACTCAGGCACATGAAAAGGCTTCAACAAAAGGGTGCATGTCAAAGAACAACAATCGATCCACTCAATTGATTAATAATAGGGTGTAAAAACACTAAATTACGACTCCTACCTCGATTATGGGTTGTTAATTGATGAATAATGTGGCCGCTAATAACTAAGAGAATTCATTGCATTCGTTTCATCCCGATCTGCTATAATCTGTAGTTTCGTAGTTGTTTGACGTGATCCCCCAACATAGGAGTGAGGAAGATTTATTGATTTCTCTTAGGCTTTATATGTCTAACCCTAGATAAATATATATAGATATACTATTATAGAGTTATCTGTTTCACTTAATATAAACTAATTAATTAATTTAATAATTAATTAACTCGTTAGACACACCACTAATGAGTGAGGGTTCTGAACATCTTTTGCTGACCCATTTTATGTCGTTCCTATGGTAAAAACTGCATTCCAAACTCAAACATGGTGTCAAATTTATGATCCAAGATACTATTTAAGATTTATCTCATTTTCCTTGAGGTATCATGTGAACACAATATAAAATATATTTAATATTTTAATAAAATTAATTTCGGGCACATCGGGCCTCGGTATCACATGTCATCTCAGTTTCCAGTCCTGGAAGTACATATAGAAATATTTCAAAGTCTTATAAGGAATACAATATATCTCTACATTGTTCAATGTTTCAATATTTTTATCCCTGAAAAGAAGAAACATGAAAAACAACTTGGGATATTGATCCCACACTTGGATCTCCTACTCTCTGGAACAGCCCTACACGTTCTCATGTTTCCACAATATGCAGAACAAGGTGACAGTTTATCCACCTAGAGTCCTCTTCTGCCAATCCTTGATCTCCACTAGGTGCCCTACAAAGGTGGCTCTATCCTCAATGTGCATCTATCCCCAGTTAATGACATGAATTAGGCCATGCATGTATCACCTCCATTGTGACACATGGAAGACATTGTGCATAAGATCTAGTTGTGGGGGTTGGGTGTGGAAGTAATTAACCTCGCCAACCCTCTACACAGTCCCAAATGGCTCGATGAACCTCTAGGCTATCTTGCCTCCCTAATAAAACCTCTACAACCATCATCATGGGGAGACTCTCAAGAAAATGTGGTCTCCCTAATCGAACTGCAATGGCCTAAAACAGTGATCTACATATGATTTATGTCTACTCTAGGTCGTCCTTATCTACTCATGGATGACCTAGACTTTCTTCATCATCACATGCACCATCTATGGGCCCACAAGAGATGACTCACCAATCTATATATATCATACGGGTGACCTATAGGGTCTCTTACACATGTCCTGAGAGGGTTTCATGTCGATAATTGAGTGGTGGATATTGTTTTATGAAAACTCTACCAATGGAAGGTGATACTCCCATCTACAGTTGAAGTCTAACACACACACCCTCAGCATATCTTGCAACACGTGGATTTTGCTCTCGGTCTTCCCATCAGTTTGGGAATATAAGGCTATACTCATCTGTATCTGGGCCCCGAATTCCTCATGTAGGTATCTTTACAATCATGATGTAAACAATGAATCATGATTAGAGATAATCAATAAGGGAAACCCTTGATGAAGAATAATCTCATGCACATACAACTACCTCAAACTCTATACCAAACTCTACTCCCTAGTAATAAATAAGTGCACCGACTTTGTGAGTCGTTCAACTATTCATTAGGTTGCATCATGGAACTTTTTTTTGTGTGGAATACCTATGAGAAAAGTGTATAGATATGCCTTCCAATTTCTATTCTGGGATCCCAAGTGTCTGTAAATAAACTACCAAATCTTGGTACTCATCCTTCACATAATGAAAGGTGAGACATCGAGATACAAAATCAAATAAGCTTCATCTCATTCTGAACCACCAAAACTACTAATGAAGGTCTCTATAAATCTTACCCACATAGAGAGGTATAACTAGCGTAGAAGTGTATAACTCTTACATCACCTCCTCCAGCATTGTGACTGGAACTATTGTATGCCCCTCGAACAAGATGACCTGATTCCCTCCTTTAGAATATCTATCTGGTGAGTCACCTATGGATATCTAATCACATAAGTACTCACAGTCGATATGTCTTAACTGGGACTCCCTCACATGCTTGAGGAGAAAAGGACTCAATACCATTGACTGTAGAAAATTTGTACCCTCCTGCTCCACCAAGGCCAGCTACCGAGAAGTTAACTACTCTGAAGATTCCTACACTAAGTAAGCATGGGGATTCCCACTAACAAGATATACTACAATTATTCCCTTTACCTAGAGTATATACTATCTCTAAGTCATAGCCTTGTAGGAATTCCAACCAGCATCGTTGTCTCAGGTTTAGGTCTCTCTCTAGGAAGACGTATTTAAGACACTGGTGGTCTGAGTAAACCAAAAAATGGTCCCCTAGAAAGTATTGTCTTCAAATCTTTATTATGAGGACTACCATTACCATATCTAGTTCATGAGTCATTTAGTTCTACTCGTGTGGTCTCAACTTCCTCAATCCATATGTGATAACTACTTGTCACTGCATCAATACGCAACTGAGACCAACTCCAGAGGCATTTCAAAAAAATGATGTCTAAAACATTAAAATTATGACCTTCCTTAAACCTATAAATATATTATGGTATCCATAATGCATTATTTATCCCCAAAAACTATTTCCCACAATCTATATGTGATGTAAATTGAACATTCTTACATCCATGATTCTTTCCACCTGAACTTTGATAAAAGTCAATTTTCCTCTTATTCAACTTACTATGAAGATCACTGATTTTTATATTGTTAATCACATATCATGATATATTATTATTCATAATCATAAGGATTCTCCATCCATTTACCATATAATTTAGTTTCTCAGTAGTAAAATCATTGAATTTTTCACCACATTCATTGTATGTACAGTGTCATCTGGTTCTAGTCATTGACTAAACCCAAAAATCAATCTATAAGGGTCAAAATATAATAATCAGATTGATCAATAAAATAATCATGAAATGTAATTAGAAGGATTTCTAAATCATGAAATCTTCCTCTCAAACTATAGAAACTTAGTTCTAACCTATGTTATCCTAGTTAATCACCATAACATTAGGATATTATTCTATAAATATACTTATCCCCAAGGTTCTCACTAAATTTTTATCATAATAGATTCCATAGTTTAACTAAACCTTTATCTTATACCAACTATAGCAATTTATAATTTTCATAATTTGATATAACATCTTAATAGATGAATATTCATGACATAAAATTTCAATCCACACTAGAATCATATAGTTCTAGTACTTTGGAAACTTGGACACATAAACATCTGGTTCATAAAGGATCTACATTTTATCCCAATAGTTATTCTAACTAGAACCATTCTTAGATATATAATATACTTACTACCTTTCTTCATAACCTAGGGAAATGAAACATAATAAAGGGTGAACTCATATGATTAGTAAGGGTAAAAAAGGGAGATATCAATGATCACTTGAGAATAACCTGAAGATAATTATATTATAATATGATCATAATATTTGAAAACCATGCATTGCATATCATAGATCATAATCTTGATTCATGAAATAAATCATAACAGTTCATAAGACATGAATCATAATGGAATTAAATAACATTATCTATGAGGGAATAATTTTCACAACCCCCTCCCTCCAAAGATACCTCCATGAGGGGGGAGAGATAATGACCCCCGAGTCCCTCCTCTAGTAGGCCTCAAGTTCACGACTAGCATCAAGGGTATAAAAATATCTTGTATGGGAGGTATTACCCTCTATAATATAAATACGATCAGGATATAATATGAATCATCCATAATAAAATCCATGACAAAATATAAAAAGAAACACAAACCATCTCACAATAAATGTATAAATGAAATAGATATAATAAAAGTATGTAAAGTAAATACCCAAAAGTATAGCTAAAGTGGTGACACATCAACTGTCAAGGATCTGAACTTGTATTGTCTTTAACAGTCCATGTAATCCTCTTAGAAACTTGAAAACTATTTTATAAATATAGGGTGAGAATACAAGTATACTCAGTAAGAAAACCAAAGTATCTCATGAACATGTTAGAGAAGCATACTAATGCACCTGTGAGAAAATAATAGAACCAGACTACACCTATAAATCTATACTAACCATACCAACCTCACTAAGGTATGCTCACAAAATAATGCAGGCCAATTAATACAATATAACAAGAATCACATTGTTGTGGTTACCTAGAACCTCTTTCTCACTCGTATAATACTATCACACCCAATGAAATATGTCATGTCACTCCCATATCTTCTATATACCACACTTCCCCACAAGCATGTTCACAACAAACCTCACTCATTGACACATGGGCTCACCTCCCCACAATGACAACCACAAAACATCTCACCAAAAAAACACCTAGGCCACAACAACAAAAACTACCATAAGTAAAGTACTAGAGTATCTTGAAAATATAGGAAATCAACCTTATACATGCTTCCTACCATACATGACCCCACTAGAAGCCTACCCATAAGCATAGTCATATCACATCCTTCATGAAAACACCTGGTCCACCACCCCAAAAGCATGGTCACATCATTCCCAAAAACAATTGATTTATCACAACCACCATCTAATACACAAAAATACCTCCATCCATAATAGCCTATGAAATAACTACCTCTCCTAGAAGAAATAGTATGAAAGAGAGAATAACCAACAATTCGTACTCCTCACCGGACATCGATAAAAACACCCCCCGTATGACTATGTGGGTTTTGACATGCATTGCTCGATGTGGGTGGGTTGTGTATAGAAATTACAAGAATATAAAAGTGTATATATAAAATTTCAAACACTCAATACCAAACTATGGGTTCATAAAGAAACCAATCAACTCACAACACCATCACTTTTCCTACCACCTCTAAATGAATAACACCACATGAAAATCCATGAGCCACATTCACATTTCCATCAATTTTAATTTAATCATCTCATTAATTTAATTATTTTGCATTAACCAGATTAAACCACATGACCCACCATTTAATTATTCATTAACCAATTTCATCCCATTAACTAAACCATCCCATTTCATTGCAGTCATTATTAATCATTTCTTCCAACACTACTTGAGCATCTAGCATAAAGAAACCACCACCTCACTGCCCCAAAACCACAACCAAAAAACCACCTTGCCTCCCTAAAATCACTACCCAAAAACCAAATTAACACCCCAAAACCATATCCCATAAACCACCTCACCACCCCAAAATCATATCCCACAAACCACCTTTCCGCCCCAAAAGCATGAACTATAAACCACCTCACTACCCCAAAAGCATATCCCACAAACCATCAACCCCACATTCCCCAACCACACATCACCATCCCAAATTCACAACCAAACATCACAACACATCAAGATCATTTTATATATTCACAAATGGTATTTTATCACATTACACGTTATTTTAGGGGAATTTTCACATAAGTCATAACCTTGGGGAAAACATTTCATTAGAAAAAAATAATTGGTTAATCAATTTCAATTTTTAGGTTAATACCACAAGAGTCACAACAGGTGAAGAAAAGACAAAACATATCATATAGCACAAACAAATCCCCCAAAGACAACAATTTTTAGTAGGGACACAATCTCATATAATCCATAATATCTCAAATAATATCAAAGCTCTAAAATCATGTGAATCAAACCCCATTTACCCCTTTAAATTTTAATTTAAACATCTATTTATATTTGATTAATCCAAGAAAACCGTAACCCTAGATTAAAAAAATAAAACCCCTCCCACATGATAAAAAATAAAGAAAAATGAGGGAGTACCTACCTCAAAGAAGCTTTTTTGACTCGTTGCGCACCACACGGTGAAGAAGAATCACTCACAACCACAACTGCACCACAAGAAACTGTGGATCAAAAAAAACCACAACCAAAGACTATCAAAACACATCCCAAACACACAACCCAAGCCAAACCACACCACCATTTTGAATCCCCAAATAATAATGGGAGAAAACATCTATGAAAAATAAAAGGCTTACCATAAATTTCTAACAAACAACCACCAGGACCAATGGAATTGAGATAGAGGAAGAGGGATTGAATAACTCCTTAGGGTGCCCAGGGTTTTTCCAAAATGATAGGAATAATAATCCTTAACCTAATGAATAAAATATTTTCTAAAAAATAACTTTTAAAACTATACTACATCGGGGATTTACACAATGTGTAATCTCTTTTCACATCATGTAATCCTCAAGGTTCATTTTCCCCAAAAATGCATCGCATTTTTATTATTTAAACCCAAAAAATATGAACATAATGAACCAGAACTATACAATACATGAAACCAAATTTCATGTCATGTATGGTTTATATTATGTCTGTCTCCTGCAGTAGCCCTGCTGCACCTCCAACTTCCACTGAAAACTCCCAAAACCTACCCTGAACACTTCCAATGCTCAAAACCTAAAAAGTTAAAACCATGAGGGAATGTATCATTACATCAGATACCTCTCAAATGATTCTCTACCTTAAGAATCGAAAACCAAACCTAGAAGTAAAGGGTTCCAAATAACCACCCTGTGAGATACCTCTCAAGGATCTCGTCATACCTTAAATGCTACAACCAACCAAACATGACAACCCAAATGACAAAGAAACAAACTGCACAACCACACTACCACAAAATAACTACACAACCATCTCAACATCCAAATATAACAAACTAATAACGACTACAACCAATGAACCACACCATTCCAAACACATGAATTAGGAAATTTTATCCTCCATATCAAGATATTATCTTCTCTGGGTGGAACTGACTCGCCTGCACAGTTTTAACCGTATCACAGTTAGTGTGTCTAGATTAGGATTTTGGTTCTTCCCATTTCATATCTCATAACTTTATACAACACCACACCACACACATTACAACCCAAGGAAAATAGCTCACTATATAAAACAACAAGATCTCAAACATCACATCAAAAATCAAGATAGAGAAAAGAAAAACTCAAAACATATATGGGTAATATGTACACATATACATCTATTTTTATTGAGTAATATCCTATAGTACACCATTACTCCACATTAAAATAAAAAAATAAATGGTCCTTCCTTATAGTGCCTTCTCCTAGTGATATTGGATCTCTACTGGTCACTCCACGAGTATCGTTTCATCCTTGATATCCTACTCTTTCTATTCAATTAAGTGGGATACATCGTGAAGATACTAATGATGATGAAATAAATGGAATATAAAATGGATCCTCTCTAACTATGGTGGAAACTCCAACCAATAAACCACCTTGCCAACTCACCTCAACACCTTAAAGGGTCTAAAAAAACTAGGAGAAATCGTACTCCCTCCACTAAAGCTTTGATGCCCACATCGAGGGGAAACCTTCAAGAAAACATGCTCCCCAACCTCAAATACCAAGGGAATCCGTTTTTGATCGACATAAAACTTATGTCATTCTTGTGATACTTTCATCCTCTCATGAAAAAGATGAACATTATTTGTCATGCTTTGCACCACATCAGAACCAAGAATGATTATACACCCAACCTATGTCTAGAACAATGGTGAATGACATGGTATCATGTAAAAATCCTCAAATTGATCCATTCCAATGGAATAGTGATAGATATTATTATAATAAAATTATACCAAAGGCGGGTATCATTCACAAGATCCACCAAAGTCCAAAATGCATGCCTGAGACATATCCTCCAATATCTGGATAGTAAATTCTATCTGACCATCTATATGAGGGAGGAAAGAAGTGTTGAGGCATAACTGTGTGGAAAAATCACGATGCAAACTCATCCAGTCTTATGAGGTCAAACATGTTTCCCAATCTGAGAAAATGGCCGATAGAACTCTATGAAATTGTAACAACTCATCCATGTACTTCTTATTCATATCATCGACTACACCTGACTCCTTTATCGCTGAGAAGTGCATAGATTTTATCAACTAATCCATGACCACCCAAATAGAATCACAACCTCCCTAAGATCTGGGTAACCATTTGAAAAAATCTATCAATATTCCATCCCATTTCCACTCAGTAACATACAAGGGATGAAACAAACCACCAAGAACATGATGTTTTTTCTTTACCTACTAGAAAGTCACACACTTTTCACAAACTCTGCCACTACCCATTTCATCTAGAGTCATCAATACAGATTCTTTGAGTAACGATAAATCATAGAAACTCCAAGGTGTACCTACAAATGTGAGTTATGAAACTCATAGAGGACTCCATCATACATCACTACTTGGACAAACAACCTATCATGACCCATCCCTCGGGGCTCGTGCTCTGACTACCCTAAGAACGCCTTCCACAGGATAGGGGCTGGCTACTAGAACTGAATGGCATACTCCCTAAAATTGGAAGTCATTTCCATTAATATTGTAAAAACACATGGTTCAAGAACACAACAAGAAACAATGGTGAAGTAAATTGTTGTAGTAAAATAGTTATAAAAGTAAAAGGGGTTGGAATACAAGCCCAACTGTTAAAGTAAAAGTACAACTAAAAATATAATACAACTGGAAGAAAAAAGGGAATAGTTATTGGGTCGTCCTATGAGGTTCCAACGTGAAGGGTAGGTATAAATCGCCTATTCAGCATTGCACATCCGTTCGTCTCCTCTGCGTCAAGTCACGCCGAATGTTCCCCCTCTGGGCACCATCCAATCCTGGCTCCCTTAACCTCAATCAATGTGGTACGTTGTATGAACAAGACATAACAAGGTGTAGGAAAAGACCATACAGGGGTGAGTATGATGATACATAGTAGGGACCCAGAGACCCTGAAGGTCTCTTAAGTTCCACAAAGAAAAACCACAGGGTAACAAAACCAAGGTAGTTTACCACACAAGTATAGTACCACGTAGAATATCCTCAATCACAAGAACAAAGTAATGATATCTCACAAAGAGTCTCAACTCAACCAGGTTTTCAGTGAAGTAAATAAGTATAGATGATTAGTCATGTAGCTAGATCATCTTATTCTGTAAAAAGGCACTGCTTCTGACACTACAAAGTTTGACCCACATAGAATCGATAGTTATTATCCCACACAATGATCCACATAGGATCCGACCCACCTGAAGTCGGTAGGTAACTAACCCCGGTTGTCCCACATAGGATCGGCATGCACAGACCCACACAGGATCACTGAGCACTGATCCACACAAAATCTGACCCACATAGGATTGGTATGCATTGACCCACACAGGATCACAGAGAAATAACCCACACAGTACCTAACCCACAAAGTATTGGTTTGCGATAACCCACACAGGATTGTTGACCGTTGAACTTCACATGATCTTTCTCCAAACTCCGCCTCACTTCCATCCACTGGATTCCTCGCACCCGGTGCACTCGAGTTCCAAATAATCTTCCATAGAGATATCAGTCATACCTCAACCATCACTAATTTTCACAAATGAGTAACCCAACGTACCTCCATGTCCTAAGGGACCCAATGTGATAGATGGTGTGTCAATCAGATGCTCGGTCTTTGAGTTATAAGCGTTTTAGCCCCGGGGGGCCGGTAGGATTCGGGTTCGATCAAACCCAGGAATACTCCAACAGTCTCCAAAACATAAGAGGATTAAACCAAAATGGTTTTTTCAATCCAAGGATCCCAATTCCACAGACGGTTTTCCAAACGGATGTCCGGTTCTCAAGATATGGCCCTTTAAATGTTTCGGGACCCGGTGGGGCCTAGGTCAGGTTCGACCCAGTCGGACTGACTCATCCCGACCCTGTCTAGGCGAGGCTGCGGTAGACTCGGCCCACTGGGCTGCGGTAGATTTGGCCCACTGGGCTATGGTATACTTGGCCCACTGGGCCAAGGTCTAGCCTAGCCCACAATGGGGCGACCCACAAGAGCGGCCTGTAAGGGCGGCCTGACCCTTATAGGGGCAGCCCACAAGGGGCAGACCAGCCCACAAGGGGAGTCTGCCCGAAAGTGGGCGGCCTAGCTCGCAAGGGGTAGTGGGCCACTACGGTGGAGGTTCTCTAGGGTGGAATCCCGATCTGTGGGTGGCAACCCGCTTCGAGGGTGGCAGCCCAGCTACGAGGGCGGCTGCCCAGCTCCGAGGGCGGAGACCTGGCAGAGGACGGTGCCCCAGTCATGGGTGGTGGCCTAGCTGAGGGTGGCAGCCTAGCGTGGGGTTGGTGACTTGCTCGAGGGTGGCGTCCCAGTTTAGTCAGACATGGGGGTTGTAACCCCCGGTCTCCCAGATTCCCAAACGGCCCGAAGGCTGTTCAGTTGGTGAGGCAACGGCGCCACGTGGGTGCCGCTCGGTCGCTGAAAGACCCGCCAGAGGCAGGTTCGGACTCCACCGCGGCTTCCCCAGTGGCCTCTATTCACCAGTGGCGAGGCGGCCATGCCGCCTTCCTTTTTGTGGTCGACCTTCATGCCAACCACCTCCTATGTTCACTGCGGCTGACGAGCCATGACCTTCCTCTTTCGGCGTGTGTCGACGTGCTCGTGGTCTTCCAAGGAGGTTCAAGAATAGCAAGAATAGCAAGATAGTAGAGGTTTTGGGATGGGTTCATTCGGCTCACTCCCTCCATGTTATCTTGTATTATGGAGGATATTAATGGGTTCAATAATCAATTGAATTAAACAAGATAAACCCCCCAAAAGATTTCCCACTACAATCCTCCCGCAAAGACGAATGAATCGTGTGTCAACCCATTAGCTAGTTGACCAACATTCTTCGTATCATTTCAATAAAGGGGAAGATGGAATCAATAATGCACAAATGAAAATAACACCTACCTCGAAACGTCATATAAAAGTTTTCACTTGATGGTGGATCGTGTTCTTTGTTCCCACGACCGGCTCCGAAAGATGCCACTCGAACATCGCCCCTTTTATTCGGTGTCGTCCATCACCTTCTACTGGTTTGGCTTAGTTTTCCAAGGTTTCGGTGGTTTCGGTGTTGTAGTGCTCCTTCATCGCTTCGCTGATTGGTGAAATTCTCTCATACCCCTCCCCTAGCTCCATATATATATGAGAGGGGGAGGATAAGTAACAGTGGTGGGAAATAATGGGGATCCTTAATTAGGAAGCTTCATAATTTCCCCAATGTTTTCATTACATTATGTTGGGAGGTCAAGCCATTTAATTTCTTGACACACCACAAGCTCACCCCTTTAAATGGTCCATTCGAGGATTATGAAATAAACTAACAAAAATTATTATATTTCATTTCTTTTAAGAAGTCGCAAAACATAGCTTTTTCTCCGAACCAATTGTTGTCAAAGTAAGGCCTCCATTAAACGAATTCTGGAACTGCAGATTCAATGGTTCCCTTGTATTATTAATCCATGCAATGGTTCAAAATTTAGAAAATGACACTCACGCGTTTACTAAACATACCCAAACAAAAGTTCAAAAGATTATTAACAGTAACCCTCGGCCTGAGTCGGTTGAGGTTAGGCTATGCCTAAGTGAAACACGCCCCAACGAACCCAACTGTACTCTCGAATTTCCAATTAGAGTTACCGTTTAAAAGTTACAGATTTTACAATAAGATAATTTTCACCTAATTATATTATTTACGGACAAAAACTAACTTTCACTGGTGGTCCACACCGGCCAATGTTATTATTTTGATAAAGAGATAATACCCTCACGAGTTAAGCAGTTGTCTCAGATTTTTTATCTGAGCCTCCCTTATTGAGTTATATGCATTTGAAAAATAAAATAACTTTATTTAATTATTTTATTTACTGTTATTCCATTTTAAGGTTTTCTCACAGGAGGCTTGTACCGACTAAACTTAATTCATGCCTATGGTAAACCCGCCATCTTAAACACAACAGTGCCCTCTGATTTCTAATTCAGGTAAACATTTAAGAGTTATTCTAATTTTTCATGAAAAATGCTTACTCACGCTAATTAAAGCTTGAAAAAACATCGACGGACCATTTTGGCCACTTCGGGCCTCGTAATCATGCACTGTCTGATTTTGCAGTCTTGAAATAATTCTATATAATTAAATACAGTTATACAGAAATTCTAGGACATTACATTCTCCCCACCTTTAGGCTCTATGCCAACGAAATCCAAAACATAAACTAAGGAAACAAATGGTGGTACTGAGCATGAATTGATGCCCCCCGCTCTCAAGTGTTCTCAGAGAGGTTACTATGTTTCCAGAAAACTCACACCAGAGGTATCGACTACCCAAAATGTACACACTTCTGTTGATTCTAAATCTCCATTGGAACCTCCATAAATGTCGCCCCATCGTTGAAGTTCAACTCACTAGGGTCGATGATGTGAGATGGGTCATGCATGCATCTCCTCAGGTGGGATACGTGGAAGGCATTATACACCTTCTACAACTATAGTGGAAGTTCCAATCAGTATGCCGCCTCACCAAAACTCTATAGTCCACATCGAGGGGAGACTCAAAAGAATATATGGTCCCCCTCCTGGAAATCCAAAGGTCTTTGTAACCTATCAGCATAAGACTTTGTCTACTTTGTGAAGTCTTCATCTGCTCTTGGATCATCTGCACCTTCTCAGTGGTATACCATACCTACTCTGGACCCATAAGTGCTGACTCCCCAGGGTTTATCCAGTATAGAGTTGGTCTGCAAGGTCGACCGTACAAGGCCTCGAATGGTGCCATCTAGATAGAGGAGTGATAGCTTTTGTTGTAAGTGAACTCCACCAAGGGTAAGTGATCCTCCTAACTATGGTTGAAGTCTAGGGCACATTCATGAAGCATGTCCTCCAGAGTCTGTATGGTCCGCTCTATCTGACCATCCGTATGAGGATGAAAGGTGGTGCTCAAACGCAGCTGAGTTTTGAATGCCTCATAGAATCCCTTCCACACCTAGGATGTGAAATGTGTGTCACAGTCAGAGACGATTGTCGATGGAACCCAATAAAGTTGCACAATCTCCTGTATGTAGAGGTATCCCAATCCCTCTACTGATGCCTGCTCTCCGATAGGTAAAAATCGGGCCGACTTGGTGAGTCGGTCAATGATCACCCATATGGAATCTTGTACCCTGGACATATGTGCAAGCTCTATCATAAAGTCCATGGAGATCTCATCCCACTTCCACTTGGGAACCTCTAGTGGCTGAGCTAAGCCTGCTAGAACCTGGTGCTTGGCCACCACTTTCTGACAAGTGAGGCATCGTGAAACAAAATTTGTTTCAGCCTTCTCCATCCCTGACCACTAGTACCGATGCCAGAAGTCCTGTTACAACTTCACCACTCCATGATGTACTGCTAAAGAGGATGTATAGATATCCCTCTACACCTCCTCCTGATGTGTCATGGGTACCATGGTGTCCTTTGAAGAGGATAACATGCTCCCCACCTTTAGAAAATCCTTCAGGAGACCCTCCTGAGGATATCTAAGCACGTCGAGCTTCGCAGTCAGTGTCCCAAGATGTGCCTCCAGAATTTTCTGAATAATTGGGGGAGTGAAAGTTATAAACTAGAGGTAATATTATCCATATTTATCCACAAAGGATATCCATAATGTGACTAGCTTCTCTAACGCCTCACTCAGCAGTTGTAGACCAGAACTCTTGCTGAGTGAGTCTGTTACCACGTTCCACTTCCTAGGGGTATAGGCTATCTCAAGGTCATAGTCTTGGATGAACTCTAGTCATCAGCATTGTTTCATCTCTTAAAATATCTGTTGACACTTCATCATGCACAGGGAAGGGTTACCCTTCCTCATCAAAGCTGTCAAGGGTGTCGCTACCCTAGAGAAGTCTAGTCAAAACTCTGGTAGTACCCAGCCAAAGAAGAAGTCCCTCTCTTCATGGAGGAAATCCTGGAATTTTTTTTTTGAAAATATGTCCACACACTCTACCACCCCTTTTGGAAACTAAAAACTCAAAAATCCTACTGCCATGAGGGTAAGGTTGGCCGACTAAAGAGTGATCGGCTGCACACTCCTATACATGAGTCTATCCTGTGCTGCCTGGGATTCCACTTTCACTGAACAATTAAAACCCCATTACAACATTATAGATAAACCACAACCTTGTTGCCTAATGTATTCAATCTTAGTATGAATTGTGGATGTCCAATCCATACCCAAACTAACATCGTAAGGCCTCGACACTGCCACCAAGAGGTTCCAACCGAAACTCTCACCTCAAGGGTTAGATCACATTGTTGGCATAACTGTGATTATCGAGTCTCCTTCCAAAGTTATCTCCACACATGAGGATCAAGTCAATGGTTTAACCGGAAACTATAGGTCTTGGAAAAGATTCTTTGAAGGAAGGAATGATTGGTACCAATGTCTATTGATACGACTTCTAGTAGTAGACACAAACCATACCTAAAATCTTTCCCAGAGCCCTTGGGTCGCACTCCTTGACTGCATGCAGCTACTCCCATCCCATTTCCTCCATCTCCCTGAGCCTGGTGGGGACCACATAGGGGTGGTGGTTGTAACATGTTGATATTTAAACCCCCTCATGTTTCTCTCCTAGCTCTGCTTCCACATCTACAGCCCTGCAAATTTGTCTGTCCCTATCACATCCTCTTCCAAAAACATTTTACACTCTCAAGTCTCTATGAAAAGTGCTAGTTTTCTACATTCACACTGCTAACATTTACTGTTTGTATCCGCTCAACCAAATAATGTTCAAACATAAAAGTTCTCTCTAGCACCCTAACATAGGTAGAAATTCCTAGAGGAATAGTGATGGATCAGATGTCCTTAAACACACCTCGATCGGAAGTCTGATCCCTGAAGCATCGATCATATCATATTCATCGAGTACCAAGAATTGCCGGTACAGATCAATTAATATTCAGCAACCAACATGCCATCCTGCTAAAGCTATAAAATCTATACAGAATTCTCATCCACATCCTCAAGCTAGTCCTCTGCCGCCTGTGACTTGGGATCACCTCAGAACCTAAGGGGATTCTAATTCTAAAACATGTGTAAGGTACTAAGCCTAAATATGTCCTCTACTTGTACTAACGTTTTTAACAGCTGACCAATGGTTAGTGATGTAGTTGGAACACTACCTGAAGGTTCCATCTTGGATAATGGTCAAAGTACCAAAGCCTCATTATGTTGTGAACCATCCTCATGGTCACACATTGAAAATGACTAGAAGATAAGGTCACCATTTTCTCTAATGGTGTCTCAACTAGGTGGAAAACTCTAGCCACAGCCTCCATCCAGTCCTCAGCCGCCTATGGGTCCACCTCGCCTCGGAACCTCAGAGGCCTATGCCATTGGAACACATGAAATGCACTTAGTCGGTGAGCATCGTTTACTGGTGGGGCTGGCAGAAACGCCTTTCCAACGGGAAGTGGTGTCGCTGGTACACCGCCTGAAGGTGCTAGTGTCGTAAGGGGGTCCTACACTGAGGCCTCATTTCTCGGTGGGCCATCGTCACGTACTCTCTCAAGAAACCTAGGTGGCTATCTTTGTGGCTGCATCCTGATAAGGAACAGGTCCACCATGATCATTAAGTAATACCTAGTGAGCTGACTCCAAAGAAACCAAGGAAAAAATTTCCAAAACACACGCAATCATTAATTCAGTGTACTGAGTCAGATATTAGAATTCATGGTCCTATTGTATGGATACATATGTCGTCGCACCAACACTGGACACCCCATGTTAAAAACCACAGTTATAACACTTACCACTATTTCTTCACATAAAATATCAGATTCCTAGTTCTTCAGTAGAACTGAATGCCTCTGATACCACTTCATCATGACCCATCCCCCATGGAACAAGTCGTGACTACCCTAAGCCCACCTTCCATAGGCCAGGGGCTGTCGACTAGCACCAAAAGGCATAATCCCTAAAACGGGAAGGCATTGCCTTTAATCCTGTACAAACACATGGTCCAAGAACACAACAAGAAGAAACAATGAAGTAAACTGCTGTAGTAAAAGAGTGATGAAAGTAAAAGGGGTTGGAATACAAGCCGAACTGTAAAAGTACAAGTAAAACTGAAAATAAAATACAACTGAAAGAAAAAGGGAACAACTACTGGGTCGTCCTCCAAGGTTCCTACCTGAAGGGTAGGTACAGATCGCCTCCTCAGCACTCCACGTCTGTTTGTCTCCTCCACATCACGTCACATTGAATGGTCCACCTCTGAGCACAATCCATTCCTATCTCCCTCATCCTCGATCAATGTTGTACATACTCTGCACAAGACACAACAAGGTGTGGGCGAAGCCCGTGCAGGGGTGAGTACAACGACACTCAGTAGGGACCTCGAGACCCCGAAGGTCTCATAAAGTTCCTCAAAGAAAAACCACAGGGTAACACCATGAAGGTTGTTTACCACATAAGTATAGTACCACATAGCATAACCTCAATCACAAGCACAAAGTAATGATAGCTCACAAAGATTCTTAGATCAAACGATGTTTACAGTGAAGTAAAGAAGTACAAACGATTAGTCGCAAAGTTAGATCACGTTATTCTGTCAAGAGGTGCTTCTTCTGATCATACAGAGATTGACCCATATAATATAGATAGGTACTAACCCTCGCAATGATCCACACAGGATCTGACTCACTCAGAGTCGATAGGTAACTAACCCTCGCTGACCCACACAGGATCTGGCCTTCACAGGATCAGTATGTGTTGACCCACATAGGATCACTGAGCGCTGACCCACACAAGATCTGACCCACATAGTATTGGTATGCACTGGCCCACATAGAATCACTGAGCGCTGACCCACACAGGATTTGACCCACACAGGTTCCATATGCGCTGACCCACACAGGATCTTTGAGCACTGAAATCTGCATGATCTATCTCCAACCTCTGCCTCACTTCCAGCCACTGGATTCCTTGCACCCTGTGCACTTGAGTTTCATAAAATCTTCTCTCGAGATATCATTCATACCACAACCATAACTAATATCCACAAAGGAGTAACCCAAAGGACCTCCATGTCTTAAGGGTTCTAGCGCGATAGAATGTGCGTCAATAAGATGCCCAGTCTGTGAGTTATAAGCGTTTTAGCTCTGGGGGCCCAATTGGATTCAGATTCGATCAAATCCAGCCTTAGTCCAACTATATTTAAAACTTAACCAAAATTAGTGTCTCGATCCAAGGATCCCAACACTATAGATGGTTCTTCAAACTAATGCTCAGTTCTCAAGATATGGCCCTTTAAATATTTCTGGGTCTGGTTGGGCTCGGGTCCTATCCGACCTGACCAGAATGACCCGGCCCGACCCGGTCTGGGCTGGGCCACAGTGGACTCAGCCCACTAGGCTGTGGAAGACTTAGCCCACGAGGCCAAGGTCTGGCCCATCCCATAAGGGGGTGACCCGCAAGGGAAGACCGACCCATATAGAGCGGCCCGCAAGGGCGTGGCCCGACCTGCTAGGGGAGGCGGCCCGCTAGGGCGGCAGCTCGGTCCGCTGGGGTGGCGTCCCACTAGGGCAGAGGCCCAGTCCACGGGCGACGGCCCACTCTGTGGGGGGTGGCATGGATCTGAGTGTGATGGCCCGGCTCTGAGGGCGGCGGCCCAGCGGAGGGTGGCGGCCCGATTGAGGGTGGCGGCCCAGCCGAGGGCAGCAGCCCGGCTGAGGGCGGTGGATCAGCATGAGGGTGGTGGCTTGCTTGAGGGTAACAGACTGGTTCGGTCCAACAAGGGGGGTGTAACCCCCTTGTCTCCTAGATTCCCGAATGGCCCGAAGGCCGTTCGGTTAGCAAGGTGAGGACGCCACATGGGCACTGTTCAGTCACCGCAAAACCCGCCGGAGGCTGGTTCAGCCTCCGCCGTGACTTTTGTTCACCAGTGGCGTGGTGGTCGTGATTGCTTCCTTTCCGTGGTCAACCGTCGTGTCAGCAGCCTCCTCCATTCTCTATTACTAATGGGTTGTGACCTTCCTCTTGTGGTGTGCATCGACGTGCTTGCAGTCTTCCAAGGAGGCACAAGAATAGCAAGATAGTGGAGGGTTTGTGATGGGTTCGTTAGGCCCGCGCCCTACGCGTTAGCTCGTATTATGGAGGATATTAAGGAGTTGAATAATTAATTGAATTAAACAAGATAAACCCCAAAAATATTTCCCACAACAATCCTCCCACAAAGATGAATTAATCATGGGTAAACCCGTTTGTTGGTTGACCCACATTCTTTGTATAATTTCATGAATGGGGAAGATGGAATAAAAAATGCACTAATGAAAATAACCCCTACCTCGAAATATCAGAGAAACCTCCACGCTTGATGGTGTATCGTGTTCTTCAATCCCATGACTGGATCCCAAAGATGCCAGTCGCACATCCCCCCTTTGGTTTGGTGTCGTCCATCACCTTTCGCTAGGTCAGCTTCGTTTTCCAAGGGTCTGGCACCGTGGTGTTCCTTCAGCACTTCGCTTCTTGGTGAAGCTCTATGGTTCCTCTCCCCTAGGTCCATATATATAAGAGAGGGGGAAGATAAGTAACATCGTGGGAAAATTATGGGTCTCCTTAATTAGTAAGCTTTCTAATTTCCTCAATGTTGTCATTACTTTAGGTTGGGAAGTCAAGCCATTTTATGGCTTGACACACCGCCGCCCCCACCTGGTCCGTTGGAGGTTTATGAAATAAATTAAAAAAATTATTTTATTTCATTTCTTTTAAGAAGTCTCAAAACTTAACTTTTTC
Source organism: Viscum album (assembly GCA_963277665.1). Classification (NCBI taxonomy): domain Eukaryota; kingdom Viridiplantae; phylum Streptophyta; class Magnoliopsida; order Santalales; family Viscaceae; genus Viscum; species Viscum album. The sequence continues at coordinate 102,863,015 of OY728155.1, forward strand.
TCAGGACCTACTGAGGTCAAAGTAAAGTCTCCCTTAAGTGACTCCCAGTGCTACATATTCAACGGTGCCCTTGGATTCTTAATCCAAGCAATATTTAAAAATCTAGAAAATGCGGTTCATGCGTTTACTGAACGTACCCAGAAAAAGGTTCCAAAAATTATTAGCAGTCATCCTCAACCCACGTCAGTCGAGGTTAGGCTCTACCTAAGTGAAACACACACCAAATAACCCAACGGTACTCTCAGATTTCCAATATGAGTTTCCATTTAAAAGTTATGGATTTTACAATAATATAATTGTCACTTGATTATTTTATTTACGGTCAAAAAACTAACATTCACTGGTGGACTGTATCAGCCAATGTTAGTATCTTCCTAAAGGGATAATACCCTCACGAGTTTATCAGTGGTCTCAGATTTTTAATCCGAGTGACCGTTTGTGAGTTATAAGCATTTTAAAAAATATCTTTATTTAATTATTTTATTTGCAGTTATTCAATTTTAGGGTTTTCCCACAGGAGGCTTTTGCTGACTAAAATTAAGTTGCGCCTAGGTTAAACCCTCCATCTTGAACGCAATGGTGCCCTCAGATTTCTGATTTGGGCAACTGTTTAAGATTTATTTTACTTTTTCAGGAAAACTTCTTAAGAGAGCTAATTTAAGCTTAACAAAACTTAGACGGATCATTTCGGGCAGTCCAGGCCTCAAAATCGTGCACCGTCAGATTTTGAGGTCTCAAAATAATTCCATATAATTAAAAAATATATACAAAAAATTCATGACATTACACAACCTCTCATGAAACAATATCTTTTTCCGACCATCCCTATAGAGCACCACCATGGGAAAAATGATCATGCATCACCTCTACCTATAAGTCACCCCATTGAGACTCCTCTACCTATTGCATCAGGGAATACTATACCATTATTCGAAAAATACAGCCTCTTCCATCATCCACCTTTTAATCTAAGAACAAGGCTTCCAACTCCTCCAATTCTCACTAAGCATCCCCAGATTCAGGAACAATACCCTTCCATGACTTCCTACTCAATGTGTCAGCCACAATATTCCCTTTTCTTGAGGTGTAGCAAATTTCAATATCAAAATCCTGAATAAACTCCATCAACATTCACTACTGCAAGTTAAAATCACATCAGGTAAAGAGATAACACAAACTGTTGTGATCTATGAAGACCAAAAAGTGCTCCCCAATAAGGTAATGCTGCCACAACTTTAGCACAAATACAAATTATGCTAGCTCTAAATCATGGGTGGAATAATTACACTCATGGGGATATAACTACTTAAGCCCATAAGATATCACCGCCTACTACTTCATCAGCATGAATCCTAAGACTAAACGGGAAATGTCACAAAACACCACAAAAATAACCCCCTTCTTAGGAAATCAAAGTACTGGATCACTAACCAAATTCCCCTTTAGGTAACTAAATGTTTCCTTGCACTGATCACTTTACACAAAAGCTTGGTTCTTCCCAGTCAAAGCTATTAATAGGGTTGTGACTCAAGAAAAATCAGGTAGAAACCTCTAATAATATCCTATAATACCAAGGAAACTATGAAATTATCCAAATTCTAGGTTGTTCCCCAAGAAACAACTACTTCAACCTTCGATGGGTCTCCTACCACACCCTGCTGAGACCCCACATGCCTAAGGAAATGCACCTATCAGGACCAAAACATACACTTTGATAAATTTCCATAAATTTTGTTATGTTGAAGAACCCATAAGACAGTTCTGAGATTCTTATCATGATCCTCCTCGGACTTTGAGTAGATCAAGATATCATTGATGAATATAATAATGAACTGATATAGTAACTTATGGAACACAGAGTTCATAAGTCCCAAGAAGACAGCAGGTACATTTATAACACCAAAAGACATGGATATAAACTCAAAGTTCCCATAGTTGTATCTATAGGTAGTATTCAGGATACCACCCTCCTTCACACTCAACTAGTGATATCAAGACCATGGATTGATCTTAGAAAACCAACCCCCCCCCCAATTGGTTGAAAAAATCTTCTATCCTCAGAAGAGGGTAACAGTTTTTAACCATCACCATATTCAACATCTCATAGTCTATGAAACACCTCAAACTACAATCCACCTTATTTATGAACAACATTGGAGCACCCAATGACAACACACTAGGCTGGATAAAATCCTTATGCATTAGATCATATACCTTAATCCCCAACTCCAACAACTCAAAATGTGTCATTCTATAAGAATCCATCAAAATCAGTGAATCACTGGGCAGCAATTCTATCCTGAACTCAACATCACATCGAAGGGGTAGCATCACAACCTCCTTAAGAAAAACATACATGATCTCCCCAATGATATTGGGAACCTCTACCATCTCATTATCTATTTATTCCAATGAAAACTCATCCAATAATGAAATAAATGGCTCCACACACTCACTTCCTACTTCATAACCCCTCTCACCAATTAAAACCACACATTGTCCATCCACATTCAAAAACATGAATCTACAATGGAATTAGTCGATAACATCATGTAAGGAATAAAACTAGTCTATGATGAGGATAACATAGTATGGTTGCATCTGTAATAAGAAAATATCCCCACTGGACTAATAGAGCCCCATCACCAGTCTAAATCCATGATACACATCAAACAGGTTGGTCTGGACTCTAACTGGAATTGTTAACACCAGGGGAATGGTAAGCCTATTTAGTTCTAGTCCCATAGCATGGGCTATAGTTGTTTCAACAAAGGACTGTGAAAATCATAAATAAAACAAGGCACAAACAAGGGTACTAAACAAACTGATCATACCTTAGATGATCTTTGGCCCCTCTAGAACTACTACCACCACAGTGTGAAACTGACCACACCCTTCTCCTCTACCAATTTTTTGATGACCATAACCGTGGAAATACTTAGGTCATGGTTCATGAATGAGAGAAACATCCTAATGTCAGCCTCTACCTGCTACATCTCTCCTTGGTGGAGTAAAAACTTGCTTTCCATACTACTGAAATGGCCTCACTAGCACCTACTACTGAGGTTGGAACTGAACCTATCCACCTCCACAAAACTAAGATTGGGGAATCACTAGGCACTGATTTTGGTGATGTCCATGAACCTCAAAACCAAAACATACTAGAAAAAATATCCCAAGAAAATCAAGGAAACCACTCTCCCGAAAATTCTAGAAAGAAAGATACTGAGCTCCACTCCCTTCTGGTCAAAACCTCAAAGGTCCTGGTTCCTGAGACTAACCACTAATAAATCTAATTCGTGAGGAACCCTAATGGTTCCACTCCTATAGTAAACATCCCCATTAGTGAATCTACTCAATCACCACTTCCTTATTTTAAACCTCTAGATACATCGATATTGTAAAAGGAGTTGTTGCTAACTGGATAGATGGACAGAGTGCCTCCATAAGACATCTTTCATGAAAATACTCATCTAGAAAAAGATCTGGGGAAAATTAAGAAGGTACTTAAACCTGATTCCCATATCCCACACTGACATTCTCCCCTACTAAAGATAATTAATATCCTACCACTTTACTAAATTCATGGTTAATGAATGGAAATATACTCGGATGTCCTTCTATAAGTTTTTTCACAAAACATCTACCTCCTTCCACTCTCCCAGATATAGCTTCCACCAATGACGTAATGCTCCCCACATCTAATTGACTGTTAAAGGTTCCTAGTACTCCATTAGGGGCCAGATCAAACTGAAGTTGATCTCAAGAGCCTCCATCCATCTCTCTGTCTACAAATCTAAAACACTTCCCTCATACTTTCCCAAATCCGTCCACTAGAAAGAAAACAAGTCCCTCTTCCAAGACATATCCTCCTTGTTAGATCAATCCAATGGTGATCAACTGGATCATTCAGATGAACCTAAACTACCTGATCCACACGCAGACGATGGAAATGATATATAGTTGTAAGGAAAAAAATAACTTCCTAATCCTGGTAGTATGTAATTTTTATTTAGATTCATTTTAATTCACTTAACTCATTTTAAACTTCCCAAAAAAACCCATTTTAAATAAGTTCCCAAGTCATCATGATGCATTTACCGTTCCAAGATCATACCCTATAATCATTTCCATCCAACATAGTAATTCAATAAGCTTGGAGTTCATGCACTAGATCATGGGGGCCCTAAAATCCCATGTCCTAGCCAGTATCTAAAACCAATGTCATGCTTCAAGGTCAAATGGTATTTTTTCCATAGCAACACATGGATATATCATTATTTATAACTCCAAACTCCATATTATCTCCAAAACACTCCTCTAATATGACTATGTCATGACCCCCTCCCTCTAAAGAAACTACAATGAGGGGAGAGAGAAAATGACCCCTGAGTCCTGCCTCCAATAGGACCCATGTGGGTGACTAACACCAGGGGTATAAAAATATCATGTATGGGAGGAATTACACTCTATAATATAAATAGGATAGAGTGATATGATGATTCATCCACAATAAACTCCATGACATAATGTAAAAATAAACCCAAATCATCCCACAATACATGTATAAATGAAATAGATACAATAAAAGTATCCAAAGTAAATACCCAAAAGTTATTCTAAAGCAACGAAACAACAACTGTCAAGGATCCAAGCTAGTAATGTCCAAAATGGTCAATGTTATCCTCCTAGAAACCAAAAAATAAATTTATATATGTAGGGTGAGAAAACAATTATAGTCTATAGAAAAATCAATGTTTCTCATCGACATGTGAAAGAAGCATACTAATACAGCCATGAGAAAACAAAAGAACAAAACATCACCTATAGAGGTATACTAACCATCTCAACCCCACTAAGGCATGCTCACCAAATAATTAAATCCATGTAATATAATATAACAATAATCACAATAATAAGTGTACTCCACACTTCTTTCCCACTGATATTCAACTCTCACACACAATGCCATACATCCTGGTGCTCTTATCTCTTCTGTATACCACACCACCCCCAATAATGGTCACAACACAAATCACCCATAAACACATGGGCTCACCACCCCACAAACATGACCATGACACATCTTGACCAAAAACACATGGGCCATAGCACATCCACTATCGTAACCAGAGTACTAGGGTATCGTGAACATATAGGACATCAACCTCGTCCCCTCCACATACCAGGAACGAACCCCACCAAAAGCTCCCACATAAGTATAGTCATATCACATCCGCCCAAATACACATACGCCACTACCCCACAAGAATGGTCACATCTCTCTGGAAGACACATGGGCTATCACAACCACTATATAATGAACTAACAAACCTCCATCCATCACATCATGTACAATACCTACCTCCATAGAAGAGATAGCGGGAATGAGTGGGTACACATCCATCCATACTCCTCACCAGATGTCAGGAAACACATCCCCTATATGACTACATGGGTGTCTGTATGTATTTATAGATATGGGTGGGGTGCATATAGAAATAAAAATAATATAAAAGTATATATATATAATGTCAAACACTCAATCCCAACAAATGGGTTCACAAAGAAACAAACCAAATCACAACACATTCACTTTTTTTCCACCTCTAAATTCATAACACTACACAACAAGCCATGAGCCATATTCACATTTACAACCAATTTCATTTAATTGTCTCATTATTTTAATTATTTAGAATAAACCATATTTAACCACACAACCCACCATTTAATTATTCATTAACCAGTTTCATCTGATTAACCAAACCAACCAATGTCATTTCGATCATTATTAATAATTTATTCCGTCACTACTTGGGCATCTAGAATAAAGAAACCACCACCTAACCACCCCAAAAACACATCCAACAATACACCTCAAAACCCCAAAAGAACATCCAACAAACCACTTCACTTCCCCAAAATAATGGCCCATAAAATACCTTGGCACCCAAAAATCAAGTCCCAAAAACCGCCTTTCCACCCCAATATCACATCACAAAAACCATATTTCCAGTCTAAAATCACGGACCACTAACCACATCGTCGCCCAAAAAGGACATCCCATAAACCACCTTGTTGCCGCAGAAGAATGACCCATAAACCATCAGTACCACATGCCCCAACCACACATTATCATCCCAAAACCACGAAAAAACATAAAAAACATCAATAAGATTTTTCATATTTTCAAAGGGTATTTTATCAAATTAATCATTATTTGAGGGGAATTACCACACAAGTCATAATATTGGGGAAAACATTTCATTATCCAAAAATAAGTGGTTAATAAATTTACATTTTAGGGTGATATCACAACAGGCACAATAGTCATAACACTTATCATCCATCATAAAAAAATACCCCAATGACCACAATTTTCAAGGAGGCCACAATCCCATACAATCCACAATATAAAAAATAATTTTAAAGTTATAAAATATTGTGAATAAAACACCATTTATCCCTTTAAATTTTAATTGAACCACTTATTTATATTTAATTAATATAGAATAACCATAACCCATAGATAAACAAAAAAATACCTTCTGAATGATACAATATAAAGAGAAATGAGGATTTTTTAACTCAAAGAAGCTTTGTCGACTCCTTGTGCACCACAGGGTGAAGAAGAAGCACCCACAACTGCAACTGCACAGCAAGAAAATATAGATCAAACTAACCCACACCAAATGACCATAAAAATTCATCCCAAACAAACAACCAAAACCAAACCTCAACACCATATAGAAACCCTAAAAATAATGGGAGAAAAACATCCATGAAGAGGAAAGGGATTACCATATATTTCCAATGAACAACCATTTGTACCAAGGGATCAAATAGAGAGAAGGATGTCTTAAATACATCCTCGAGGCGCATAGGGTTCACCCAATATGATAGGTATAATATTCTAGGGCTGAATGAATGAAAATATGGCTAGAAAATAAATTTTAAAACTATACTACATTGGGGATTTACCTGACGTCTAATCCTCTTTCTCATCATGTAATCCTCAGGGTTTGGTTTTGTTGAAAAACATGTCACATTTGTATTATTTAAACCTAAATATCTACACATAAAAAACTAGAACAAGACAAACCATGAAAATAACTTTAAAAATGTGTAAATTTTACATGATTTGTATCTCCTGTAGCAGACCTACTGCACCTCCAGCTTCCACCAAAAACTCCAAAAACCTCCACCGAACAACTCCAACTATCAAAATAGGAAAAGGTAATAGATCAGGAGGGAATGAACCATTATAATAACATTATAATAAGAAATAATTTTGTTTCATACACAAGAACATGGAATATAATTTACTTAGTAGTCATGGATCATTGACAAGATTATCATAGTGGAATGGGTTCGTTCCCCAAACCATTGTAGAAGACAAGGTTCTCTCCTAAGAATATAATAGTGGAAAAGTCCCTTATTTAATTGGGTAAACTAACCATTATGGTATTTTTAATCTCATAAGATATCATTATTTTTCCAATGCATTAGAAGGTGATATAGTTCAAACACTTCATTGGTTAAAACATGGCCATTGTCCTTTTCTATAATGTAACCATCATCTTTGGTTGTAACATGACCACTATCCGTACTTATAAAATAACAACTGACCCATAATGAAAACCATTAATATATGTGAAAAACTATATTACAACACTTTTCATATCATCACATCATAACTCATGTAAATAAAATGGGTTTCATAAACATTTTATTAATTCACTATAACATAAATGGTGAAAAATAAATGGGTTTCATAACATATCATTAACAAAAACATTAAGCATCCTTTTAAAGACTAATAATATTATTATTTGATCATATCCCCCATAAATCATAACTAACCTCAATGGATATTATCATATGTAAAAATTCCTTTAAAAGAACAAATAAATATTTTATGAGGAAAATAAACTTTCAATTTTGAAAAATCACTTTTAAAATAAAAATATTTCGAAAATATTATATAAATAATTTTATTTGATAATAACCTTTTAAATTTTTTAATAAATATTAAAAACCATTAGTGTATAGAATATTGGGAAAAAAATCCATGTCTTATAATATAAAAACCTTCCTTTAACAGTTTTGTAGAAAAAAGTCAAAAAATACCTCATTTGAAAAATAGAAAGGATATTCCTTTAAAATATGGCTTTTAAGAGTCAAAAATGGGTAAAAATTAATTTCAAAAATTATATTAGAATATTAAAAACCTTATTTAAACCATTTCATGAAAATATTGATATGGAAGAAAAATGATTTTCCACTGAATATATAAATAAATTTTATTTTCTATAAATACACATTTTTGGATTCTTGAGTACTGTATATGAGTATAATTTTAGAAAAATATATATTACTAATAAATAACCATATGATAAGAAAATTAATGAATTTATTGAGAATTATATAATAATAATTCATCATTGGAAACATAATCCTAAACAATCCCAATAAATAATGAGATTGTAAGATAAAACCCTTACCACTTTTATAACTTTTGAATCATAAGCCCCATAAAAGAAAAAACCTTAGATGGATTTGTATATCACATAGAATTAAAGTTAATAAGAATAAAATAAATTCATGGGAAGTATATACATTACATATAAGAAACCAATGGTGTATAAGTAATGTGTCCCATAGAAATAAAATTGAGACGAAAATCCCTTTTCTTATATTTGACTTCCTTCAAACACATTGGAACCTCTTGTATAATAAATATATAATTATTATAAATATATTAAAGAAACATAATAATATATATAATACCAAATATTTTTTACTTATAACCATTTATCACCCATTTGTTAACACTTATTTATTAAAATCACTCTTTCGGGTGTTATATACTTTGTTATCATGTATGTTCGGGTTTGCTAATTTTGGTCCTTGTATTTTTATCATGGCTAAATAATCTATATAATGTTAATAATGATATAAATATCATATATATTAATTATATATATGTTTATATTCATTCAAATATATATATAAATAAAAATGAATTACACCATTCATGTAGACGGTATGTCGTACGCATGAATGACCGCTGCTTTCATTTTTTTACATATGGAACAAAAGAAACATAAATAATAACATAGAATTATAGAATAATTATTATATAATATATATCATATATATTCATTAAATTCATCCTAATTTCCTTCTATTTAACACATAAACGAAAAATGAATCACATCGCTTCATGGAGGTGGTCGTACACACACACGCATGATCAATGTTATCATTTTCCAATGGTTTGGAAGATAAAAAATTATATATGGTGTTATAGTTCAAGAATTATAATTATTTAATAAGTATAATATATAAACATTAAATCCATAATAATACCCATTCATAAAATATGGTGATGAGAACTTAATTGTATCACTACATGGAGATAGTGAGTTATATGTATGGATGAGCGATATGTTCAATACTCATGTCCTGGAAAAGGGCGAATAAATTAGGTTTCATGAACATATTAACATTTTAGTATATTTATTATACTAGATTTATTATTTTATGAAGAATATAATAGATATATATAAGTTATTATAAGAATTAAAATAAAGTTATCGATTATGGCGATTACCTCTTCTTTGAGATAACTCGTTTAGATCTCCTCCTGATGGATCTGGGGTTACATTTTCAGAATACCATAACCACTATAATGTTTCAAGGGTGTTTATAAGATAAATTTTTAAATTTTAATGGATCTATAAGGCTCAATTTGGTGTGAAGAAGAGAAAGGATGGGTGCCCTTTTATAATTGAGGGGAGGGGCACCCTTGGAATTTCTTAAAGGATTAAAATATTAGTCATTCTTAAGAATAATGGTTGCAACTAGACTATAATTGGGTAGGGTTTGAAATATTTGACTATATATTATCCATATTATACTCTTTTAAAAAATTTATTATTTCATGTAATTTAATAAAATATTTCTTTCATAAAATATCATTATTTCTAATTTAGACACTATTTATTTAGTTTTAATTAAAAGACATAAATACAATCTCGTAATTTTAATATAATTATATAAAATTATGATAATATTTAATATTCATATAAAAAAATAAAAAAAAATTATAAATAAAATTATATTACTTTAAATATTTTTAAAATCTGTTTCTATAATTTTTTATTAATTATAGAAATATTGCATCAGTGTTTCATATGTGTTCAGGGTCATTATGTAATTCCTAAAAATTATAAATAAATTTATAACAAGAAAATTATTTCACTAATCTAAAAATATAAACTTATATCCATTCATAACTTTCTTTTTCCTTATGTGGATACATAAGAGATATTTAAAACTAAGAGAGTGTCATTTTGAGTCTTTCCTTGATTTAAATATTATGTAGGTTATTCTCATGGAAATTTGTCCATTAAACAAATAAATTTTGATCCTAAGGTGATAAGGTTTTAATTAAATTCCTATAATAATAATTATGATGAAAAAATAGGGCATTACCATTTAGTGTTATCCTAGATTAACTCAGTTTATTCTTTATCATTGTGATAAATTTTACAATGGTTACTATTCATATTGATTAAAACTAAATGGGGCCTATTTACCAAATTTGAATATTAGGATTAAAAAAATGTTATCCATTTTATCAAATTCAATACATATAAGTGGTATAAATTTATGTAAAAATTAGTCCATAAAATGTGATGAAATGTTCTTTTTGAAAAATATTGTTTTTAAGTATACAACTTGATTTATTCTTATCTTATGCATAAAAAAATATTAAAATAATGTCTAAAATATTTAAATTATTGTATAATATATAAATTTTATTAAATTAATTCACCAATAGTGATAAATTTAGTTTATTAATATAAAAAACGCATTTTTTATCTACAATTTTGTCTTTCAGGAAAATGATTTTTTATGTATAAAAATGTTCTTATACTAACTTCAAACATAAAATTGATTCCAAATAAATTAATTATATTATTAAAATATAATATAAATAATTTTTCATTCATATTATTTTAAAACAAAATATAACTACTTCTATTCCTGAAACAAAAAATACAGTTTTGAATAAAATTTTATATTTATCATTGTTCACTAGAAAATAAATCTTTTCAGAAAATTATAAAAAATTAATCCTAAGATAATTTTAATATTATTATTAAAAAATTGATTTTAAGTTTAATAAATAAAATATTAAATTCTTCCAAAAATTAATTGTAATATTTTCTAATGAAAAACAATAAAAAACTTGTTTGAAGATAACATGTTTTTGGAAAAATAAAATCACTTCACTAAAATTTGATTGATTATTTAAAAATAATTTAACAATAAATTTATATTGAGTGATAAATTTATATATATATTATAAATTATTTAATATTATTCATTCCTCCCAATTTAATGACTAAGTTATAACTATCTCATTAAATAATTATAATTCAATTATATATCAAGGTTTTGTTAAACTCAGTGTTATGTGTAATGCAAGATATCAAAGATATTAAATTTAATTGAAAAATATATATATTTCATAAAATCCATAGGATTTAAAGTTTTCCCTTTAATAAATTTTTCCCCAAAATTTGATCTTTTTATTTGTAATCAAAGGTTTGAAATTTGAAAAAAAAAATGTAAACCTATATCATAAAAACGGTTTGGAAAACTTCTTCCTGATAGGAGAGAATGGGAAATATGAAGTTCATCTAAAATAACACAAAACTAGTTCTATTAATTAGAAAAAATTAATGGGAAGTAAAATATGGATATGGAAGATAAATTTAACACCCAAGGACCGATAGAGAGTGATAAAGAACATGGTAATTAGAAACTTAATGACCACATATCCATAAATCAGTGAGGAGTTAAAAGACCATAAATTCATCATAATTTAAGGTTATAAGATATTATGCTTTCCTTAAAATTATTTTACTTGATTTGAGGCATTACTTTACCATATAAACTAATGATATAGAGAAATATACTTAATTTATATATATAATTTCATCTTTTAATAAATTTCTACCACAATATAATATGATTCTGTAAACGATGAATATTGGAGAATATTTGTTTCCATGAATGAATCACTTAAATAAACTTCTAACATATTGAAAAATTATATCAAGATATCCCTCTTATCTTTATACATTAACCAAGACCAAAAAATGTTATAACAAGTTAAGAAATTTCTAAAAATGAATAAACCTTGAAATAATACATTTAACTCCAAAAGTTTATAGAATAACAATAAAGGTTCCACTTAGATAATTTCAATGAATAACCCTACATCCCAAATAACATGAATAAAATCAAAATTAAACAATTTTTTAACCTCAAAATTGATCTCATGCCTTTCACATTAAATATTCAAAAATATAATTGCATTCATTATATGTTAATCACATATTAAACCCAAAGGTTACATATACCTCAACCAAATAAAAAGTCTCCAAAAATATTATTAATCACCGTGATAAATCACTATATAATTTCATAAGGTAGTGAACTTTCAAAAAATATCATGAATAAAATTTAGATATTAACCTAAAAGATAATCCTTATCTAGACTATAAATATCTTCTATAATATTTGCTTCTTGATGCATCACTTTTCAAACTTCGATATTAACTATATCTCACTATCCAATACATTATAATTAACTGAAAATAAATTAATATACAATCCCAAAGGGTTGTTTAAATATTAATAGAGTATTAATTCTGAAACCTAGTAAAAGTTTCAAATTACCTCAAAATACCATCACTGAAAACCTCAAAAGGGGGTCTAAGGCTTTGAAAATATTATCAATCTTAAAACTATTAATCCATAATGGTATAAATAACTTATAATTAGTTATCACATGAAAACACAATTCATATTATCCAAATAAATTCATAGACTATTTGCATAAATTTGAAATTATAATAAACATTGTCAAATATATACTAAAACACTTTTTCCATAAATCACTAACCAATTTTAAGGTAACTAATATTATCACATCAATTTCAACCATCTATTTATCCCAAATAAACATTTTCACTTTTATTGGTTATTGGTTTCATTCAACATATGTTTTGAAATCCTTAATTAAAAATAATATGGATCAATATTTAGATGTTTCATGAATATTATATCCAAAATAGAATTTATATAATTCTTAAATCTTATTACATATCCACTTCAATAATTTCACTTCAAAGGTTGGGATGTCATATGTTCTTCCTTGTTCTAGGAAGTTATATTTAGAAGAGGGGATTTACTTGCATATTTCCCAGGTTCCCCATGTACATGGCATTGAATTACTTGTGAATTTATATCTATATTCCCTTTATTTCAATATAGAAAATAGCTTCCCCTCTATTTTAGATATTCTTCTAGGTGCTTCATCCCCCATTCTGTATTTGAATTAAGTTTAACATTCTTACCTCCATGATTATTTCCACAAAAACTTCTATAAAAGTAAATTTTCTAATTATTCAAAATTCAATGAAACTCGCCTATTTTTATTTTATCAATAATATATCATGATAACTGATTAGGAATAATCACAATAATTATCATTATACTAACCATATATTTCAGTTTCTCAAGAAGACTATCAATGTATTATCCATCAAATTGGTGTTTTTATGATGTATTCTGGTTCTATCCATTGACTAAGAGTAAAATACAATATGTAAGTGTCAAATAATAATAATCAATGTAATTTATCAAATAATCATGAAATATAATTCAAAGGATGTCTAAATCATGACACATATTTCTGAATATATTGAAACTTAGTTATAAAATATTTTATCCATGGTCATCACCAAAATTTTTGGATATTAAACATTACTTATAATTATTCCCAGGGTTCTCACTAATATTTTTTCTTCCTAGTTTCCAAAGATTAACTAAACATTGATATGATTTCCACTATAGCGACCTAGAATTTTCATACATAAATATCACATCTTAATTGATTAATATTAATTACATAAAATAATCATCCACACCATAATAATATAGGTATATTTAAATTATAAACAATGAAACATAAAAAAAAATTCATAAAATATCTACATCATCTCCCCCATGTTCTTCATAACTACCACCCTTCTTAGAAATATCATAACCAATAACTTTATTCAATACCAGGGGAAAGTAAACATAAGAAAGATTGATCTCAAATGATCATCAAGGGTAAAAAAGGGAGATAAAAATTGTCACATGATCATGACATGAACATAAGGCTATGATGATATGATCATAACATTTGAAAATCATACCCTTAATGTCATATATCAAAATCTTTGTTCTTGTTATAAATCATAGCAATGCATAAGATATGAATCCTAAAAGAATCAAAACATATGATCCATGTGAGTATAACATTATCATAAGAAATAAGTTTTTGGCACACACACACAAGCATTGAAAATTAATTCCTTAGTCATCAAGGATCATTTCTAATACTATCATAGTGGAATGGGTTCACTCCCCAAACCATCATCATAGTCAAGGTTCACTCCCAAAACAATCATAGTGGAAAACTTAACTTACTAAACTGGACTCACTCCCCATTTGAGTTATATTTATCTCATGATATATCTATCATTACCCAATGAAATGGAGTGATAAATATGTCCCACTTTTCCTTGGTTATACCATAACCACCATCCTGGGTTATAACATAACCACTGAACTTGGTCATAACCTAACCAACCTCTATTTTTATAACATAACTACTATTACATAATGAAAACCATACATATGTATTAATAAATATCATAAAACATTCATTATATCATCACATTATAAACTATATAAACAAAAATTATATCATAAACATTTCCTCAATTCACTATAAACAATCGTTGGATAAGAAATGGGATTCATAAACATCTCATCGATATAAAAAATAACCATCTGAATAAAAATTTAGAATTATATCATTGGATAATATCCCTAGTAAATCATAATTAACATCAAAGGATTTTATAATATAGGAAAATTCCTTTAAAATATCATTGAAATATTTATTGAGAAAAATAACGTTTCCATTTTTAAGATCACTTTTAAAATAAAATTTTTCCAAAATATTATAGAGAAAATTTCCATTAAAAATAAAATTGGTAAAATTTAAAGTAATCTTAAAAACATTGATTTTTCATGATGGTGAAAAATTCTATTCATTCTATATAAGTTAAAAGAAAACATTCCTTTCATGTTTTTATAGAAAAATTCAAAATGTACTTTATTGGGAAAATTCTAGGGATATTTCTTTTAAACCATTTTGTAAAAACGAAAATATATGTAAAAATGAATTTAAAAATCATATTGTGATAGTAAAATACTTATTTAAAATATTTTTAGAAAACATTATATGAAATAAAAAATCATTTAAAGAGAAAACAATGTCAATTTTATTTAAAAGTACATTTTATGTATTTTGGCTAATTAAGATAAATAAAATTAATGTAAAGCATGAATTATAATTAAATAACCATATAATAAAATAATTTATGAGTTACTCAAGATTTAGGTCATAATATTTCATTATCGTAAATATAATCATAAACAAGCCTGATGAACATTGAGATTGTAATAAAAAAACCCTTACCACTTCGGTAATTTTTAAACTAAAAACCCAATGAAAGAAAAAAAAATATGTGGATATGTATATACCATAATTTTCATTTTAATAATCATAAAATAAATTCATGAGTAGTATATAGACCATACAAAATAAATAATTTGTTTATAAGGCATGTGTCCCATAGAAATAAAATTGCGATGAAGATCCTATAACTTAGGTCTAACTTCCTTAATACACATTGAAACCCCCATCATAATAAATATAAATTTATTATAAATATATTAAATGAATATAATTACATATTTAATACCATATATTATTTAATTATAACCTTTATCACCTATTTTGTAACACGTCTTTATTAAATCATTGTTCTGGGTGATATCTGCTTCGTTTTTCATGTATGTTCTGATATGGTGGTTTTGGTCCTTGTATTTTGGTCATGGTTCCATTATATAAAAAATTTTAATCAGGATATAAATATAATATATATTCATCAAATTAATTTTTATATTCATTAATAAAATATAGAGATATAAAATTTAATTATACCATTCATTGAGATGGTAGGTCGTATGTATCCATGAACTCTGTTTTCCTTCTTTTTTGCCGAAAAGAAAAGAAAGAAAGTTGAATAATAAAAATAATTTAAATAATAATTATTATATCATATATATCATATGTATTCATTAAATTAATCATTATTACTATACAATTAAAAAATAAATAAATAAAATCACATCACCTCGTGGAGGTGGTAGTCCATATATACACATGATTGACATTATCATTTTCCATTGATTTAGAAGGTAAGAATGAAAACATGATATTATAATTACAGAAGTATAATTATATCATAAGCATCGTATATAAACATTAAACCCATCATAATACCTATATATCAAATATGGTGATGATAAATGAATTGTATCACCATGTGGATATGGTAAGATGTATGTATGCTTGAGTGATATTTTAACATCTAATTTGATACGGAGAGGAAGAATAATAATGGTTTCATAATTATAATAACATTTTATCATATTCAATATACTTAATTTATTATTTAATGAATAATATAACAGTTTTAGTGGATGTAAAAGAAGAAATGAAAATAAAGTGATCGGTTAAGGTGATTACCTCTTCTTTGAAATAACTTCTTTTTATCTCCTCTTAAAGGCTCTTGGGATAGTATTTTGGGAAGAAAAAAACCTATATAATGTGTCTAGGCGGTGTAAAATAGAAGATGTCAGAGTTAGGTAAAGATATAAGGCTCAATGTGGTGTGAAAAAGTAAAATGATTGGTGCCCTTTTATAATTGAGGGGATGGGGCTCCCTTGGAATTTCTTAAAAGATTAAAATTTATTAAAAGTCATTCTCAAACCAAATAGTTAAAAATATACTATAAATGGTTATGTGATGATAGATAAAACAATATATTATACCTAATTCCCTGTTTTAACCATTTAATCAATTTTTGTAATTTAATAAAATATTATTTTCATAAAATATCATTATTTTTTATTTAAACACTATTCAATTAATTTACTTAAAATACAAAAATAAAAGTTTGGAATTAATATATAGTCATATAAAATGATGCTAATATTTCATATTCAGCAATAAAATTTATGTCACACATAAAATCACTCAAACTATATTACTTTTTATATTTTTAAACCTATTTTATATTTTTTTAATAATTAGAGAAATATTGCTTCATTATTACATAAACATTTAAGGTCATTATATAATTACTAAAAATTATAAATAAATTTATATCATTAGAAAAATTTCATTAGTATCATAATAGAAAATTATATTCGTCCATAACTATTTTTCTCTGTGTGTGCACATAAGAAATATTTTATACTAATTGAGTGACATTTTGTATCATTCTTTCATTTAAATATTATATAATTCATTTTCATCAATAAGTTTCCATTAAAAAACTTTGAGACTAAGGTGATAACGATAAAATTACCTTCTTCCATTAAGAATTATAACGAAAAATTACGGCCTTTTCATTTTGTTTTAACCTAGATTAACCCAATTTACCTTTTACTGAGGTGATAAATTTTACAATAGTTACTATTCATATTGAAAAAAAGGGGGCCTATTTACCACATATGAACCTCCTGATTTAATATACGGAATTCATTTTATAAAATTAAAAACCTATAATTTTTAAAAATTATCTTTAAAATAAGTGTGCAAAATGCAACTAAGATAACTTTTAAAAAATATAGTTTTTAAGCATAAAACTAGATTTAATATTTTCCCATTCAATGAAAATAATATTATGTGAATGTTTAAAATATTTTAATGAATTTATAATACATTAATTTCATTAAAATAATTAAATAATATATATATTCAATTTTTTAAGATAAAAACACATTACACGCATAAAAATTGTTTTTTTAGGAAAATCTTTTTACGTATAAAAATATTTTTATACTAAATTCAAACAAAAAATTGATTTCAATGAAATTAATTGGATTATTTATAATATAATTGATCTAATTATACTTTTTAAAATTTTAAAACAAAATGTAAATTTTTACATTCTAGAAACACAAATACAATTTACAATAAAAATTAGTATTTTTCACTATTCATTAGAAAATTAATCATTTCAGAAAATTGGAAAAATTTAACCATAAGATAATTTTAATATGATAATTTCCACAATGATGTTAATTTTAAAAAATAAAATATCTAAAAGTTCCATAAATTAATCATAATATTTTCTATCAAAAAAGCTATAAAAATATTTTTTTGAAGAAAACCTATTTTTTGAAGTATAAAATGACTTTACTAAAATTTGAATGATTATTACTAAGAATTTATAAAAGCATTTATATTAAGTATTAAATTTCTATATATTTCATGAATTATTTTTTTTTAATTCATACCCCCAATTTAACGGTTATGTTATAACAGTCACATTAAATAATAATTTTTTAGTAATATGTCATGGTTTGTTCAAACTCAATGGTGAATGTAACACAAGAAATCAAAGATATAAAATTTAATTGAAAAAAATATTTTTTAAAATCTCAGGTTGTTACACTTATAATAATAAGTGTAAGAATTATTTTGTATGTAGTGATTATGATGATAGTGGTAAAGACTTGTATCAACTTCAAAAGAGAAAGAATAAAATCCTCATAATAATAAACTCGGGTATGATCATAGAAAAGATAGAAGGGAAATAAATGAGAATAAGTATTATTCATATTTTACATGTTAGGAATATAAAAAATTAGGTCATATAAGACTACATTTTCCGAAACTGAATAATAATAATAATAATCAAATATATCTTATAAAAGTGAAGGAAATAAAATTTTGAAGGCATTTGACACTTTAAATGAAAGTGGAGGATATACTATGTTTGATAGTTCATCAGAAGATAGTGATAGAAGTAAAAAGATTTTTGGATTCTTCATTAATGTTCATAAGGATGAAAATGTATCATGTGTAAGGTAACCAGTAAATATATTTTAAATTTAACCTTTAATTCTCAATTTTCTTGTAATTCATACCATAATTATTCAACATCATTGGATGATGGAAAAGTGGATTGATTTAAAGATAGATAATATTTTCCTAATTACGATGAAATATTAAGATTTTTTAATCTTTTGGTAATTGAAAATAAAAATTTTATAAATAACTATAATTTTTCTCAAGATGACCTTGCGAAATAAAACATTTAAATTTCAAAACATACTTCCAAATTTTCTAAATATTCATCAAAATTAAAGTCTAGATATTGTTCTAGTTCGACTACTTGTGATCATAAATTATTTATTAAAATAAAATCTAAAGTTATTATTTTGAACAAACCTGTTTCTAATTTTACTTCTAGTAGGGATAATTTTAATAAGATTTATAAACATTTTAAACCATTTAGAAATTATAATGTTATAGGTTATACTTCTAAAAAGTATTATTTTCAATTAACTTACTTCGTTCCTATGAGTGCACCCTTTTTCACTAAATTTAAAAGGATGGATTGTTAGAAAATTCATTGTTCCTTAAGTAGAGTTCAATATTTTGGTTTTCATAATGAATTTTATATTTGAAAATCTTGAAGTCGTTCAACGTAAAATAGTTGAACAAGTGTGGGTTTCTAAATTCTATTTTATAATGTTACTATACTAAAAACAATTGAGTACCAGGAACATAGTTTTTATAATTTATGGAAAATATTCTAAGTATAGATTTTTTTAATGAGTTCTACATGGATATTAGGGTTTCTCAACACATTATAGGAGAAAAATATATCTTCCAAAACACGAATCAGGTAAATGGTGGATGGGTTAATTTTGGAGAAAATGTATAGGGTATGATTGGAGATATTTCATTTCATGGTAAAAATCTTATTTCAAATGTTTTATACGTATTAGGACATACGTATAACCTTATTAACATCATCAAATTATGCAATGATGGTTTTATTATTAACATTGGTAATTAAAAATGTATTATTCAAAGTATGGAAGATAAATTCATTCCATTTGATGATATGCATGAGAATATTTAGGCATTAGATATATAATACCTGAGACACTAGAATTTACTTTGTTTCAGGGTTATCAAATATTATTTGTGGGTTTAGAATAGGTGGTTAAGACACTATAACATTTAGACTATAATTAAAATTTCTAATAAAGGTTACATTAGGTATTAACCAGAACATAAGTTTAAATCTTAATGATTTTTAGATACTTTTAAATTTGGTAAACAACATATGTATAGTTTTAAACCTGTTAGTGATGTCTTGACTTTTAGGTATTTATATTTAGTTTTCATGAATTTATTTGTTCCTACAAAAATTAGGATCATTGTGGGAAATAACTATATATATTTCTTAATGGATTATTACACAAGATTTAATTATACATATTTTCCTATATGAAAATAATAATATTTCATTTGTTCCAAAAAAATCATTCTTTTATTAAAACTGAGAAAATATTTTCTTTGATTACTGACTTGAGTGATCATGGTGGAAAATTTATAAATTCTAATTTTTAAAATTTTTGTGTAAGAAGGGTATTACTCAGAATTATTTAGAACCAAGAACACCTCAATAAAATTGTGTATTTGAATGAAGAAATAGATATTTTTAGTAAATTACTCAAACTTTTCTAAGGAAATATAAATTTTCTTATAATATTTGGGATAATGTTGTGAGTAATAATTTTTAGAATATTAATATTTTTTACTACACACTATTCTTAATGAAACTCATTTATAGTTGTGGATTGAAACAAAAAAAATAATTTCATACTTAAATGTATTTTGGGGTAGAGTATTTATTTTTAAAACTAAATATCAAATTTATAAATTTTATCTCAAGGATGGTGAATTTATGTTTCTTGTTTATTTTATATTATGTAAGGATTATCGAGTTTTTTAAAAATGAACTGATGTAGATGAAACTTATCATTTTGTTATTTAAAATTATCATAACTCAAACTTATAGGAAATTGATTTGAAATAAATTTTATTCATTTACCATATGATAAACCACAACCATTAGAAGTAAATTAACCAAAATTCATTTTATTATAATTTCAATATTTTGAAAAAACTTCAAAACATGATGCACAAACAATAGTTTAGGATTAAAATACCACTTTTACCTGGAAACTATTCAATCTTAAGGAGTGATCGCTATGATAATATTTTTAGATATGTAAGACAACCAATTTAAACTGGAAGTTCATTGAGTAATTAATGTGATAAACTTGAATTCCTATCATAATTTGAACCTAAAATGAATGTTGAGGCCTTGATAAATGAAATTTTAATCGGGTACATGCAAGAGGGTCTTAATAAATTTAAATATAATCAATTTTGTACCCTGGTTGTGTAACCTAAAGAACATTAGGAAATACGATTAAAATGTGGTTTTATAAATAAATGTGATAAAAATTGAACAATCAGAAGGAATAAAACAATGAATGCTTAAAAGGGATATTTTCAAAAAGAAGGCATAGAATATGGAGGCAATTTTTTAATAGTATCAATACTTGGGTCTATTTCAACCCTATTAACCTTCACATAATATCATAATTTTAATTTATTCAAATAGGATGTTAAATTTTATTTTCTTAATAGATATATTTTATAGGAAGTTTATATTGGACAACCCCTAGTTTTGAATATGTTAAATTTCTAGAATATGTATATAAAATCACCACCACACTCTAGGGCCTTAAAAAATCCCCAAGATCTTATCATGATTAATTAATTGAATTTTTTACTTCAAAATAATTTTTTAAAAGTAAATGATTAAACAAAAACATTTTACAAGGATTTTTTTAAAGACAACATCGTTGTTTAAATTTAATTCATTCACATTATTCTTGGTTCAAATCAAAAATATAATTCTAATGGTTTTTTTAAGACTATAAGAAGTGAGTTTTAAAAGAGAATAATGGGTGATATTATATTTTTTTTGGTTTTAAGATTAATCAAAAAATAAAATTAGAAATTTTAACTCATCATAATTGCATTCAATATTTATTTTAAAAATTGGTTTTAACAATGTATCAAGTATCAGTACTCCATTAGGAACCTCTACAAAACTAGATCTTGATGAATATAGAAAATCGATGGATAAAAAATAATAATGTGGGATGATTAGAATTTTAATATAACTAATATATTTTCAACCAAAAATTATGTTTTTCATGTGTTAATGTTTTAGATTCTATGAAAAATTGAAGGAATGAAATTTAAAAGTGGTTTAGTATATTTTTCATTATCTTAATGATAATATGAAACATAGCTGATTTTATTCTTCCAAAAATGAATTTATACTTAAGATTAATTTGGTCTCTATCTTTATATATTGTACGTTGGATGAATAAAGTACTTCTGAATCATGTATTTTCATAGGAAAGGCTTTAGTTTCTTAGTCCAGTAAGAAGAAACACTTGGTTTCACTTTTCTTTACTAAAGATGAATATGTGGAAGCTGGAAGTTGTTCAGTTCATGTTATTTGGATTCTAGATACACTCACTGATTTTGGATTTATTTTTACTCAAACTCTAATTATTTTTAAGAAAACATTCACTATTTCTTTTTTCTATAAACACAACACATTACTCACATGAAAAACATTTTTATGTAAGACAACATTTCCTATAAGACCACACATAAAGATGATATATTGATCTTGATTACATTAGAACAAATTATAATTTTTTTGTTATTTTTAATAAACATTTAAATTCTTATAGATTCAAATATATTAAACAAATGCTGGGAATAATCAAATTAACATGAACTTAAATTAATTTCTAGTTTAACCTGTCTCAAGAGATTGAACAAATCATCAATAAAGTGGGAATATTTTTTTCAAAAAAATAATTCTATTAAAAATTATTCATTTGGTTTTTCTTTATTTTTTGGTAGTTCAACAAAAACTTTTATTTCATAAAAAATATATCTAATGAAATATAAATTTTCCAGTTACAAATAATAAATATTTCTATCTAAAAGTATTTTTATTTAGTTTTTTACTATTTTCAAACATAAACACTACAAAATATAAGGAGATTCAATTTGAATATTGTCTAGAATCATCATAAAATAAAAAATCATATATATTCATTATAGGATGACTTCAAGAAGGTTCAATATCATTAATATTATTGATCTATGCTTCTATATACACCAAGTTCAGTGAACCACTAAGTGGTGGTGGGTGAACCATTAGTCGCTTTTATGAATATTCATTTTAATTGAATTTTTTTTAACTTGTAAAGGTTATTGATCCACCCAGTAAAAACATATAGGATCACCTCATATGAAACCATAATAAGAGGGATAACATCAAATAGTATTTACAAGGTTTGATATAAAATCCTACCCATTTCCATTGTTAGTTAGACACCTCGAGCTATGGTTTCTAAAATGTAATATTTTTATCAATTTCAATGGTCTATTATGTATCATAGGAATATAATTGGTTATACACCTCAATATCCAAACATAAGAAACAACTTTTTATACACCCCAATAGTCATCCGACTAGTCGTGTCTGGTTCTACACCCAAGCCACGAACGCTTCTACCACAATATTTTATATACCCCAAAAACCTCATCATCTATTTTATTATTTGTACACACCAACTATAATAATATTAAATATTGGTCCATTGCTAGAAATACCTTCTTCTTAACTCCTTTTTTCTTCTGCACCACTAAGAATTATCATCCTCCATGATCATATAGGATCTATTTTTTCAAGTAAAATTTTAAGTTAGTACATCAGATATTCTTCAAAATATGAACATTAGTCTTTATCAATTCATATATTATTATATGATCCAATTGTACTCAATACACTGAATACATAGGAATTAAATAATTATCTTTCAAATATCTTTCAACTTCAGTATCTTCTCTCTCTCTATCTGATTCAATGGAGTATAAGTCAGCTTAGATTCTTTTTCTTTCAAAATGTTATGTGTTAATTATTTTTAAAAAAAAATATCAATACTACATGATAATATCTTAATTTAGGTAAAAAATACTAATTGAACATTATTTGTATTATATGATACTTCACATTCCGATTCTATGTGGTTGGGCCCTTCTTTTTACACTGTCCTATGCAATCTTTACTTCACTCTGCACACTTAGTACATAGTCTCATCTTCCTCCTTTCTTCGAATACTGGAACTAAATTCAACTTCACCTATTAAAATTTAACTCTTTACACGTATTACATGGTATGAACCTAAAATTCACGTACTATGTAAGATATCAACACTTTTTATATGAATTGTTAAAAAACTCATGTACTCACTCATACTTTACATATTACTAGAAGTATGCAAGCCTGAGATATGATCTTCATGGAACCTCCACTTTTTTAAGAACAAATGTGAGCCTATAAAATAATAAAATCTCTCTAAATCTTTTCACACTTCTCCCAAATTCATTAGATCTTGATAAATTAATAAATGAGGGTTTTATAGCCAATAGTGATCAATAGTTTCCCTTGATCAATCCACAAAACACGTTCAACAATGCATATCATGACCCTCTAAAAATATATCATTATTTTATTCATGTAATACATTTCCACATAGTATCCACATAGTTCATCCTTCATTACATACTCACCTGGAGAATAAGACCTCACCAAAAATGAACCATGTGAAATTGCATGTCTTATAACCATCATCATGCATCTTCCTCATGACGAAACCCTCACTATTTACTTATGTTGTATGAACGACTTACTCCTTAATGAATTATATAATTTGTTCATTGTGTTTTGACCTGGATAATAACTAACCATTCTCCTTATGATTTCATGATAAAATCATGAAACTATATTAAAATTATGTATTCCTTATCCCTATATAGACTTTTATCATTTTTTGAGCTCAACTTGTCTCACATGGATGGCCTCTCCTTACATGTAAGTATGTCATGAAAACTAAATTACATGAATAACCCCTAAAAATATGAGGTTAAAGATAAAATAATCATTAGCATGTTTGAAAATATTACTTCATAGTGAGGAATATGACTCTTAGCATTATCATTTCAATTCAATCCATGCACTTATTTTTAAATCTCATGCACTATGAATAGTATGTGGTATAAGTGGGAGTTCCACATTGGATATTATGGTAGGATTAATTTTTTAAATTACTCAAAATGTTCCTCCATAGAATTATTTAAATCCCTTAGGTCTTTGTGCTCACCCTTGGTCTCATATGCCACCACACACATGTGAGTATATGCACCACCATCCTCCTTCTCTGACCTGTGATCCTATATGAATTCACACCTGACCTCATGTGTTCTTAGGCCCTCACTGTGATAATTTTTAGTCATCCATGCTATCTACCTTTAAGATTCTCCATGTTCTTTAGGTGATAGGATTCATGGGTGGCTAACTGTCTTGCCTATCTTTTTGGCTAACCCTCCCAAAAAATACTTACCCAAAAATATAGGCCATATCTTCCTCCACTAACATCCAAGAGTAATTATAAACATTAAATTTACATAAATATAAACACAAATATGAATTATTAATTTCCAATGAACTCATGAATTCTCGTAAAATATGTTGTATATAGTTAACTCATAATCATCAGTTACCTTTTTCATTATGATAATTTCACAACCAATTAGTAGGTATGTTTTGAGGATGTATCCATATTAATTATCCAAGGATTATCATCCCCTTATATCAAACACGTATTTACACGTTGAAAAAAAATAAATTCATCTAATGGGAGCTTCAATATCCCCCTTTGGATTTTATTATCAATATCACTATACACTCTTCATGTCAATATGTGTTCTTTTATTTCTCCCATTATTGATAAGAAATACAAATATGATACTGAGGGTCTTCTCAATTCATCATTATTCCTTATAAAAACTTATTATTAATCCCTAAATTAGAATAATGTTATTCAATATAGAGGGGGAAATAATATCACATGTTTTCTTTGTAATAATGCTTTATCTTGAAAACTCTATGTATACATGGGAAAACTTAATGTAGAAAACAAGAGTTTATAACCAAGGTGATTAGTGTTATCCATACATGGAATTTCATGTGATACCAAAATTATATTACACTATCATTATATTTTATGGCTTAAAAAACTATCAAATCATGAAATATATTCATCCAACATTTATCTAAACAAACACATCTGAAATTCAAGTGTAAAGTATTAATATTACTATTGTTGGATCATTATCAACTCTTCCTTGATATGAGTTTCTAAATCATTCAAAATGTGGATATATGATCTATTTTCATACCTTAACTTTCAATTTTCAGAAATATTTTTAGAAATTCCATATTAATTGTGCAGTGAAGATTTAGAAACATCATCTCATATTTTCTCTATCTCAAGGGATTCATCCATATCTTTCATTTCCCTACATTTCATCACAGAAACATACAGATTGTGAAAAATAAGATAACACTTGATTCCAGAGGGGTTACACTGAGGTTGAGAGATTTCTCTCAACCTAGGATTTTATTTCCTTCTAGATTAAGCACTATTTTACATGTAATTATAACATGATACATAATCATCTCTGTCTCTTGAAGTAATTATTTTTGTGAATTATTTTCATGGATATAAAATTTCCTTTTTTGTGAAACCACCTTTCCAATTTATCCATTGTAGTGTATAAAACTTCATGTTCTTTATTTTATATTAAATTTCTTTTTTTTATAGTTGGATATTTTATTTCTTCATATTTGATCTTCCCTTGATTATGGACTTCAATTAATTTCATGAATTTATTTTTTATGCCAATATTACATTACCTTATACCCAAAACTAGTTACAACACCAAATATTCCCTACAAATCATAATCATTTTGTCTGACATGCATGTTTTTTGAGTTTATCAACTTACAGGTGTGGGTCAGTCTTTTAAACTATTTAGGATATTTTTTAGAAGCTTTCTTTCATGAACATATATTTTTACACCTTAATCATAGTGGTAGAATTTTTATAATTTTTTATCATCTATATTTTTATTTTATTTTCTATAAAACCTGAATTATAAAATAAATATAGTACAATTAATAGATTTTGATAAGGATAATACCTATTTTATTAGGAAATAAGAGATCATTCACTTATTCCCACTCAAATGAGTCTTATTGGGACAATGAAACATGATGGAAATTTTTGTGGAATAATTTTGCTTCACAATAATATCATAATCTTTAGCTCGTCTGGATTCCATACTTCTTAGCCTTTCATAAAACTCATGGAACTTCATGTTGAGATAGTTTTTATCATCCTCAACTAATCTTAGGATATCATTCTGATCCTATTTTATATTATTGATCTTTTCTTCCTGATTTTTTCTTAAATATTTTAAAAATATTATCAATCAATTTTATTATTTTTTATTTAACCACTAATTGATGTTTTTAATATCCATAAAGGTTTTGTAACATTTTTTTTTTCATTGAAAACTTCTATAAATACTATTTCAGATATCTCTTTCTCACTAACATACCTTTTCAATTATTCATTAATAATGAAATTTATTCTATGATAAAAATGCACTTTCTAAAACTCTTTCTAGTTGCATTCTCTATTCCCTCAACTTATTCTTCAATCTATTATTTTTCTTTAAGAAGACCCTTTATTATATCAAATATACATGTGACCACTTCTTTAGGAACATTATTCAGATGATCATTAATTTCATAATAAATATCATTAATTGATACATCATAATGATATCTTGAATAAGATTGATTTAAATAATTATAAATAAAAAAATTAATACAAATTATACCACTATAGTTAACTTATGTTAGTAGTATTACTCCATTTACTTTTAGATTCTTCCTCAGACTCTTTTCCGCTCTTTTCCTCCTATCTTTTTTATTTATGAAAAATATCTCTAGATTACTACCATCATAAATATCATCCTTTTTCTCTATTTAAGGAATATCAAACACTTCCATATGTTTTCTCTTCATTAAGGGTATTGAAAAAAAACATGAAAAACATGTATATTTTTAAAGTGAGGTTGGATTAGCTCTAATTCCACTTCTAGAGTCCATGTTTGGTGAACCACTATGGTGTGAATTACTGGACTCTTTTTTGAATTTCCATTTTAATTCAACCTATTTTAATTTTTTAAGTTTCTCAATAATTTTGGTTAAAATACACACCCTCTCCTCATATGTGGAAATAATAAGAGATAACAACACATAAAATTTACAAGTTTCATCATAAAACCCTACACTGTATTGTGGTTAGTTAGGTACCCCAAGATATTATTTCCAAACTATAATATTTTTATAAATTAAAATGTTCTTTGGAGTCACAGAGGAGTGTTATTGGTTATACACCCAAATCAAATAACCTATACAGTGACTGGTTATACACCATAGAAGTAAATCCTTCTATTTTGTCAATTTTTATACCCTACGAACCAACACTTCTTCCATATTTGGTTATATTTAGCAACCTCATTATCTGATATTTTATTATTTATACAACCCAATAAATATTCTCTTCAATGTTGATCCATAGTTAAAAATACATCCCTATTTTTTCTAGTTTTTTTCACCACTGAAACAGATCTTCCTTCAAAAACATATAAGATCTGGTTTTCCCATGTATAACTTCACATATGTACGTCAGATCCTGTTAAAAATACGAATTCATTATTTTCTCAATTTTCAAATATCCATGTGATCTAATTAATCTCAATCAACTAAATACTCAGTCATGTAAGAATTGTCCTATAAATATCATCTAACTTCAGCCTCTTCTCTCACTATATTCAATATTATGGAGTATCGAATTGATTAGATTAATTTTCTTCCAAATTTATTTGTGTTATTTTTTCACAAATAGTATAAATATCTCACAATATTAAGCTCATGAATGTGAATAATGTTTCACTTGTATTCAATGAATTATATAATAATTCATATACCAATTTTATGTAAATGACCCCTACTCCACGCATTGTACTACATAGTTTGGGCATAACTCCATGCACTTAGTACAAGGTCTCCTCATATTCCTTCCTGATTCATATATTGGATCTCAATTAATTTTTTCTCTAATTCACCTCATTTCATATTTTCCTACTAAACCTGCACTCTGTTCACATACTAAGTATTTTTCACCTTCAAATTGCACACTAGTTAAACATTCAACACTTTTTTGATGCATCAAAATAAACTTTCAAACTCACTCATGTTTCCTATACTACATCAAGTATGCAGGAATCAATTATGCTTCACATAAAACATACACTTCATAAATGAAAAAAAAATATTCTATAGAATAATGAACTCTCTCCCCCACTCTATAGCAATACAATTTTATCGAAGTCATTATCTCTTGATAAGGTTATCAAGGAGGGTATATATAGCCAATAGTGATTGACATTACCCCTTGATCAATCAGAAAACATGTTTAAAAATAAATCATGCATACCTAAAATAAATATTGTTTTTATTTTTTTCACATAATACATTGATAAATTAAATCCATGAGGTCTATAAATCATTATGTACTCACTTGCGAAATAGACCTTCACTACAAATGAACAACATGACATTGCATGTTGCATAAAAATCATCATGCACCTTTCTTATGATCAAACCATCACCGTGTACTCATCTTAAATTCACATCTTATTATTAGGTTCATTGTTTACATTATTCATCCTATACCGAACTCATGAGATACTAACTCCTCCACCTTATAACCACCTAGTAACCTCTCAATTATATATAAAAAATATGAGTTCCTTACCCCTTTTTCTATTTTTATCACTTTTTTGAGCTCGAATTGTCTCATGTGGTTGAGTTCTTACAGCATGGTAGCATACCATATGAACTCCTTGGAATGAAAAAACCCTTTCAGGCTTATGTTAAAGATAAAAAGTTCATTAGTGTTTTCTAAACCATACTTCACAGGGATTAAGAAAAATTTTAATGTTGTTATTTTTATTTTATTTTCACGCCTATTTTTAAATCTCACCCACTATGAACAGTAAGTGATATAAATGGAATTCCCATATCAGAAATTTTATTAGGTTTAATATTATTAATTATTCTACCCATGCCCACAAAGTCCTCCTAGGTTCTATTTATCACCCTCAGTCTCAGATTTCACCATGCATGTGTGATATGAGGCACCACCATCCTCAAGCATCCACATTATCCCCAACATGCATGTCCACCAAAACTCATACATGATTTTCCCTTATTGTGATACTTTATAGTTAGTTTTACTAGTCACCATTATGATTACCCAAACCCTTTGGGTGGTAGCCTTCTTCGGTGGCAGTATGGTTGTCCCAACTTTTGACCAACCATCAAAAAAATATTTATCCAAAAATTCAAGCCATATATTTCTCCACCAACATCAATGTGTAATTCTAAACATTAAATTTTATGAAAAATAAACATGATAATTAATTCTAAATTTCAAAAAAACTAAATTATTCTCATAAATAATTTTATAGATAATAAGATAATAATCATCGCTTATCTTTTCATTCAGAATAGTTCACAACAAATAATTTCATATATTTTGTGTATGTATCTGAAATAATCCTCCAATACTCATGAACTCTTTATATAAAACACATATTTACATAATGAAAATAAATAAAATTCATCCTATGGTAACTTTATTTTGATTTACCTAGGCATTCATTAAATATTCAAAGGGGGGGTTTAAATTAGAACTTTTCTATTTTACACTCTATTTTAATTTTTTCCCCTGATTCTTTTCAAAAATTCAAAAGGGGGAGAAACTGAGAAAACATGTTTTGGGAAAAAAATTCACAAAGGAGAAGAATATTTTGAGAATAATTATAAATATTATTATATTTAAAAAGGTATCGACGTATTTTAATTTCCTTATTTATTACTAATGAGTTTGATTTTACCGTTGTGAGTAAAAGGTAAAAAAATCAACAATACATATACAGAATGTTTCTTTGAAATTCAGTCAATATTTTGATTTTTCGTATGTGTTTTAAAATTTTTATTTGAGGGGAGTGAAATAACCCTGAATACAGTAACCCAGAGATGTTTTTTATTTATTACATTGGTTAAAGATATAATGGATCAAAACACAAAGGATTGATCATTTAAGTAGTCTTGGAAGACTAGATAAATACATTATTTATGTATAATATCGAAAAAATAAAACATAACACAGAACACTTTCTTTCATCCTTGAAGATCATTCAAATATAACTTCATCATATACCAGGGGGAGGAAAACATAATAAATGGTGATGAAAGATGTTGAGTATGTAAAATTTTACAACATATTCTATCATGAGTAGCTAAGTCATTAATAATATGGTAGAGTTTAAAAGCAATACATATTCTATTTAATAAAAAACTTGAGCTTCAAATTTTATCCATATAAAATATCAACATAAAAATCACATGGATAATAACAACTAAAATATCAATGAAGGAAATGCATAATTTCAGGAAAAATAATCTTACCATCTAGGATTTTTGATAGGACATCATGAACCTTACAGTCAATACCTTGTGTTAAAATATTTCAATGAATGGGTTGGTATAAACCAAATACCAAATTAATTTATTTAGATATTTTCCCAATATACCTCTCGATGCACTGAGGGTATATCAATAATTAGGGCCCACCAGTCACTTAAATATGACCAAATAATTAACTATATATTAAATTAATTATATAATTTATAATTATTTTTTCTTTATCAATCAATAAATATCTGTATTGAATCATGAATATGGAACATTAATATTTATCTTGTAAGTGAAATATCGTTCTTAATAAGTGTATTTAAACTATCACGGTATATTGAAATGGTATATGGTTAAGTAAATATCTATGTAATAAAAATGATACAAAATATATCAATGATTTAGAAATTATGGGCATGAAAGAGAAAAATAATTCCAATGAATAACGGAGAGTGATAGAGAACATGATCACAGGGAAGTGAATCATCTCAAAATAAGGTATAATCCATAATTCATTAAAGTATGAAATAATCCGATCAATTTATCAAAATTGAGGGCTTGAAGTAAAATAAATACTTTTGAGAATGTAAAAAAAAGAAACATTTATAAAACCTTCGTAACTTTTCATATAAATAGAGTAATAAATTTCTTCCAAATTTCATTTCAAACTTTTAAAAAATAAATTATTATTATTTTAATATAAAAAAATAAAAAATAAAATAATAATGGAAAAATGATTTTATTTAAAAAAATGTAAAATTATCATGGAATATGAATATAGAATAATGGTAATGGAGGTGGAAAATCCATTCACGCCATATATGTTATGAATAACATTTCTTTCACACTTTTGTAAAAATTAAAATCTGTCTTGTTTGGAAAATATTAAAAAGATTCCTCTTAAACATTTATAAGGAAATTGAAAGGTATTTTGAAAATACCTTTAACTTTTATTTATAAGTATATAAAAACTTCTGTGAAATAATTTGAAAAATATGCATATGGAAGAAAAATATTCCCAATCTAAATGATAAAATAATGTAAGTTTTTCTTAAAAACATTTTTTCAATCATTGAGTACCAAAGAGTTACAAATTTAGAATAAAAACATTGAATCGACAAAAATAACTAGTTGAGGACTACATATATTTGTATTAATAATATAAATATAATAAAATTATTCTAACATAAATTTAAATATGAACAATTCTGAAGAAGAATGATATTGTAAAATAAACCTTTAAGTATTTAATACTTTTTGAATCAAAAACCCTTAAAATAGAAAAGTTGAATTAAAAATCTAAATACCATTATAATATATGAATTCATAATATAATATGTCAAATGGGAATTATATATACCATATAAAATAAATTAGGTGCATAATATAAAATATGTCTCAATGGAATAAAATTTTGATGAAAAACCGTTACCATGGATTCATGCTTGGTTATAAATTTAGTTTCCTCTTTAATAATAAATTTTATGTTTTTAAATAATTAATTTATTAACTTTATAATCTCTATTACATTATTTAATAAATTTTTATAGTCATTTTACCACCACTTACTGAAAATTTTCTTGTTACATCAAACATTTACATTTATTCAGTCCATTTCCCCAAAATTACTTTAATATGTTTGTTATGATTAAAGATGTTATGAAATGCTTGATTAATATAAATAATATAAATAATTTAATGAATAAAATTTTAATTCATTATATACAATTTTATAATCATCTATAAAAGGTGGTTATAGAAAAATGAATCATATCACTTCTTGGAGGTGATAATCCGTAGATTTGTAGGAGGGACATTATCATTTTCCAACAGATGGTTGGTTAAGAAGATAGATGATATATTTTATTTAAATTATAATTATTATATAATAAATATAATATATATTCATCAATTCATTATTTATAACCATCCAAATGAAGCATTTATGAAAAATGAATTACACTACAACGTGGAGAAGTTATTTTGTAGGAACGTATGAGAAATGTTTTTATTTTATATAGGATGGAAAAGAGGTAAAAAAATAGATATACCATTAATATAAAAACAAACAATTATGGTAAAATACGTATATAATTATTATAATATAGTTATTTAATATTTATGGTAGGTCTATGAATAATGGAACTTTAAAAATCTTATTAGAATATATACCTCTTCTTTTGGTAATCTCAATTGGCTTACACGTTAAGCCTTATTGAAGTTGTCTTTTGGTTAGATCAATACTTCTAGGGATAAAAAAATAAAGTTAGTATGGTATTGGGATGTTCTTGTTCAAGTTAGGTGTCTCAATAAGTGTAGATAATAAAGTATAGAATGTTCCCTTTTATAAGTGAGGTGGGTAGAAAACTTGTAAATACATGAAAATTTATTATATAATATGTGTTTTACAGAAGTTAAGTGGATCAAAATTATCATATCTTAAAATTTAAAAAATTTAATTTCAAAATAAAACCAACGAAATATATTTAATCAATTTTTTTATCATTATCTTGAATACTTGTCCATTTATTTAAACCCTTTTAACATATTTTACCCTTAATCGAGGTGACACATATTTACCATGGTTACTATTCATTATAACAAAAAATTAAGTTGAAATTATTACCTAATAATTATTATTAAAATTGAAAATATGGAATCCATTTTACAAAATTCAATTTACAAAAGAGATAAAAATTACTTTTAATATAAGTTTACAAAATGAATGAAAATCATTTTTTGAAAAATGCTCATTTTAAGAATAAAAATGATTTTACAGAAAATCCAGGTATAATCATGATTCTCCTAGAATTAATTGGATTCTGATAAATAAAAGGATACTTAATTTAGTTTTAAAAAAATAAAAAATGAATTTAACCTTGTCAATACTTTATTAAAAAATAGGAACCCAAAAGTATTTATTTAAATAAAAAATAATACCAAGATTTCCAAAATGTGAAACATAGATTTATAAGTTCAAATTTTCATTTTTTAAATGGATTATATTAATTATTAAATATATAATTGGCATTTAAAAAGGTATTATCAATTAGAAATTCATTCTTATATCATTATAATTTCATAAAAGTGGTTTCGTTTATAAAATTAGTATTTTTCACTATTCATCCAAAAATATATTTTTTGAGAAACATCAAAAATCCACACAAAGATAATTTTGAAATGATGGATTAAAAAATTAAAAAAAATATCAAATTATAATTATAGAATTTTGAAATTATGATTTAATCACATTCTTGACAAATTCTATGTGCAATATTCTACAATTTCATTAGAATAAAATATTTACTTGCTATAATTAAATCATGGGTGTTAAATTTTTTAAACCTTCAAAAAAATTCATCCATGAAATTTAATAAATTAACCTCATGAAAAAATGTGGGTATATTTCCTTAGTAACTTATTCAGGTTCTCATGTTTCTTCTTCTATCTTGTGATTTCTTTATCACACCTTTACCATCCCAGCCATCTTATTCTAAAACACATGTTCTCTAGTGTTTATAATCTGGATAGGATATCCACAATTTGATAGATTAGGGTACAATTATATTTCATCATAGTTTATTTAATTCATTGGTTATGGAATATATTTACTCAGTAAATAAATATGGAATACATCATGCACTTAAGAGAGGCTATATGGGATTGAGAAATTGTATGCCAAAACTCTAATTATTTCCAAAATATCAAAAGGATCGATATACCTGGGACTTAGTTTCCCTTTCTTAGCAAACCTTATAACACCCTTCTATGGTGATACCATTAATAAAACAAGATCATCTACTTTAAATTCCATATCCTTCCATCGGTTATTGACATGACCCTTTTTATTTCCTTGATATTCCATGATATGAATTTGAATATTTATTACTTTTACCATTGTCTCCTTGACAAGTTCTAGGACTAAAAGCTTCATTTTACCAAATTTATCCCAACAAATTGGTGTGCAACTACTTTTCTTGTACAATGCTTCATACAGTTCCATTTTAATGATTTAATAAAAGTTTTTATTATAATTAAATTTCACCAATGGTAAAAACTAATCCCACATTCCATGGAAGTAATGTGATCATAACCTCAACATCTGATTTAATATTTGAA
Organism: Viscum album; assembly: GCA_963277665.1. Lineage (NCBI taxonomy): Eukaryota > Viridiplantae > Streptophyta > Magnoliopsida > Santalales > Viscaceae > Viscum > Viscum album. The sequence continues at coordinate 102,898,777 of OY728155.1, forward strand.
TATTAATTTTAGACTATCCATCAGTTTGAGGATGATACATAGTTCTTGAATGTATCTTAGTGTAACATCCTGGTTCCAGAAGCTGCCTAGAGGCGCCCCATGCCCGGTTGGTCACATGGCCTCAAGCGCATTTCCCTAAATGCCAGAGGTTGCTGACTAGCAGTGAGGGCCTTAGCTGTGATAGTGGGGAAACTATGCCATCATTGGCAGAGTAACACAGTGAAAGTAGAACAAATATACAATAGCAGAAGCAGTAATAATCTATAAAACCGGAAATAGCGGAAGACTGGCAATAATAAACTAAAGCACACATATATATATGTAAATGATGCATGATACATATGTCTAGAAAATCAACCAAAAAAATCACATTTTTGGAATACAAATTGTACTAAGAAAAATTACCAAATAAAGATAGATAATAGCCCCTCATCATCGCAAGCCTCAGCTTGGTCCCATTCTCTCCATCTCCTCAGCACTAAAGTGCCTGAAATAGAAGGGTGCTTGCCATTATCTATACCTGCAGCAATATAATCTGTTTGGGCCAAAAATCATGTCCAAAACAGGGTGTGAGACTAAATCCAAGTAGGCAACCACCACAAGATCTGTGCCTAATAGTCGGTGAATATATGGCAGGTAATAAACAAAAGAAGGAAGTAATCAAGAAAGTACTCAGTAGTAACCAAACCTACAGTTTCAAAGCATTCAGTTTCATATGTCAAGTAAATAGATAATCATGCAAGAAAACACAAACAGGTAACCCTCTGGTAAGTACTCATAGCTTATCCCCTCTGGTCCTACCTAGCAACACAAGCCACCCTCTAGGAAGCACACACAATCTACCCCTCTTGTTCAATTTAAAAGCATATAACAAAGTCTCTCTAAGGAGGCACTTACAATCAATTCCCCTTATAGTAAAAAGTGATAAAGACTCCCTGAGAAATCTCACATGGTCAATTCCCCTTATAGTCAAATGTGGTTAAATACTCTCTGATAAAGCTCACACAGTCAATTCCCCTTATAGTCTATGTGGTTAAAGACTCTCTGAGGAAGCTCAATCGGTCAATTCCCATTATAGTCTACTACACCAGGTTTTCCTGTCCCTATGTAAGTCAAATGAGCATAGCAATGCAATACTACCAAAGTAAACCTCAATAAATACTTGGCTAATAGTCTATAACATATCAACTACGTCATATAAAATAATCACACCATCCTACAGTACTAGGTATTGAAAAACATAAGAAAGCCTAACAGGCTAAACAAGACCCAACTATCTTAAAGATAACATGCATGGGAAAACACTTCCAAAGCATAGCAATCCACCCTATTCGCAAACAATTAACCTCTAATCAAGCATACAAGCATGGAAGGAAATTAACAGGGTTAAAATGGTAAACACTCAATACACCATTCAAGGTTATTGGGAAACATTGCACATATTACTCAAAGACTTTCAATAGAAAGACACAAACCACCTAACTTGGTGTTGGGAGATCAATATACTTGAATCTTAGGGATTAAATCACCTTAGAACACCGAAGATCTATAAAAACATCAAAAACATTCAACAGAGGATAGCTTGAGAAAAAAGGGTAATCATGAAACGAAGCTCAATCAGAAGAAAGACCATATCGAGTCGATCCCAATGAAATTGTCGGCAGTCGAATCAGAGATCGGATGCTCAGTCGGGGTCTTGGATGAAGATTGCGGATGTACGGGAGCTCTCGCCTCAACCAAACCTAGAAGAAGGTGTTTTTGGAGATTAGATGTGACCCTGGTACGTTTAACAAAAAAAATAAAATACACGACGTCTACTTTGGAAGTACACGATGTGTAATTTACATTTCCGTACTCCGCTTTAGGCGGCCTCCAGGTCACCCCCCACATGGTCGTATGCCTGACCGCTACACGGCCAGTACACAACTACCCCCGGTAATAGAGTACATGGCGTGTACTTTGAAAATTTCTAGAAATTCCTCTTTTTCTCAAAAACGACCAGAAAAGGAAAAAATACCTAAAAAAAGATTCAAGTTCTTACAAACTCCCCCTTAAAGAAATTCATCCCCGAATTTCCCTAGAAAGACAGAGTAGAAGAACAAACCCAGAATAGATCTGGCCATTGTGATCATACATCGGCCTCCCTCTCTCAAGTCTCATCCTGTACTCCCTCGTGCTATCATAGCACCCATCCTAGAGAAACAGACTTCCCATGAAGAACCTTGGTACTTTGATCAATAATCCGGATTGGATGCTCCTTAAACGATTCATCCACCTCCAACTCGACTTCCTCGAGTTGCAAAGTAAGATACGGGTCTGAGAAGTAACGTCGAAGTTAGGAAATGTGGAAAACATCGTGCATATCCCCGTACCTCTAAGGTACCTACAACCAATAGTCAACTGGACCAACTCTCTCCAACACCTCAAATGGACTGACGTACCACGGCGAAATCTTACCCTGTCTCCTAATCCTTATGTGCCCCAACCTCAGTGTGAAATGTAGGAAAACCAGATCTCTAACCTTGAACTCCAGAGGTCGTCTCCGACAATCAGCATAAGACTTTTGTCAAGATTTTTCAGTAGCCATCCTCTTCTAAATCAAATCTATCTACTCTATGGTCTCTTGCACAAGACGAGGTCCCCATATAGAAGCCTCTCCTGCCTCTATCCAACATAAGTGTGATCGGCATGGCCTGTGTACAAAGCCTCATAAGGTTCCATCTGAATAGTTTCTTGAAAACTTTTATTGTAGGAAAACTCCAAAATAGGTATATGTATCTCCCAAGAACCTCTAAAATATAGGATACATGCTCGAAGCATGTCCTCAAGCACCTGAATCGTATGCTCGGACTGGCCATCTGTCTGGGGATGGTATGTTGTACTCAAAAGTACATGTGTACCCAAAGACTTCTAAAGCCCCTACCAGACCCGAGAAGTAAAACATGCATCTCTTTCTGAAACAATGGAGTGTGGAACTCCATGCAGACGTACAATCTCTAAGATGTACAACCTTCCTAGATCATCAACACTTAAGGTCTTTTTGATTGGAAAGAACTGAGAAACCTTCATGCGTTTTTCAATGAAAACCCATACTACATCATTTCCTCAAGGTGACCTCATCAACCCTATCAAAAAATCTATCGTGAAAACATTCCACTTCCACTCGAGAATGGGTAACTACTACAAAATCCCTACTGGTCACTAATGCTTCGCCTTCACCTACTCACAAGTGGAACACCTCATGACAAAACCAGCAACATCTCTCTTCATACCTAAACACCAATACTGACGGTGTAGATCACGATACATCTTGGTGACACCAGGATGAATAGCCCAAACTGAAGAATGAAAGTCCTGCATTAGCTCCTCGCATATGCCTACTGGCACCCATACGCTCCACTGGAAATGAAAGATCTCATCCTCACCTATGGTCTATCTCGAAAGAGGGTCATCTCCTGACGCACTCTCCTATAGGACTAGGACTTTAGAATCTGATAGTTGCCTCATTCGTACTCGATCAAGAAGAGTAGAGGTAACAACTACCGAAGAAAGAAAATTCTTCCCTTTTATGTCATGAAACTCCAAATGCAGCTCAAAAAATAGAGCAATAAGCTTCCACTCATTATTGGCCTACTGAACTGCATGTATCTGAGTCCTCCTACTCAATGCATCAGCCATAGTGTTGCCTTTCCCAAGTGTATAGGCAAGATCAATGTCAAAGGACTGAAGGTACTCAACCAACCTTCACTATCTCAAATTCAGATCACACTGAGTGAAGATGTACTTGAGACTCTTGTGGTCAGTGAAAACCAGAGATTTATCTCCCGAAAGGTAATGTCTCCAATAGAGTAGGGCATGAACAAAATCAGCCAACTCGAGATCGTGCATTGGGTAATTCTTCTCATGTGGCCGTAACTACCGAGACCTGCACACAACGACCCCTTCCCCCTGTATAAGCACAACTCCCAAACTGATACCTAAAGCATCAAAGTACAAAGTATAGATCTTTACTGGGTCTGGAAATACTAGTATTGGTGTTGAAGTTAGCCTCCCTTTCAACTCCTGGAAGTCTGACTCACAAGAAAATGACCACAAGAACTTATTACTCATCTTAGTCAGGCCCGTCAGTGGCACTGCTAAGCGTGAAAATTTATGTCTGAAATTTCTGTAGTATCCAACCAGCCCTAGAAAACTCTATACCTAAAATACATACATTGGTTTCTCCTATAAAACTACTTATCTCACTTTCTATAGGTCAACTGATACTCCTAACTCTGAGATAACATGACCCAAAAAGTGAAACTGGTCCATCCAAAAGTGGCATTTTCAGAGCATAGCATACAACTGATGCTCTCTCAAGGTACTCAGAATGATCTCAATATGGGTAGCATGGTTGTGTCGAGTGTGAGAGTACACCAATATATCATCCATGAAGACCACCATGAAAGAATCCAATTATGGATGGAACACTCAGTTCATCAGTTCCATGAAAAATACAGGCGCATTCGTGAGACCGAATGGCATAACCATATAATCGAATAGACCATACCTACTCTGAGAGGTTTTCAGTGTTTTATCTGATGGCCTAATGTGCAACTGATGGTAACCGAACCTCAAATAAATCTTCGATAACATCCGAGCTCCTCGAATCTGATCAAAAACATCATCAATACTCAGTAATGGATATTGATTATTGACCATCAACAGGTTCAAATTTCAATAATCCACAAAAATCTTGAGGGTACCATCAGCCTTCTTTGCAAAAAAGATAGGTGAACCCCAAGGAGAAGTACTGGGTCAGATGAAACCATTTCCCTGCAACTCCACCAACTACTTCTTGAGCTCCTGTAACTCTAGTGTAGTCATCCTATAAGGAGGAATGGACACCATTGTCGCTCCTGGAACAAGATCAATAGAAAATTCTACCTCACGCTCTGGAGGTAAACCTGAAAATTCTTCTGGAAAGACATCTCTGAAATGATCCGCCACTGGAGGAAAGTCCATCTATGAAATCCCCTAGTCATCCAGATATAGACTAGTAATTTGGCATGTAACTCCTCCTAACCCATGATGCTTGGGTCCCACTCTGCTTGCTTGGACATACCATTCTCCCTTATGACGAAAAGATCTTCCCCTGGTGATGTGAAACTCACCCTACAATGATAAAAATCAACAACAGCCTAGAAGGGAACTAACCAGTCCATCCTGAGAATGACGTCATAGCCTGTAATCTCTATGACATAGAGGTCCCATAAAAAGTGATACCCACCACCCTCTAAAGGTAACTTCATACACTGACACACACTATCCATTCTAGTCCCCAATGGAGTGTCTAGTATCAAGATATTAATATAAGAAAAGACGCAGATACCAAGGCTCTCCACAACAGCAAAAAATATAAAGCTACGGGAAGCCCATGTATCGAAAAGATAAGAAGATAAAAATGAGGCAAATAAGATCGTTCCTCGAACTGTATAAGTTATGGGATCAAGCTCCTACTAGGTCTACTCCACTACAAAAGTCTGACCTTCATCACGACCCTATGACCCTACCTGACCACTCTGATCTGATCCACCCTGCTATCGTTGAATGCCTGGCAACTGACTACCACAGACACAACCTCCACCTCAGCCTGGATGGCTAGAAGAACTTCATTTACCTAACTAGTGAGCAATTGGTGGTGTTTCTCTTGAACAAGGAGTCATTAAAGAACCCCTATCATCAGCTGCTGGTAATAAGATCTGACAGAAGTGCTAAATATGACCCATCTTTCAACAATATCGGCACTCCATTGGGTCCCTCGGGCAATGTGGCCTCGTATGAACACTCTCCCTGCACTAGTAGCACACCACCTGGCAACCAGAAGATGCATCCCTCATACTCTAATCTCCAAATTTAGTGTCCCTATGGTGTTTCCTGCTATCATTCGGAGAAGCACTAAACCTAGATGTTGCACCACCCAGGCCCACAGTTCCAGAATCCCTAAGATTTTTCTCAGTGATCAGTGCCTGGTTGACTATAGAAGATATCAAATTCAACTTGATGATGTTCAACTAAGATTGGATATCCTATCTGAGAACATCATCAATTATATGTGCAAGGAACAACTCATCTCCCCCTAGAAATGGTGTAAAGTGCTACAACTCAGTGAAGTGAGAGTAATACTCAAAAACATAAAGAGTGCACTTCTCCAAACTCATGAACTCTCGGTCTCGATCGGCCCTCAAGGTTTATGGATAGAAGTAGTCGTAGAAGATGTGCTGAAAATCATCTCTAGACATATCCTGTTGGCATCCCTCCTATGAGATCACATCCCACCACCTCTTTGTAGATTCTAGAAGCATATACATAGATAGTTTCACCCTCCTCTCTGGAGGTTTCTCCAGATGCTTGAAGATCATCAACATGGCTTCTAGCCATGACTCTGCATCCCGGGGTCCTCCATCCCCTGAGAAAGTGGGAGGATGCTGTTGCTGAATGACCCGTGTCAATTCTACCATCGACAAGGCAGGAGGAGGCGCTCCCTAGAAGGTATGAATCGTCATCATAAATCCATCCTTGAATTGTGCATCGGCACCTGTGTCAGGTATAACTACTGGTGCCAAGATTGGCATAACTAGAGTATCTTCCGAAAGTCCCTAATCAACCATATCTGGTATCTGATCACTACCGTGTAACTGACATAAAAACGGAGGATGTCTTGGTGGCATGACTCTACAAGGTCGAGCGCACACCTTAGATAAATATTAACAGGGACTTAAACTTATAAAGGTAAGAAGGGAACAAGATAAGGAAGGCATTTAAGTTGCTAAAACATGACTACACAGTGTGTATAAAGTCTACATGGTGTGTTCCCTTAAGCCTTTCACATGGTCATGTACTTCTACCAACCCAGGTCGTGTAACACCCATAAACACGATGTGTTTTCCAAACACACGGCGTGTACTTGACTTCTCTTCCCCTACTTGAGTTCTTCTACACGACTAAGCTACACAGTTATCCTAGAACAAAACTACACACATGTTTGTTCTAGACGCGGTGTGAACTAAAGGATTTCCACAAACCCATGTTGTTAGTAACATGACTAGATTCCAGGGATTACACAACATGGCGTGTTCAAGACTGAAATGGCATGTATTGCTTAATCATTTATCCCTTCATGTCGTTAGTCGCACGGGTAGACACATGGTCTATACAACATGGCATGCACAACTGGTACATGGCATGTTTCCCCAAGGATTTCCCAACTCGGTGTCACTGCCCACACATCCAGTGACACGGTTAGAGACTACACGACGTGTACATTTAGTACACAGTGTGTAATTAAGAAAAAAATTTCTTCGTGGACAGAATCACACATGGAATGTATTCTAGTTTTTCCAGACAGTTAGCCTCAGAAACTACTCTGGAACCCAGAAAAACACTGAAACGACCATTTAAGTGCCAAATTCCAATCCACGAGGGGCCATACTCCCTACTAATCAAATATTGGAATCTTATACTTTTCATAAACAAACATAATATGAAATGATCAACCAAATTGCGGTCCATGAAGTCCCATAACACCTCAAGAACCAAATTTTGGAATTCATTCAAACAAAAACTTACTCAAACAATACCCTATAAAATAGCAGGTATTCTACCAGGAATCTATCACAACAGCATGAATATCTTTCACAACATCTATCAAAATAACATGCAGTCACTAATTCACCCTAGATGGCATAGAAATAATGCATGATATGTGATTTCTAGCAAGTGCCTATATGATGCATGAGATGGAAGACCCTCATCTCATCGGGTTGCAACATGAATAGAACCTTAATAAAATCAACTATAATAGCACAAAACTTGTGAATCATCCAACAGTGAAATAAAATCAATAGTAAATTTGTAAAACCAGAAAAATTGCAATAACGAGGTAAATCGGATTTTCCCTGTACATGGGTTAGCTACGCGTGGACACAGCTTATTACGAAGTACCTATTCCTTCCTAACCCTAGATATAGTCTCCAAACAATAAGTAAAGAATAAAGACTTACTATGATACCACTTCATAACATCCCAGTTCTGGAATCCACCTAGAGGTGCCTCGTACCCGGTTGGTCACATGGCCTCAAGTTCATTTACCTGAACGCCAGAGGCTGCCGACTAGCAGTGAGGGCCTTGGGTGTGATATTGGAAAAACTATTCCCTCATTGATAGAGTAACACAGCTGAAGTAGAACATATATACCATATTAGAAGTAGTAATAATCCATAGAACAAGAAATAGTAGAAGACTAGCAATAATAAACTGGAGAACACATATATATATATATGAATGATGCATGATACATATGTCTAGGAAAGCAGCCAAACAAATCACAATGCTGGAATACAAATAGTACTAAACAAAAGTACAAATGAAAGACATATGATAGCTCCTCAGCATCGCAAGCCTCTACTTGGTCTCATGTTCTCCAGTTCCTCAGCACTTGATGAAGTGTTGTCCCGTGCGCTCTCAAAAATATTTATACTAAGTGTAGCACAGTGGCTGACCTAGGTCGTTCTCTTGAGGAGCTTTTGTGGTTAATAAATCACTACTTCTAGTACACCTAATATAATTCTTTTTGTTGTTTAATATTTTATGAAATAAATGTAATTTAATAAAATAAATGAAATTCATCAATCAGAAGAAACTAAAATTTAATTCTAAATTACCATGCAATGCTAAACAGAATGTAATTATGGAATAAAGGAAGTTCTCCCGAGAGAATATTTAGGGAGCACCTTCATTGGCCATTTTCAAATATTCTTAGTGTACACACTCCATCATATGTGTGCACACCTTATTCTACACCGGTTATGAATGAAAATTCTACTTAGAAATTGCCAAGCACACCTTCTATCCACCTCCTCAATCGAGGGAAAATGGTTGTAGATTTAGAAGTTAATCTTTAGACAACCACAGTGAGGATTACACCCACTATAAATTATCCTTATAATTAACTCAAAGAATATTAAAAACTTGGTCTTGGGTTCAAGAACCTTATTACTCCCTCGGGATATTCCTTGGATTAGTTACTCATGATCATGAGTATTATAGTTCACAATGGTAAGATGAGAGAAATAGAAGAGGGTGAATCGGTGGACACAAAAATAAAAACAATGCATGAATTTATTAGAAATATTAATTACAATTGAAAACTAAAAATAAAGAAATGAAATAAAATAAAAAGAAAGGGGGGAGATTTGCGGCCGGCCTCCCTCGGTGGAGATCTCATCCTCAGTGCCTTGAAGGAATGGATGTAGAATGGGATGATTTGGGAAGGAGGTGAGGGCCTCCTTTTATAGGCAGAATTCGACCCCTGAACGTTTACATGAATTAGGCCCCATAAATTACCTCTTCACGCATTCCACCCTTAATGAATGTTGTTCATAAATATATTGGCCGTCTCCCCTCCAAATTTCAGCTAGTTTCAAAACCTTTTGAAGGAGTTATTAATTTTCCATTCTCGGTCTCTGTTTCTAGAGGAAGGTTTCAGGAAGGTTCCTCTAAAATTATGTCGTTCAATAGCCTCTTTAATGACCACCAAAATCCTAAACATTTACTTTAGAGACGGCCCTATCTTTCTTATAGGTATCCCAGGTAGAAACACATCATTTAGATATGTGTAGGACGAGTTTGATGTCCGTTACGTTGGGTGGGTCCACGCTGTCCGCCCGAAAACATTCCCAAATTAAATGAATTTTGAGACCCTTTAGATGGCCGAATCAGGTCCTGGTCCAGAATACAAAGTTGAAGGAAATAAAATAAGGATTCTAAAAAAATTTGAATCAGAAAATTTGGAAATATAATTTTACATAAATGACCAAAATAACCTTGATATAAAAATCTGTCTAAAATCTAGAATTAGGTGTTTTTTACATTTGGGCTCAAAATAACACTAAAACCTAAAAACATGACAATTACCCATCCAATAACAATTTTCTGGGATTATAAACAATGATTTACAGTATGAAATATATGAAAATGTGAGCTTCATCACTCCCCCACACTTAAACATTTCACTCCTCGGCAATCATCTTATATCCAAATCAATTTCCACACAACAATTAAAAATGAGAAAATATCACTGATCTTATCCAAAATAGAATTCCATCATGTATGATATATGAAAAAAAAACCTCTCTAATTTTAATTTCAATCATTAAAATTTGTTCAACCTCATAAATCAATCCATGTACCAATCACAACCTACCTCACATTGAATTTTATGTCACTCTTCACTCAAGAGAAATTGAATCTAGAGTTATACTCATACTTGAAAACTGCATGTATCACCATAGGTTTGTCAAAATTATCATTTCTCCACAGCGTGAAACATGAAAATGAATTTAATCATGAGGGCTTTAATTAAAGGTTCAAATGATTCTATGGCTTAGGGTTGGTGGTAAAATGATTGAAAATGTTTCAGGATAGAAAGAGGAGGTTGGACTTTTAAGTACAATGCATGATTAAATCAAGTGAAAACACCGGAAACTCCTCACTCAATCTCCACTTGAAAATGTTAAAAAAAACACCTACCCCTTTAATGACATGGAACATGAGACAATAAGTTATTATAATGAATGATATCATCTTAGTTCTACTTTTTTTTCAAATCTCCAGAATGGAACAGCTTTATTTTCTTTTCCTTTTTTCGTGTAGGATGAGCTGAAAATTGAATACAATGAATGATTGACAATTCATGCCCTTGATTTTTGAGAGGGACATGAGTCATAAAAGAATTTACAATGAGGAATTCAATCTCATCTCCATTTTTTTCTTTTTTTTTTGAAGGAGAAATGGATGAAACAAATAAAGCACAATGAAATGACGACACATGCCCAATTCTCTTGTTATCCATTGCCCAAAGTATTGAAACACACCTCGCACCACCAATAAATGATACACATCCCAATGAACGCACATGAAAGGCCCTTCCCCCACACTCAAACTTGAAATATCCATGAAAATATACTAAAAGTGCAGGTAGGTAAGGAAAAATTGGCTTGTAATGTGGCTTAAACCTATAAGGCAATTCATGGCATCTAAGGGCTTATGAAGGATAAATGTAAAGGTGGGTCTCAAGATGAAATGGGGCTAGCCAAAGAGATGCCTCAATAATTTCAAATAAATTCCATGAAATACAAAGCTTCAAAAGAGAATATTCATAAATTCTGGTTCTCACAAAAAATTCAAGTTTCACTCAAGAAAGTGTGGGTATTAGAAAGAATATGTAAAAGTGGTTTAGAATACCTCACAGGATTGGAAAATTATTTTGAGTCAGTGTTTCATGGGCATGGATTTCAAAAATCAGTCAAACTCATAAAAATTATTAATAATACAATTCAATAAAAATGTTTTCACATCAACAATCATTTAAAATCCATTATTTCAAAAATCACTTCAACTCTTTCAAAATCAATTGATTCATGAAAAGTGATAAGAATATTCATTAAAGTTCAAAAATCCTAAAAATATAATAAACCAAAATGAAAAGCACACAAGAAGAACTAAGCAGGTTGACACTCCCCCACACTTAAATTTAACTACCCCTTATTTCAACTCAACAAAATATAAATGTAAAGGTAGAAAATCAAAGGGAAGGAAAGATACAACCTGACATTATTTTCGAAGTGGATTCCTTGAGTTAAGCTCCTAGGAGTAGCCACTTTAAAACTACAAAAAAGTAATGAAAATACATAAGAAAAATAAATAAAAATAATGATAAAAGGAAAAGAAAATAGATAATACATGGTTTAGACCCCCAAGCGGGTGCTAGGTTTTTACTGACCCTAGTCAGGTAGTTTCAGTGGTTTATCCCTAATCAGAAGCTGGGTGTGGTTTATTTGAGATGAACCGCCACATATGAGTTTTACCAATGTCCATGATTAAACACTGAAAGTATAGAACCCCAAATATGATAAGAATGTTCCCAACCCCTGAGAAATAATAAAGAAGAACTTTGATTTTTGAAGTGGGAGGGAATAAAAGTTAAGGGTGCTCCCTGTTAACTTCGGTGGTGTCCAATTCCATGTGATATGAAAGTTGATATAGAGGAGGTAGTCGCACCACCACCAGCTTCTCCGGAACATCATCCTTGATTACCACCACTTTGGTGGTCTCATCATCAACATCCAAGTCCCGATCCATTTGTGCTATATCCAAAATTTCAGGAAAGGAGAAGTCAGAAAACAATTCAGTTTGAATACAATTAAAACATGACGAATCAATAAAGAAATCTTCCCTTTAAAGTAAGTCATCTTGGAAATTGATTTCTTCTAACAGGACCATTGGAAACTTCATCTCAGCAAGTGAATCTTCTTCTTCATCTTCCAAAGCAAGACTGAGGTCAAAAGGTACATATTGTTCAATATCAAGCATGGGAGGATCATGTTTCAAGTTATCTTCAACAAAGTTATTCCAAGATTATTCCAAAACATGTTGACCTCCCATTAGTGCATCAGTTGGAATGTGTAATTTTGTGACCTCCTCGAGCAATGGTTGAGTTCAGGATGATGTGATAAGTTCCTTTAGAAGTTATTTCTCACCCGCCTCAGGTTCATTAACATAAAAAATTATTGGTGAAATCAATTCCACCACTCATTCTGGTTCAGGTTCTGGCTCAGGTTCAGATTGCTCTTGGGATGTGCGTACATATTCAGCAATCCATTCTATTTGGATCTCCGGTTTTTGAACTTTATCACTAATCCTATGAAATTGAGCATCAAGTTCATTGAAAACATTTTCTGGAACATGAGATTGTTTAGTCCATGAACAAAAATTTGAATTGAAAGACATCATGAACAAAGAAGATTTTTTTTATTTTTTGAAATTTATGATTTTTTTGTTGTTTTTTTTAATAAAAGGAAAATTATTTACACAATGTGAATAAAAATAGTGAATTAAAACCACTTTGCTCCCCGGAAATGGCGCCAATTTGACAAAGCATTGTCGTGTGCGCTCTCAAAAATATTTATACTAAGTGCAGCACAGTGGCTGACCTAGGTCGTTCTCTTGAGGAGCTTTTGTGGTTAATAAATCACTACTTCTAGTCCACGTAATCTAATTATTTTTGTTGTTTAATATTTTATGAAATAAATGCAATTTAATAAAATAAATGAAATTCATCAATCAGAAGAAACTAAAATTTAATTCTAAATAACCATGCAATGCTAAACAGAATGTAATTAGGGAAGAATGGAAGTTCTCCTGAGAGAATATTCAGGGAGCACCTTCATTGGCCATTTTCAAATATTCTTAGTGTACACACTCCATAGTATGTGTGCACACCTTATTCTACATAGTTTATGAATGAAAAGTATAATTAGAGATCGCCAAGCACACCTTCCATCCACCTCATCAATCGAGGGAAAATGGTTGTATATTAAGAAGTTAATCTTTAGACAACCACAGTGAGGATTACAGCCAAAATAAATTATCCTTAGAATTAACTCAAAGAATATTAAAAACATAGTCTTGGGTTCAAGAACCTGATTACTCCCTCAGGATATTCCTGGGATTAGTTACTCATGATCATGAGTATTATAGTTCACAATTGTAAGATGAGAGGAAGAGAAGAGGGTGAATCGGTGGACACAAAAATAAAAACAATGCATGGATTTATTAGAAATATAGATTACAATTGAACACTAAAAATAAAGAAATTAAATAAAATAAAAAGGGAGGGGGAATATTTTTGGTCGGCCTCCCTCAGTGGAGATCTCCTCCTCGGTGCCTTGAAGGAATGGATGGAGAATGGGATTATTTGGGAAGGAGCTGAGGGCCTCCTTTTATAGGCAGAATTCGACCCCCAAAAGGTTGCGCGTTTTAGGCCCCATATATTACCACTTAATGCATTACACTCTTAATTAATGTTGTTTATAAATATCTTGGTCCCCCCCTCCAAATTTCGGCTAATTTGGAAACCGTATGAAGGAGTTATTAATTTATCATTCTCGGTTTTTGTTTCTGGAGGAAGCTTCCAGGAAGGATCCTCCAAATGTATGTCATTCAATAGCCTCTTTAATGACCTCCAACGTCCTCCCAATTTTCTGTAGAGACGGACCTATCTTTCCTCGAGGTATCCCAGGTGGAAACACATCATTTAGATATGTGTAGGCTCAGTTTGATGTCTGTTGCATTGGGTGGGTCCAGGCTGTCCGCCCGGAACAATTCCTAACATCAATGAATTTTGAGACCCTTTAGATGGCCGAATCAGCTCCTGGTCCATAAGACAAAGTTGAATGAAATAAAATAATTATTCTAACAAAATTTGAATCCTAAAATTTGGAAGTATAATTTTACGTAAATGAAAAAACTACCCTTGACGTAAAAATATGTCTAAAATCTAGAATTAGGTGTTTTTCACATTTGGGCTCAAAATAACACTAAAACCTAAAAACATGACAATTACCCATCCAATAACACTTTTGGGGGATTATAAACAATTATTTACAATATAAAATATATGAAAATGTGAGCTTTATCAGCACTCAAGTACCTAAAGTAGAAGGTCACTTTCCCTTATCTATACCTGCAGTAATATAATTTGTTTGGGACCAAAAGCATAGCCCAAACAGGGTGTGAGACTAAATCCCATTAGGTAACCACCACAAGATATATGCCTAATATTCAGTGAATATATGGCAGGTAATAAACAAAAGAAGTCAGTAAACAAGGAATTACTCCGCAGTAACAAATCCTACATTTTCAAAGCATTCAGTTTCAGATGTCAAGTAAATTGCTAATCAAGCAGGAAAACACAAACAGGTAACCCTTTGGGAAGTACTCAAATCCTATCTCCTTTGGTCCTACCTAGAAACACAATTAATCTTCTGGGAAGCACACACAATCTACCCCTCTTGTTCAATTTACAAGGATATAACAAAGACTCTTTGATAAAGAACTCACAGTCAATTCCCCTTATAGTCAAATGTGATAAACACTCTCTGAGGAAGCTCAGATGGTCAGTTACCCGTATAGTCAAATGTGGTTACAAACTCTCTGAGGAAGCTCGTATGGTCAATTCCCCTTATATTCTATGTGGTTAAAGACTCTCTGAGGAAGCTCACCTAGTCAATTCTCCTTATAGTTTACTACACCAGGTTCTCACAGCCCTGTGTAAGTCAAACGAGCATATCAATGCAATACGGCCAAAGTAAACCTCAAGAACTACTTTTCTAATAGTCTATAGCATATCAAGCATGTCAAATAAAATAATCACTCCATCCTATAGTAATAGGAATAGAAAAACATCAGAAATCCTAAAAGGCTAAACAGGACCCCACAGTCATAAATAGAACATGGATGGTCAAACACTTCCTTTAACACCCCAAGCTTATACAGTACGCTTCTCTTTAAATAATGCAATAGTGTGTGTTGTACGCAACATCGAGTTCTAACACACCACAACCAATCAAACTAGCCGTTATGAATAGTAATACGCACTTTTTGAAATTTATAAATTTTATTTTTCAAAATGGACTTCATTTTTGGATTCTGAATATCGAAATTAGCCTAGGGTGAATATTTGTTTTTTTTTTCTGAAAAACTTCATTTTTGGATGAATAGTGAAACCACTAAGTGGTAGTTAAAAAAAATGAATTTTTCATAAAACTTAATTTTACCACTTCTGTGAGTGGAATTTCGAAAATCCGAGAGACACGGTTAATATCAAGGAGTAAAATTTGGTTCAATGAGATGAAAATAATTTTTGGTGAATAGTAACGTTTTACTTTTATTTACCACGGTTAAAAGTAAATAGGGTAATTAAGGGTAAAAATGATATTAATATTACCATAACACATGTCCTAATTCTATTATACAAGTGTATCTCGACCAAAAACAACCTTAGGAATAAAATATTATCATTTAGGTCCACTTGGATTAGATTAGGACATTTATTATTATTTAATTCAAAGAATAGTTAAAAGAGTTAAAATCAAAGTTTATTTACTAAAACATTTTTAATATAGGGTTATACATAAGATAAATTCGATTGTAAATATTCATTAGAAAGATAAAATTATTTAATACATAAGGATACTTTATTTATAATTTGTAGACATTAAATAAATTAATTTATAGATGACACAATGATGATGCAGTAATTACCAAAATAGTGAAAAATTAAAATAATTGATATTATAAATACCCAAATAAATATAATTTGAGACGTTTTATGAATTTAACTAATTCTATAGGTTAATAAGACATATTAGTATTGATTTAATTAACTTCTTTCGAAGTAATCATTCTGTTATGAGTTTCACAAAAATCAATTTTCTAAATAGTGTCAAAATTGACATAAAAGAGTTTTTAAAACAAATATTATATTATTAATTGATATTCAATTCCTAAAAATCTACGGTTCATCCAAGAAACTTATATCATGATAGGTATATCCTTAATGGAACACTTGGGGGTATCTTGGATGTATATAGTAAGTTTATTAACCATATAATATAAAAATACAAAGAGACATTGTAAAAGTGAAACTAATTAACTATAAGTTAATACTTAAAGATATGGTTAATATAGTAACCCAAACCTCTCTAAATCTGATTGGTTGAGTGGTTTTCGACCTATCCCGACCTTAACCTTTAAATAATCCAATTTGGAGCCATTATAAACCGAATATGAATTTATTATAAAATAATATTTCTAGATTTTCTAAAGGTGCCCCTCACCCCTCTTATAAAAGGGCACTCCCCCTTCTCAATAATTCACACATTCAAAGCCTTTTGGATCGGCCAACCCCTATCCTAATACTCTCTCAACTTCCCTCACTTAATCATAGAGACCTTCCTTTAGTCCGAAATCCAACCTAAGGAGCCCTTTTGATCAAATCAAAAGGAAGAACCCGAAGAAGAGGTAATGTTTTCACCACCCTTTTTAAAATTCATTTCTTCTTCAACTTATTCTTTCTTTGTTATTCTCATTATAAAATAATGAATCCAGTATATCCTATTTAATATAATTTTATTATAAGTATGGTACAACCATATTCAGTACTCTATCCATCCTTTGAATGACATGTCACCATACGTGCGTACGTACAGCTTACCGTCTCCACGTCGTGGTGTAATTGTTATTCAATATATTATAATTTGGATGGGTATAATAATGATTTGTAATTCATTTAAACAATAAATATAACATGATAATGATTCTGTATATATGATATACCATCCAATTATATATTATTTTATTATCAAAAGAATGATATTGTCGCTAATGCGTACGTATGGACTACCGTCTCCACGAATGCGATGAGATTTATTCTCCATCGTATCCATTCAAGTATAATTCTCATTTGATGATTAAAAATAATTTTTAAGGACTTGATATAATTCTGGATATGAATAAGATACAACCTATCCATAACAAAAACGGCATATGTAACAAAACATGTAAAAGAAAATGACTAAATTAACACCCGAAACGACGATAATTCTAAGATATTATTAACAAAGCAATGTAAAAAGATCATATATGATATCATATTAGTGAATATGATTCTTGTATAATTTAATAACAATTATATCACCATTATAAAGGAAGTTAACCTACCCTCATCCAAGAAAAATTACAAGGTAAGGGTTTTTTCACAATCTCTACATTATCCGAGGTAGTTTATACGTGATTATCTACTGGGACCTCTTTATCATCCACATCCATGTTTCTTAAAAATGTATTTAAAATCATTCTTAATATTTTAAAGACTATGGTATAAAGTCATTTATACCCTTGTTGAATTTTTATTATAAGTTTATAAAGGAATCTTTCTGTCGTTTTCCAAACAAGGTCCTTTTTAACCTTTTCGACAGAATTAAGGTAATAATGTTTTTTTAACATATACGGTGGGTGCGGCTATTTTACACCATTATAAAATATTTGAAGCTTCCCTTACAAGCTTATAAGAAAATTTTCAATGTAAATGTTTTATTTTATAATTATGTGACTTTTAAATGATTTCAAAAAAAGGATATTTCTCTCAAATAGTTTTGATTTCATCTATGTCAACATCCTTTGGTGGATTTTAAGCTTATTTGAAGTTGATTTATTATGATAAAAAACTTCCATATTGTATTAAAGGTTTTGTGATTTTTTTTGACTGTGGATGTGTTATTTTTATAACATTCATGGTTTATGGAGAAAGTATTGACATTTCGTATGCTAGTTTCAATATGAATGTTTATGTTATGTTTAAACTTGTTCATATGAGGAATGCATTGTACTTAATATGTGACGGGTGGAGCCCGCTGATGCATCGGTAGGTCTCATGAGACAAACTCATGTCTTGGCACAAGTTGTTGACAAAATCTTATTTGTATTCTTGGCATGAGGCCTTGGCTATGTGGTTATGATAGTCTGGCATTGTGTATTCCATCATTATGAAAGTGGTTATTGATATTGCATGTGATTATTCAATTAGTAGAAGATCCATGTGAATAAGTAAATGGAATTATTTCAATTTATTTTCGCCATACTATGTTGAAGTTCAATTTTAAAAGGCTTTTGTTTTAGTTATACATTGCCTTAAATTCTTATTCTTATTTATGAAATTTTTCGCTATATTGTTATCCTTACTGGGCATTTGAGCTCACCCCTTTTCAATGTTTTATTTTTCCCAGGATGTGAAGAAGTAACTTATGAATGACCTAAAGGGATAGTATGAGGGGATAAGAGTGTGGACTATGGACACTATATTGTTTTAGTTTTCATTTTTTGATGTAATGTAAACTTTATTAATGTATCTAGTTATTCCAAGTCTACTAAACTAATTGGTCTTTTGAGACCTGATCTTTCTTGTGATCATGCCAATGTTATGTAATAATTCACCAACTCTGGGTATCTTGGGTCGGGGCGTTACATTTGGTATCAGAGGAAGTTTAGTACAAACCTTGGAAGCTAGATTTAGATAAACTCTGATTAGAGCACATAGACCTAAGATAGACTTTGAGGATTAGTATAGAAGAACTTCCTAGAATTTTGGTATTATAGATATTTTGTGAGTTTTCTGAGCAATACATCCCTGTCTGGATACGAGCAGGTAGAGGCGGATCTGGAACAGATGTACCTAGGGGTAAAACCCAAAAACACCGCTTTGAGCTAGACTCGAACGGGAACTGGTGCACGACAACGGGCCTTCTTGCACTCTTGGTTATGACACTCCAGGGGGATATGCTTAGGATAACTCTCATTTTCTTTACAAATCATTATGAAGGGTTTATGAGTATATACTTCCTCAAAGAAAACATTTTTTATGATTATGGATTATATCCATAAATAGTTCAATTTATGTTAAGTGTTTTATAAGTATGGAATTATGTATTTTGATTCATAAACTGATCTAGTTTATGCCATGGTTTAGAAATGGCGCCTAGTGGAAGAAATGGAAACCCTATCAATGCACGTACTCCATGTAGGGATTTCCCTCCTACTCAAGTAAATTATAGTGGAGCTGGTGATGCAGCTGGTGCTGTTTAACTAATCACCATACTAGGACAACTCACTGAGGTTATGAATAATAACCTTACCCATATAAAGCACCCTGATCCACAGTATGGAGGATAAATGTTAGATATCTTCATGAGGAAACAACCACCAATGTTCAATGGGAGTACAAATCCATTAGTAGCTGAGCAATGGATAAATTCCCTAGAGAAAATATTTCAGACTTTGGGAAGTACTGAAAGGGAAAAAGTTATCATGGCAGTTTACCGCCTCACTGGAGATGCTGATCAATGGTGGTCATTGATTCAAAACACGAAGGAAGATGATGAAGTATCAAATATGGAATGGATGGAGTTCAAAAATATGTTTTTAGAAAAATAATTTCCTCATTACCATCGAGTTGATATGGAAAGGAAATTTCTTAGTCTGAGACAAAAGGAAGATGAGAATGTCACAAAGTATGAGGCTAACTTTACAAGGTTAGAAAGGTATGCTGGAGATTATATACATAACCCAAGAAGTAATATTTATCGTTTCTTTGATGGGTTAAAACCATTTCTTCATCGAGCATTAGTCTCACAATCCTTCTTGTCGTATGAAGACATTGTCTCATGTGATATCAAGACAGAAAAAGAATTCTCTAAGTCTTATGACTTTAAAGAAAAGCAAGGGAATAAGATATCTGCTGATCAATCTAGGAATGGAAGTAAGGCGAAGAAGGAAAAATTTGAATATCCATCTTGCAGTAAATGTGGGAAGAAACACCCCGGTACTTGCTTAAAATGAATGGCAGTCTGTTACAAGTGTGGTGAAAAAGGCCACTAAGCTTGTGATTGCAAAGGGAAGAAGGAAGCTACCAATGTTCAGTGCTACAATTGTAGGTAGATGGTACATTATGCCAATGAATGTCCTAAGTTTCAGGGGAACTTACCTCAGAAAAGGAAAAGGGATCAAGGACAAGCTTATGCTATCACTACTATTGAGGTAGAAGCTCCGAAAGACGTGGTGGCAGGTAATTTAATGGTTTCCTCAAGTTTATCAAATGCATTATTTGATTCGGGATCATTGCATTGTTTCATATCTTCCCAGTTTTCTAAGAAAATTAGATATTTCCAATTTGATTTAACAAGGGAGTTGTCAGTTAAAACTCTTAAGGGAAGTATCATTGCAACAAAGTTTTGTGAATCAGTCCCCATTAAAGCACATAAATGTTCTTTATCTACTGATCTCATAGTCATAGCTATGATTGAGTTTGATATAATCCTTGGTATGGATTGGCTTTTGGACCATTATGTGAAGATTTATTGTAAGAAGAAGGAGGTTTTGATTTTTGATGATGATGATAAGGAACACCTTATCTTTAGAGTCGAATCGTCACCACCTAATTCTTATCTAGATCCACCCCCAGTAGCTCAACTAAATTCAATTATTGGGGAGGAAGAGAATGAAATTACATTGGGTGAGGAAATTAATGTTCAAATAGAGGATGTACCTATTGTAAAAGAATGTGTAGATGTGTTTCCAGAAGATTTACCTGGACATCCTCTAGAACGAGAAGTTGAGTTTTCCATTGATTTAATTCCTGGATCAAGTCCTATATCGAATACCCCTTATAGAATGGACACTGTAGAATTAGTTTAACTAAAGAAATAACTAGAGGAATTGAGTAATAAGGGATTTATTCTCCCTAGTGTTTCTACATGAGGATCCCCTATTCTTTTTGTTAAAAAGAAAGATGGATCTATGATGTTATGTATCGACTACAGGGAGATCAATGCTTTAACAATAAAGAAAAAGAATCCCCTACCTCACATTGATGATTTATTTGACAAACTACATGGAGATAAATACTTTTCAAAGTTTTACCTTCGATCTGGATACCATCATTTGTGTGTGAAGAAGGAAGGCATTCCGAAGATAGCATTTCGAACCAGGTACGGGCATTACGAGTTTAAAGTAATGCCTTTTGGATTGACTAATGAACCCTCTATATTCATGGATCTGATGAATAGAGTTTTCAAGGAATATCTCGATGAATTTGTGGTGGTATTTATTGATGATATCTTTGTATACTCCAAAATCTACGAAGATCATGAAAATAACTTGCGCATTATCCTGAAGACTCTGAGAAGACATGAATTATATGGGAAGTTTAGCAAGTGTGAATTCTGGCTTCAGGAGATTTCTTTTCTTGGCCATATTGTCTCTAAATATAGAATCTATGTTGATCCTTCTAAGACCAAGGAAATCCAAGAATGGCCAGCACCAACGAGTATAACTGAGTTACGTAGTTTTATTGGTTTAGCAGGTTATTATTGACGTTTCGTCCAGAATTTTTCCCGATTGGCTAACCCATTAACAAAGCTCACACATAAAGGGGTTAAATTTGTTTGGACAAAAGAGTGTGAATAATGTTTCGAAGAACTGAAGAGAAGATTAGTCAATGCTCCTATATTGACTCTACCATCAGGGAATGAAGGGTTTGTTATTTATAGTGATGCATCAAAAAAAGGACTTGGTTGTGTCCTTATACATAATGATAGGGTTATTGCCTATGCATCACGGCAATTGAAATTCGTGAACAAAACTATCTTACTCATGATCTCAAGTTAGCAGTTGTGATCTTTGCTTTGAAGATATGGAGTCACTACCTCTATGGTGAAAAATGTGATATTTATACTGATCACAAGAGTATGAAGTATATTTTCTCACAAAAAGAACTCAAAATGAGGCAAAGGAGATGGCTTGAATTACTCAAGTATTATGATTGTATGATACACTACCACCTGGGGAAATCAAACAAGGTGGAAGATGCTTTGAGTAGAAAAGATCATGGAGTTTTGAACAATATGAGAATTTAAAGGGATCCAATCTTCATGGATCTAGTGAAGATGGAAATGGGAATAACCAGGGAAGGTGAAACATCAGTGCTTTTTCAAATGGTTTCCAAACCATCTTTACTAGAAAGGATTAAGAGTTCTCAGACCAGTGATGAAGAATTTCAAAAGAAGATTAAAGTTGTGAATGATGGTATATTGAGAGACTTTGTGTATGAAGAAGGAATTTTGAAATTCCGGAAGAGGCTTTGTGTTCCCGATATACCTGGTCTAAAAAGGGAATTGTTGGATGATGCTCATAGTTCCAACTTCTCTATAAACCCTGGGAGCACCAAAATGTATAGAGATTTGAGGGAACATTTTTGGTGGGACAACATGAAGAAGGAGATTGCCGATTTTGTGTAAAGATATATGGTTTGTCAACAAGTGAAAGCTGGAAGGCAACAGCCTGGTGGAGTATTGCAACCTCTTCCCATACCGGAGTGGAAATGGGACAATATTATGGTGGACTTTGTCATGGGGCTACCAAAGACTCCTAGAAGGAATGATGCAATATGGGTCATTGTTGATCGTCTTACCAAGTCAGCACATATTCTTGCTATAAGGGAAGATTTACCACTTGAACGACTAGCAAGAATATATATTAATGAAGTTGTGAGACTTCATGGAGTACCCCTATCGATTGTTTCTAATCATGATCCCAGTTTTACTTCAAGATTCTGAAAAAGTCTTCAGAAAGCCTTGGATACTGAACTTCATTTGAGCACTGACTACCACCCTCAAACAAATGGACAATCAGAACAAACTATTCAAACCTTATAAGACATGTTGAGATCCTGCTCACATGACTTTCAGGGTATGTGGGATCAATTTTTACCTTTGGTAAAATTTTTAGATAATAATAGCTTCCATTCGAGTATTCATATGGTCCCATATGAAGCGTTATATGGAAAGATATGTCACACACCAACCTGTTGGGATGATGTTGGTGAAAGAAAACTTGTAGGCCCAGAACTGGTGGAGAAAACGATGGAAAAGGTGAAGGTAATCCAAAACCATCTCAAAGCAGCTCAACGTAGGCAGAAGAGTTATGCCGATAATCGAAGGAAGGATTTCGAATTTCCAGTCGGTGATCATGTTTTCCTGAAGGTATCTCCATGGAAGGGAGTTATACGTTTTGGTAAGAAAGGTAAATTGAGTCTCAGGTACATCGGACCTTTTGAAATTTTAGAACAAATTGGGGTTGTAGCTTACCGATTGGAAATGCCGCCAAGTCTCTCCAAAGTTCACGATGTGTTCCACATATCTCTGTTGAGGAAATACATGCCTGACCCAACGCATGTACTCACCTATGAGGAATTAGAATTGGAACCCGATCTGTCTTATTGCGAAGAGCACATCATGATTCTTGATACGAGAGAACAAGTACTGAGAAACCGGACGACTCATCTGGTAAATTTCTTATGGAGAAACCATAAGATGGAAGAGGCAACATGGGAACCTGAGGAACTTATGATGAAGAACCACCCGAGTCTTGTCATGCAGTAGTATTCTATAAATTTCGAGGACGAAATTATTTGAAGGAGGGGAGAATGTAACACCCCAAGCTTTTATGGTGCGCTTCTCTTTGAATAATGAAATAGCGTGTGTTATACGCAACATCGAGTTCTAACACACCACAACCAATCAAACTAGCTGTTATGAATAGTAATACCCACTTTTTCAAATTTATAAATTTTAATTTTCAAAATGGACTTCATTTTTGGATTCGGAATATCGAAATTATCCTAGGGTGAATATTTGTTTTTTTCTGAAAAACTTCATTTTTTTATGAATAGTGAAACCACTAAGTGGTAGTTAAAAAAACTGAATTTTTTATAAAACTTAATTTTACCGCTTCTCTGAGTGGAATTTCGAAAATCCGAGAGGCACAGTTAATATCAAGGAGTAAAATGTGGTTCAATGAGATGAAAATAATTTTTGGTGAATAGTAACTTTTTACTTTTATTTACCACGGTTAAAAGTAAATAGGGTAATTAAGGGTAAAAATGATATTAATATTACCCTAAAACATGTCCTAAATCTATTGGACAAGTGTATCTAGACCAGAAAAAACCTTAGGAATAAAATATTTTCATTTAGGTCCACTTGGATTAGATTAGGACATTTATTATTCTTTAATTCAAAGAAGAGTTAAAAGAGTTAAAATCAAAGTTTATTTACTAAAACATTTTTAATATAGGGTTATACATAAGATAAATTCGATTGTAAATATTCATTAGAAATATAAAACGATTTACTACATAATGATATTTTATTTATAATTTTTAGAAATTAAATAATTTAATTTATTAACGACACAATGATGATGCAGTAATAACCATAATAGTGAAAAATTAAAATAATTGATATTATAAA
This sequence comes from Viscum album, assembly GCA_963277665.1. Classification (NCBI taxonomy): domain Eukaryota; kingdom Viridiplantae; phylum Streptophyta; class Magnoliopsida; order Santalales; family Viscaceae; genus Viscum; species Viscum album. The sequence goes on from OY728155.1 coordinate 102,923,520, forward strand.
TACCCAAATAAATATAATTTGAGACTTTTTAGGAATTAAACTAATTTTATAGGTTAATATGACATGTTAGGATTGATGTAATTGACCTTTTTCGAAGTAATCATTCTGTTATGATTTTCACACAAATCAATTTTCCAAATAGTGTCAAAATTGACATAAAAGAGTTTTTAAAAAAAATATTTTATTATTAATTGATATTCAATTCCTAAAAATCTACTGTTCGGCCAAGAGACTTATATCATGATAGGTGTATCATTAATGGACCACCTGGGGTTCTCTTGAATGTATATAGTAAGTTTATTAACCATATAATATAAAAATACAAAGAGACATTTTAAAAGTGAAACTAATTAACTAAGAGTTAATACTTAAAGATAAGGTTAATATAGTAACCCAAACATATCTAAATCCTATTGGTTGAGTGGTTTTCTACCTATCTCCACCTTAACCTTTAAATAATCCAATTTTGAGCCATTAGAAACAAAATATGAATTTATTAAAAAAATAATATTTCTAGCTTTTCCAAAGGTTCCCCTCACCCCTCTTATAAAATGGCACTCCCCCTTCTCACTAATTCACACATTCAAAGCCTTGTTTCTCGGCCAACTCCTGCCCAAATACTCTCTAAACTTCCCTCACTTCATCCTAGAGGACCTTATTTACTCTAAAAGCCAACCTAAGGATCCCTTTTGATCAAATCAAAAGGAAGAACCCGAAGAAGAGGTAATGTTTTCACCACCCTTTTTCAAATACATTTCTTCTTCAACTTCTTATTTCTTTGTTATTCCCATTCTAAAATAATGAATCCAGTAACTCCTATATACTGTAATATTATTATAAATATGGTATGACCATATTCAGTATTCTATCCATCCTTTGAATGAAATGTCACCATACGTGCGTACGTATGGCTTACCATCTCCACGCCGTGGTGTAATTGTTATTCAATATATTATTATTTGGATGGGTATAATAATGATTTTTAATTCATGTAAATAATAAATATAACATGATAATGATTCTGTATATATTATATACCATCCAATTATATATTATTTTAATATCAAAATAATGATATTGTCGCTCGTGCGTACGTACGGACTACCGTCTCCAAGAATGCGATGAGATTCATTTTCCATCATATCAATTCAAGTATAATTCTCATTTGATGATTAAAAATAATGGTTAAGGACTTGATATAATTCTGCATATGAATAAGATAAAACCTATCCATAACAAACACGGCTTATGTAACAAAACATATATAAGAAAATGAGTAAGTTAACACCCAAAACGACGATAATTCTAAGACATTATTAACAAAGCAATGTTAAAAGATCATATATGATATCATATTAATGTATATGATTATTGTATAATTTAATAACAATTATTTCACCATTATACAGGAATTTAACCTACCCTCAACCAAGGAAAAGTACAAGGTAAGGGTTATTTCACAATCTCTTCATTATTCGAGGTTGTTTATACGTGATTATCTATTGGGACATCTTTATCATCCACATCCATGTTTCTTAAAAATGTATTTCAAATCATTCTTACTATTTTAAATACTATGGTATAAATTCATTTATACCCTTGTTTAATTTTTATAATAAGTTTATACAGGAATCTTTCTATCATTTTCCAAACAAGGTCCTTTTTAACCTTTTTGACAGAATTAAGGTAAGAATGTTTTTTTAACTTATACGGCGGGTGCGGTTATTTTCCACCGTCATAAAATCTTCGAAGCTTCCATTACAATATTATAAGAAAATTTTCAAATTAAATGTTTTATTTTATAATTATGTGACTTTTAAATGATTCCAAAAAAAAGGATATTTCTCTCAAATAGTTTTGATTTCATCTATGTCAACATCCTTTGATGGATTTTAAGCTTATTTGAAGTTGATTTATTATGATACAAAACTTCCATATTGTATTGAAGGTTTTGTGATTTGTTTGACTTTGGATGTGTTATTTTTATACCATTCATGGTTTATGGAGAAATTATTGACATTTCGTATGCTAGTTTTAATACGAATGTTTATTTTATGTTTAAACCTGTTCATATGAGGAATGCATTGGACTTAATATGTGACGGGTGGAGCCCGCTATAGCTCCTCGATGCATCGGTAGGTCTCATGAGACAAACTAGTGTCTTGGCACAAGGCCTTGAAAAAATCTTATTTTTAGTCTTGGCACGAGGCCTTGGCTATGTGGTTATGATAGTTTGGCATTATGCATTCCATCATTATGAAAGTGGTTATTGATATTGCATGTGATTATTCGATTAGTAGAATATCCATGTGAATAAGTAAATGGAATTATTTAATTTTATTTTTTCCATACTATGTTGAAGTTAAATTTTAAAAGGCTTTTGTTTTAGTTATACATTGCCTTAAATTCTTATTCTTATTTATGAAAGTTTCCGCTATATTGTTATCCTTACTAGCCATTTGAGGTCACCCCTTTTCTATGTTTTATTTTTTCCAGGATGTGAAGAGGTAACTTATGAATAACCTGCAGATATAGTATGAGGGGATAAGAGTGTGGACTATGGAGACAATATTGTTGTAGTTTTCATTTTATGATGTAATGTAAACTTTATTAATGTATCTAGTTATTCCAGGGCTACTACACTAATCGGTCTTTCGAGAATTGATCTTTCTTGTGATCATGCCAATGTTATGTAATAATGCACTGACTCTGGGTATCTAGGGTCGGGGCGTTACAATTCCAAATAATAGAAATCAACCCTATTCACATACAATTAACCTCTACTTAATCATACAAGCATGGTGGAAAATTAACAGGGTTTAAACAGTAAACACGCAATACCCCATTCAAGGGTATTGAGGAAAATTGCATATATTACTCAAATACTTTCAACGGAAAGGTACAAACTACCTAACTCAGCATTAGGAGATCAATATAATTGAGTCTTAGGGCTTTAATCACCATAAAATCTCAAAGATCTACAAAAACATCTAAAACTATAAATAGAGGATAACTTGAGAAAGAAGAGGAATCTGGAAACGAACCTCACAGAGAAGGAATAGCTTACCAAGATGATCCCAATGCAATCGACGATGGTCGAATTGGAGATTACATGCTCTATCGGGGGATCGGAGGAAGATCATGGCCATATAGAAGCTCTCAGCCGAACCAAACCTAGAATAAGGTGTTTCTGGTGATTATACATGTCTCCGGTACGTTTACTAAAAAAAGAAAATACACAGTGTGTACATTAGAAGTACATGGTGTGTAATTTCCGTTTCTGTACTCTGCTTTAGGCGACCTCCAGGTCACCCCCACCTAGCTGTGTGCATGGACGCTGCACGGCTAGCACATGGATACCCATGGTAGCCGAGTACACGGCATGTACTCAGAAAGTACATAGCGTGTACTTCGAAAATTTCCCAAAATTCCTCTTTTTCTCAAAAATGACTAGAAAAGGAAAACATACCTGAAAAAATGATTCGGGTTTTTACACTAAGTGTCAGGATTCTTATATTAACTTTTCATAAATTTCAATGTAAATCATGGATCATGATTAGATAGAATAAAAATAGGTTCCCCCTGAAGTCCCATAACTTCATTGATATAGAGACATGTGAGGTGTTTGAGAAGTAAATTCTTCCTTATAATAAAGGAATTTTTAGGATTGGTAAAGTGATCAACAATAACCTATTTGGAATCATTTTTTTGGATTACTTGGAAATACAATAACAATTTCTATAGTAATACCATTCCACTTACACATAAGAATATGGATAGGTTGTATTACTTAATTATGATATTGTCGCTCAACATTTTCATATTGAAAAAAGCAAGCATCTTGATATATATTAAGCAATTTCATTCTTCATATTATCCCACCAAAATATTTCTGTTAAATATCTATACATATCAGTTTTACCATGGTTTATATATAAAATTTATATATGGGATTCATAAATAAATTCACACATTAGCTCATGAATTGACTTAACACATAACCTTTTTCTATATTTCATCACACTATCTTCAAAACCAAATTCATCCATATTCCCATCATTCTGGACATTAATTTTACTTTGTAAATTTTTTTCATCAATTTGGGACCTTTTTTCCTTATCTAGTAAATATTGTTCATAAATCATTTTTAAAATGAGTGATGCTTCCCCATGCCTAACTATTATCATATCTAACGTTACTAAATCGATGAATATATGATCCTTTCAATTAGTTATTTTAGTCGAAACTACATGATCTTTCCTAATAAATTAATAGAGTACCTTATTTTCCTTCAAGGGGTGATAATGTATTATTAAATCATAAACCATGAGTATCTTAATCTATATCCTTTGTCTCATGTTGATCTTTTTTTTAAAAGGTGTATTTCAAAATTTTATGATTCATATATATCTCACACATTTCACCATAGAGATAATATATCCTTATCTTCAAGGAAAATATTAAGACTATCAAATCAAAATCATGGGTTGTATAATTATATTCATCAATCTTTAACTATCTTGATCCATAAGTAAAAAATCTATAATTCCCCATAATGACGCATCTGAGTCCTTTCTTCGATGAATCATTATATATCAAAAAACCCTCCCTTCTTGATGGTAATTTCAATACAAATGTATTGTCCAATATTGTAACACCCCGAGCTTCCACGATACGCTTCTCATTCGATAATGCAATGGCTTGCATTGTACGCAACTTCGAATTCTAAAACACCGAGACTAATCAAAGTAGCCGTTATGAATAGTAATAACCACTTTTTAAAATTATAGAAATTTCATATTTCAAAATGGACTTCATTTTTGGATTCGGAATATCGAAATTAGCCTATGTTGAAATTTTGGTATTTTTCTGAGAACTTCTAATTTTTTATGAATAGTGAAAAATACTTAAAAACAACTTTTTTAGTAAAAAAAATTTATAGTGATAAATTATAATATTTAGTGGTTTTAAAGTATAATTAGAATATATTTTTACCATTTTATCCAATGGTGGTCATTAGAATTAATTTAACATTGAAATTGGACATAAACAATTGCCAATCTTTTGATATAAATTGTTTCTTAAAAACACGCTATTTGTTGTAACAACGGGAATTAATTATAAAATTAATTAATACAACTTATATGTTTGGAATTTTTTAAAATAGACATCATTTTTGAATTCGGAATATCAATTATAGCTTAGGGTGAAATTTTGGCCTTATTCTGAAAAACTTCAATTTTTGATGAATAGTGAAACCACTAAGTGGTTGTTAAAAACTGATTTTTCGTTAAAATAAAATATTACCACTTCTGTGATTTGATTTTCAAAAATCTGACATACATGGTTGTCATTAAGAAGTAAAATGTGGTTCAATGAGATTAAAATAATTTTTTGGTGAATAGTAACTTTTAAGTTCTTAATCGCGATTAGAGGTAATTAGTGTAGTTTAAGGTAAAAATAATGTTTTAAATAATATAAGATGAGCTTGAAACTTGTCATACTCCTATTGGATGAGTCATGGCCGACCAAGACAACCCATGGGTCAACTTGGAGACCCCATGGAGCCACTTTGGTTGGAAAAAAACATTAATATATATTTATTTAATGTTAAAATTAAATTGACACAAACATGAGTTGTTTTACTAAAACAGTTTTTAAGTGAGGTTACACAAGTCCAAATTTTGACTATAAATATTTATTAGAAAGATAAAAAGATTTCCTACATCATAGAAGTTTTTTTTTAATTTTTAGACATTACATAAATTAAATTATTTATGACATCATTATGATGCAGCGATGACCCCATTATTTGACGATTTAAATAAAATGAGAAGATAATGCAAAATCCAAGGCTTACACTTGTCCAAATCCTATGGGATGAAGATATTTCGAACCCTTATGACCTTAGACACGAATTATATAAGTTTGGGACCTTTCGAATCCGAAAAGCATTGTATAATAGTGTAACATTTCAATCTTTCCAAAAGAGCTCCTCCTCTCCACTTATAAAAGGCCCCCACCTCTCCCACCTCATTTACACTTTCAAGCCATTTGGATCGGCCAAACTCTGCCCAAATACTCTCCCAACCTCCCTCTATTACTCCTAGAAGCCTTACTTTGGGCAGAACTCTTCCCAAGGAAGCCTTTGGCTCAAATCAAAAAGAGTTACCCAATTTTGAGGTAATGTCTTCTCTAATGTTGTTTTGTTTTATTTATCTTCTCCAACCCCCTAAAATCTTTTTATTAATTTATTTTGTAACAACACCAGTATCATCAATATACTAGGATGTTGTTATAAGAAGGATTCTATCTACACTTACACACACCTACATCTAATGGTTAAAGAACATACGGTTTCTGTGGATGGCGAATTTCTGCCTCACGAAACGATGATTGTTCAACACTCATATAACACCTCCAAAGGTGGCCATTAAGATGTCACTATTTTTATATATGATATATAATATGTTTATGTTTTACTTATGCTTCTGTATTTCTCATTTATGGCATACTTTATGATTTCCATTATGGGTAAAACGCGATAATTTCATTTTAGGAAGTGCGGACTACCGCCCCCTCAAAGTGATTTGAATCGTTAATGCCATATGTGGGATGTATAAAGGATGGAGTAAATGGTATTATACACTATATTATACTGGAATTATATTATACATTTATATCATTATGATTTCGTTCCATTAAATATGAAATTGAAATGAAAGTAGCGTTCATGCGTACGTACGGCTTACCGTCTCCATGAACGGTGCATTTCATTTCTTACCTCTAAATGTTACGTAATATTACAAATGAATGTATATACTGGATATATGAGATATATATGACATCTAAATCATGAATATAATTCTGGAGATAATGGATATTCTACCACATAAACAACTTGTAATTATAAGAATTTTATTGTTGACTCAAGTACCAAAGATCGACAAAACGACCGTTATTAACTTAAATAATTACATAATGTTCATATCATTGTAATAAGTGATATAAAAAGGATAATGAAATTGAAAATGGTTCTTAATAAGGTATATATTAACTCTATTTTATTATTTAGGAGGTTAAAGAACGGTTGAGTCAAGTCAGACACGAGGTAAGGGAACTTCTTAACCCAATTTCTATTCTTTGGGTTAATCTCCTACTTTCAAATTATGTCATGATATTATTATGTCCTATCTTGTATTTTTACATTATTTATGTGTACTTATAGTGAATACATATTATAGATGTACTTTATTTAAGAAATGATATTTTTAAGGACTTCGTCTCAATCCCCTTTCATTGAGGCATATTTGGTTTTATACACAATTTTCTTTTATACGGTGTATAAAACCCTTTGACTTTTACGTTTATTCAAAAGGAATGTTTTTTATACGAAGAGTTTTGCTAAACAACAAAATGGAATGTTTTTCTTTCTGTACTTATGTGGCGACAATGACTTCTCCGCCGCCGTGACCATTATTTGAGTTTCGGCTTCCTCTACAAGCCATCTTTTTTTTTATGAAAAATAAATACAAAGGTTTGACTTTCTTTATTTTGGTATTGAAAATGGTTTTGAAAGCATTTTTATTACATCAATATGTTGTATTGATATCTTGTGATTTAAATGTGGAAATATTATGTTTCCTTTATGCATGTTTTATGTGATACGATTATGTTATGGTTTATGATATGTTTAAACCTATTCATATGAGGAATGTATTGGACTTAATAAGTGACGGGTGGAGCCCGCTATAGCTCCTCGATACATCGGTAGGTCTCATGAGACAACTAGACATGGAATTGGTCGAGGCCCTTTCCCAATTTGATTTATGGTTTTGGCCGAGGCCTTAATCATTTTAGACGTCTTGGCCGAGGCCTTGACAAAATGTTTCAGAATGTCTGGCATTATACATTCCCTCATTATGAAAGTGGTTATTGATTTTTCATGTGATTATTCGACCAGTAGAATATCCATGTGAAGAAGTGAATGGCATTATCTCATTTTAATTTTGCCATATTATGTTGAAGTTCAAGTTTAAAAGGCTTTTGTTTTAGTTGTACATTGCCTTAAATGTTAATGTTTATTTATGAAAGCTTCTGCTATATTGTTAACCTTACTGAGCATCTGAGCTCACCCCTTTCAATGTTTTAATATTTTTCCAGGATGTGAAGAAGTATTTTATGAATGACCTACAGGGATAGTCAGAAGAGGATATGAGTGTGGACTATGGAGACTTTGTTATTGTAGTTTTTCACTTTATGATGTAATGTAACGTTTACGAATGTATCTAGTGTTTCCAAGGCTACTAAACTAATCGGTCTTTCGAGACTTGATCTTTTGTGATCATGCCAATGTTACAAAGTAATGCACCGACTCTGGGTAGCTGGGGTCGGGGCGTTATAGTTGGTATCAGAGGCAGTTTAGTACTAACCTTGGAAGCTAGATTTAGATAAACTCTGATTAGAGCACATATCCCGAAGATAGACTTTGAGGATTAGTATAGAAGAACTTCCTAGAATTTTGGTATTGTAGAGATGTTGTGAGTTTTCCGAGCAATACATCCCTGTCTGGATACGAGCAGGTAGAGGAGGCTCTGGCACAGATGTACCTAGGGGTAAAACCCGAAAACACCGCTTTGAGCTAGACTCGAACGGGAACTGGTGCACGACAACGGGCCTTGCTGCACTCTTGGTTACGACACTCCCGGGGGATATGCTTTGGATAATTTCCATTTTCTTTACAAACCACTATGAAGGGTTACGGGTATATACTTCCTCAAAGAAAACATTTTTATAATTATGGATTATATCCATAATTAGTTCAATTTATGTTAAGTGTTTTACAAGTATGGAATTATGTATTTTGATTCATGAACTAATCTAGTTTATGCCATTATTTAGAAATGGCGCCTAGTGGAAGGAATGGAAACCGTATCAATGCACGCACTCCGTGTAGGGATTGCCCTCCTGCTCAGGATAATTATGGTGGAGATAGTGATACAACTGGTGCCGATCAGCTTCTCACCGTACTGGGACAACTCACGCAGGTTATGAATAACAACCTTACTCGTATGGAGCACCCTGATCCGCAACGTGGAGGATCAATGCTAGACCGTTTCATGAGGCAACAACCTCCAACCTTCAATGGGAGTACAAATCCTATAGTAGCTGAGCAATGGATAAATTCCTTAGAGAAAATATTCCATGCCTTGGGGAGTAGTGAAAGGGAGAATGTTGTCATGGCAGTTTACCGCCTCACTGGAGATGCCGATCAATGGTGGTCACTAATTCAAAACACAAAGGAAGATGATGAATTAACAAACATGGAATGGCTGGAGTTCAAAGAGCTTTTCTTAGAAAAATACTTTCATCGTGACCATCGAGCAGATATGGAAAGGAAATTTCTGAGTCTGAGGCCGAAGGAGGATGAGAATGTCGCAAAGTATGAGGCTAACTTTACAAGGTTAGTGAGGCATGCTTCCGATTATATATGTAACCCAAGAAGTAAGATTGATCATTTCTTTGATGGGTTAAAACCATTTCTCCGTCGATCTTTAGTATCACAAACCTTCTCATCATACGAAGATATTGTCTCGTGTGCTATCAAGACAGAAAAGGAATTCTCTAAGTCTTATGACAACAAAGTAAAGCAAGAGAAGAAGAGAACGGTGGAACAAGAAACAGATAAAGGGAAAAGGGGAAAGAAGGATTTTCCATTATGTGATAATTGTGGGAAGAATCACCCTGGTACTTGCCTAAAAGGAATGGGAGTTTGTTATAAATGTGGAGAAAAGGGTCACCAGGCTCGTGATTGCAAGGGAAAGAAAGAGGCTATCAAAGTTGAATGCTACAATTGTAGAGAAATGGGTCATTATGCAAATGAATGTCCTAAGCATCAGGGAAACTTACCTCAGAAAAGGCCAAGGGATTAAGGACAATCTTATGCTGTTACTACAGTTGAAGCAGAATAACTAATGTATTGGTGCTTTTTGAATGATGGATTATATTTTGGTTATTAGAATAATGTGATATATATATATAAGGATTGTACTGTAGTACTTGTTGATTTCAGTAAGGTTTTAATATGATGAAGGTAATCATATTTTTAGTATGTGACAATAAGAGAAACTTTACTTTGTTTGGGGAATCTGATAAATTGATTTTGGAATTAAGAGACCTTTTAGAGAAAGTCTGGACAGAGGTATTTTGGATAACAATAAAGGTTGGAGTGGATTAAGTTGATCTTTGGATAGTATTGTTTAAGGTTAAAACATTTATGAAGATTATTTTTGGAATATTATAGTACTATATTTTTAGGAAAAGGACAACATGCAGGGTGGGGCATAACCGTCGCATCGGACAAAGCTGCAGGAATCGAACCCACAACCATAGTGCGACAGGCCTTTATTTCCTACCACTAGCCTACAGAAAGTCCCTGGTTATTACAAAATAATTTTACTAATCTAAATGGTATGTGTTAACATTTGGAACCTTATACAATTAGGATAAGTATAATATTTTTGAGTTCTATTATCTTTTTGAGTGAAAGATGAGTTGAAGGTTGAAACTCTAATTGTCAAGCATAAATATATACCTATCTCTTATTCAATGAATAAATTAATTCTTAAACATTATTAAAGGGATATTAAAACAAAAAAATGTGTTATCCTAATACATTATGCCTTGTTGAACTAATGATATTTTAAATCAACATAGATTGAAGACTTTGAGGCCCTCAATTTGACAGTTGATTGTGATTGATGACCTCAATCACTCCCTACGAATATTTACGTTTTTCCTCCAATTATATGTCTCTAATTGCCACCAATGTTCTCCTAATCGAGATCATAATTGGGTGGTGACATTTTCATTTCCCTTTCCCTCTTATTAAGGCTAAATTTTATTAATCTTATTTCTGATGTGGGTTTTCCACAAAGGTATTTTCTCTTTTCAACCTTTTATTTTCAAAGGAAAAAATTTTCAAATTGCGAGGACGCAATTTATTGAAGTAGGGGAGAATGTAACACCCCGAGCTTCCACAATACGCTTCTCATTCGATAATGCAATGGCTTGCATTGTACTCAACTTTGAATTCTAAAACACCGTGACTAATCAAAGTAGCTGTTATAAATAGTAATAACCACTTTTTAAAATTATAGAAATTTTATATTTCAAAATGGACTTCATTTTTGGATTCGGAATATCGAAATTAGCCTATGTAGAAATTTTTGTATTTTTATGAGAACTTCTAATTTTTTATGAATAGTGAAAAATACTTAAAAACAACTTTTTTAATCATAATAATTTATAGCGATAAATTATAATATTTAGTGTTTTTAAAGTATAATTATAATATATTTTTACCATTTTATCCAATGGTGGTCATTAGAATTAATTTAACATTGAAATTGGACATAAACAATTGCCAATCTTTTGATATAAATTGTTTCTTAAAAACACGCTATTTGTTGTAACAGCGGGAATTAATTATAAAATTAATTAATACAACTTATATGTTTGGAATTTTGTAAAATAGACAGCATTTTTGAATTCGGAATATCAATTATAGCTTAGGGTGAAATTTTGGCCTTATTCTGAAAAACTTCAATTTTTGATGAATAGTGAAACCACTAAGTGGTTGTTAAAAACTGATTTTTCGTTAAAATAAAATATTACCAATTCTGTGATTTGATTTTCAAAAATCCGACATACATGGTTGTCATTAAGAATCAAAATGTGGTTCAATGAGATTAAAATAATTTTTTGGTGAATAGTAACTTTTAAGTTCTTAATCGCGATTAGAGGTAATTTGTGTATTTTAGGGTAAAAATAATGTTTTAAATAATATAAGATGAGCTTGACACTTGTCATACTCCTATTGGATGAGTCGTGGCCGACCAAGACAACCCATGGGTCAACTTGGGGACCCCATGGAGCCACTTTGGTTGGAAAATGACATTAATATATATTTATTTAATGTCAAAATTAAATTGACACAAACATGAGTTGTTTTACTAAAACAGTTTTTAAGTGGGGTTACACAAGTCCCAATTTTGACTATAAATATTCATTAGAAAGCTAAAAATATTTCCTACATCATATTTTTTTTTTATAATTTTTAGACATTAAATAAATTAAATTAGTTATGACATCATTATGATGCAGCGATGACCTCATTATTTGACGATTTAAATAAAATGAGAAGATAATGCAAAATCCAAGGCTTACACTTGTCCAAAGCCTATTGGATGAAGATATTTCGAACCCTTACCACATTATCCACGAATTATATAAGTTTGGGACCTTTAGAATCCGAAAATCATTGTATAATAGTGTAACATTTCAATCTTTCCAAAAGAGCCCCTCCTCTCCACTTATAAAAGGCCCCCACCTCTCCCACCTCATTTACACTTTCAAGCCATTTGGCTCGGCCAACCTCTGCCCAAATACTCTCCCAACTTCCCTCTCTTACTTCTAGAAGCCTCACTTTGGGCAGAACTCTTCCCAAGGAAGCCATTGGCTCAAATCAAAAAGAGTTACCCAATTTTGAGGTAATGTCTTCTCTAATGTTGTTTTGTTTTATTTATATTCTCCAACCCCCTAAAATCTTTTTATTCATTTCTTTTGTAACAACACCAGTATCATAAATATACTAGGATGTTGTTATAAGAAGGATTCGATCTACACTTACACACACCTACATCTAATGGTTAAAGAACATACGGTTTCTGTGGATGGCGAATTTCTGCCTCACGAAACGATGATTGTTCAACACTCATATAACACCTCCAAAGGTGGCCATTAAGATGTCAATATTTTTATATATGATATATAATATGTTTATGTTTTACTTATGCTTCTTTATTTCTCATTTATGGCATACTTTATGATTTCCATTATGGGTAAAACGCGATAATTTCATTTTAGGAAGTGCGGACTACCGCCCCCTCAAAGTGATTTGAATCGTTAATGCCATATGTGGGATGTATAAAGGATGGAGTAAATGGTATTATACACTATATTATACTGGAATTATATTATACATTTATATCATTATGATTTCATTCCATTAAATATGAAATTGAAATGAAATTAGCGTTCATGCGTACGTACGGCTTACCGTCTCCATGAACGGTGCATTTCATTTCTTACCTCTAAATGTTACGTAATATTACAAATGAATGTATATACTGGATATATGAGATATATATGACATCTAAATCATGAATATAATTCTGTAGATAATGGATATTCTACCACATAAACAACTTGTAATTATAAGAATTTTATTGTTGACTCAAGTACCAAAGATCGACAAAATGATCGTTATTAACTTAAATAATTACATAATGTTCATATCATTGTAATAAGTGATATAAAAAGGATAATGAAATTGAAAATGGTTCTTAATAAGGTATATATTAACTCTAGTTTATTATTCAGGAGGTTAAAGAACGGTTGAGTCAAGTCAGACACGAGGTAAGGGAACTTCTTAACCCAATTTCTATTCTTTGGGTTAATCTCCAACTTTCAAATTATGTCATGATATTATTATGTCCTATCTTGTATTTTTACATTATTTATGTGTACTTATAGTGAATACATATTATATATGTACTTTATTTAAAAAAATGATCTTTTTAAGGACTTCGTCTCAATCCCCTTTCATTGAGGCATATTTGGTTTTATACACAATTTTCTTTTATACGGTGTATAAACCCCTTTGACTTTTACGTTTATTCAAAAGGAATCTTTTTTATACGAAGCGTTTTGCTAAACAACAAAAGGGGGTGTTTTACTTTCTGTACTTATGTGGCGACAACGACTTCTCCGCCGCCGTGACCATTATTTGAGTTTTGGCTTCCTCTACAAGCCATCATTTTTTTTATGAAAAATAAATACAAAGGTTTGACTTTCTTTATTTTGGTATTGAAAATGGTTTTGAAAGCATTTTTATTATATCAATATGTTGTATTGATATCTTGGGATTGAAATGTGGAAATTTTATGTTTCCTTTATGCATGTTTTATGTGATACGATTATGTTATGGTTTATGATATGTTTAAACCTATTCCTATGAGGAATGTATTGGACTTAATAAGTGACGGGTGGAGCCCGCTATAGCTCCTCGATGCATCGGTAGGTATCATGAGACAACTAGACGTGGAATTGGCCGAGGCCCTTTCTCAATTTGATTTATGGTTTTGGCTGAGGCCTTAATCATTTTAGACGTCTTGGCCGAGGCCTTGACAAAATGTTTCAGAATGTCTGGCATTATACATTCCCTCATTATAAAAGTGGTTATTGATTTTGCATGTGATTATTCGACCAGTAGAATATCCATGTGAAGAAGTGAATGGCATTATCTCATTTTACTTTTGCCATATTATGTTGAAGTTCAAGTTTAAAAGGCTTTAGTTTTAGTTGTACATTGCCTTAAATGTTAATGTTTATTTATGAAAGCTTCCGCTATATTGTTAACCTTACTGAGTATCTGAGCTCACCCCTTTCAATGTTTTAATATTTTTCCAGGATGTGAAGAAGTATTTTATGAATGACCTGCAGGGATAGTCAGAAGAGGATATGAGTGTGGACTATGGAGACTTTGTTATTGTAGTTTTTGACTTTATGATGTAATGTAACGTTTACGAATGTATCTAGTGTTTCCAAGGCTACTAAACTAATCGGTCTTTCGAGACTTGATATTTTGTGATCATGTCAATGTTACGAAGTAATGCACTGACTTTAGGTAGCTGGGGTCAGGGTGTTACAAATATCATATTTAATTCTTCAAAACCTTATTTAAATTCTTATAAACATATTAAATTAAACCCTTTACATGTCAACTTGGTTAATGGTATTTTTAATGAGTCAAAATTCTGAACAAATCAATGTTAATAACATGTTAATCCAAGGGAACTATATACCTCAGTTATGTTCATTGGTTAGGACTTTTTCTAAATACCTTTTTCTTTTAAAGATCAACCATTATTCCATACATCGATAGAATATGGACAAGAAAAGGAAATTCATAAAACTATAATTTACACTTATTGAATTTCCCATATTACTTCATCCCTCTAAGATTATAAAGATTGATTATCAAATATATTTTATAATATTTATATATTTTATAGTATACCAAGAAATAATTGATAAATACTAAAATGAAGTTATTAAGATAATATCTAAATAATATATTCATCTTATCCATAAAAAATAGGAAATAATAGTAAATCAAAAGGTAATAATATAAAATCATTATGTTCATACCTTATTGAGATAACATCTTTGGAATATATTCCTTCTATACTCACAATATATGATACATATAATGAAGAAAAATATTTGAAAAATATATATCTCCATGAATTTTTTCAAACAAGTCATCAATGTGATGCATACGATGTTTTTTCTTTGTAGTAATGGCATTACTTTCCCTGTAATTGATGCACAACTTCATAGACTCATCCTTTTTTTAACAAAATGAATAGAGGTTCCCAAAGTGAAACACTAGGGTGAATAAATTTATTATTACACAACTCTTCTAGTTTTTTATTTAGTTATAATAATTCTAATATGACAATTATTTAGGGAGTCTTAGATATAGTTTTTTCATCAAGTATGTGTTCAATGAAAAACACAACTTATCAGTTTATTGGATTTCTATAAAACTCTTCAGAAAACACATCAATGTATGCCTAAATAATAGGTACATATTCTATTATAAAGTTATATTTCCCATACATAGGTTGTGTTTTCTCCTCTTATCCCATAATTTCATTAAGGTGAGATAGTAGAGGTATAACTAGACATGATTCAGATGATATTGTTTCTCATTTTAAGATGAGGGATTCCATATATCCATCATGAATCATAATCTCTTTCTCTTTGAAATATTTTTTTTCATTATAATTTGAAATCCAATCCATACCAATAATTATATAAAATTTAATCATAGGTTTGATAACCAAGTTTACTAGTAGGGTACGTTTATTAATCATAATGGAAACTAGAAAATATGTCCTTATTTCAATAATATTTCCATAAGGTTTCATGATTCAAAAATCCCTTCATATGGTGATTGAAAAATATTTAATATTATTTAAAAACATGGAAGAAAAAAAGTGTCATAAGATCCAAAATAAAATAAATAAATTGGTAAATTTTAGTTTGGGATCAAAGTAACTACCACCACATCTTTAGGGACTTGAACGGTAGCTGTTGTAATCACATAAGATTTTCCTTAACCCTTTTCTTCATTGAATATAAGTTCCTTTAAAACTTTGGTAATCAGTTTGAATAATTATCCATCTCCCTATAGTTGAAGAAATGGATAACAATGGTTTCTTTCTTTCACATGCATTCATGAGATATATGGACCTTATCTCTACACTTGTAACCAAATCCCATTTCCTTTAAACATTTAATATAATGTCTCTTTCCAAAATTATCACTTTATGGAAGTGAAATATTTATTTTCTTCTTATTTGATGAATTTATTTTTCCTTAGTTCTCACTTGATCACTTATTTTCTTGATTTCCCTAAAAGATATAGGACTTATAAAATTATTTCTCTATATTGATATCACATGATAATATATCATTTTATAATGAAAATGTTTGGGTGGTGAGTTCCCCTCAAATGTTTGGCTTAACCTATCTAAGAAACAATAAATATTACTTTCAAGATTATGTTTGTAGTGTGTTATATACCTTGATAATCTTATGAAGCTAAACTTATATTTAGTAACAGTTTACTCTTCCTTCTTCTTTTGGTTAAAGAAATTTCTCTCTATTTTATCTCATTTCTCTCTAAGAAATTATTTTTAAAAGAATATCAATTTAAATTTGTTTCATTCCATAATTTTTATTTATTCATCTTTTTTTAGTATTCTAGATCAATTACCACTATTTATCATCATATCCCTTCAAAAATGATACTAGAAAAATAAAATTTCACCTTTAATTAATTCCGAAATCTAGGGATATATTTTAAAAGGACATGATCCATTACTCAGCTAATAATTGATTAGTAGTTCCATTAAAGGGTATAGGATTATATTGTATAAAACAACCCATTATAGGTTCATTAGACTGTGGAAAAATAGGTTTCTCTATATGGTAAAATTTATTTTTCATAAACTGGTTTGGTTTCCCCAATATAGACAGGATCTTCTCAGCTTCAAATCCCACTGTATTTACTTTATAATAAGGTAAATCCCTGCATTTACTACATTTTTTGACATGATTACCATTTATTCCATTAGTAACTATATCTAAACACTAAAACATATATAATTAGCTCATAACATCATAAATATTGAACCATAACAAAAACAACCCCTAAAATATATTAAATAGTACAGTGGTTTATATTAATGCATCTGTTAGCCATGTTTTTCTAAAATATTGATCCCAAGGGTCTGACTAAAATTACATTTATACCAATTTTTACACCCCCGTATATAACAAACCAAATTAAATGTTTAATTTATTACATTATTATAAGATACAAGGCATCACAACACAAAGGATCAATTAGTTTAGCAATATTAAGAGACTTGATATATACATGATTTCCATATAACATTGTAAGAATAAAACATGGAATAAAAAACTTTCTTTCATCCTTGAGGATAATTCAAATATCAATTCTTCATATCTCATGTTAAGGAAAACATTATAAAGGCTGAGGTCAAGTATATAGTAAGGGAAAGTATACAATAGAAGCTATCATGAGTAGATAAGGTATTAGTAATATGACAGATTTGATAATCAATACATATTCTATTTAATCAGAAACTTGATCTTCAAAATGCATCCATGTAGAATATCAACAAAACAATCACAAGGATAATAATAACTAAAATATTAATGAAGGAAATGCATTATGTCAACTATCATGATATTACCATCAATTCTTCATGCTAATACATCATGAACCATACCATTAATTCCTTATGTCAAGACATTTCAATGAATTGGTATGTATATACCAAATATCCAACTAATTTGGTCAACTATTTTTTTCGTGAGACCTATTGATACATTGAGGGGCTATCTATAATCAGGACTCATATATCACTTACATATTCCCAATAAATTCATCCTATATTGAATCAATAATATAGTATATATTCAATATGCCTTATCAATCAATAAATATTGTTATTGAATCATGAATTTGGAACATCAACACTTCCCCAATAAATGAAATAACATTCTTAATAATATTCTTTCAATTAATATCGTATATTGATATATTATAAAATTATTATAAAATATAAGTAGTAGAAATAATACAAAATATATCCATGATACTGAAAATATGGACATGAAGGATAAAATAATGTCTAATGAATAATAGAGAGTGATAGAGAACATTATCATAATAAATTGAATGACCTCAAAATAAGGTATAATCCATAAATCAATAATAGATGATAGAATACCATCAATTCATAGAAAATGAGGGTTTTAAGTAAATGAAATTCTATTAATAACAGTAAATAGATATTTTTAAAACCTTTATAATAGGCATAACTGAAATATTAAAGGTTTAATTTTTTAATTATTATAAGTATATAATAAATTCAACTTATGAGGAAAGATTACATGAGTATTTAATGATGTTGAGTCAATGGATGTCATGAATGATAATTAATCCATGTAATTCCATAGGTTAAGTGAGGATCTTTCATGTTCAATAGTGAATGAATTATGAGGCTACTGGATTGAAGATTTCATGTGAAGAAATTGAAAATATTAAATGTGACAATCGTTAAACTATTATTCAAGTGCTCAAAGATATGTCTCAGTTGTGTTGAGGATAAAACATTGTTTAAAATATGTTGAAGAATATATGATTTTCTGAAGAAAAATTTTTGAGACCATGTAATATTCTATTATTGAATGAAGAGTTTTATAAAACCCATGAAAATATTTATTAGTATGAAGAAATTCACATTGGTTGTGGGAGAATTTTTAAGAGCATGTAAAATACCATTTTTCATGATGAATTATTATTAATTCTACGGAAATTATTTTTATAGTTTTTCCAAAATACTTTTATGAGAGTTTGTTAAAAATTAGGCCAAACATAGCAACCCAAGGAGAGCCATCTCAATCGCATGTGGGAGAAATCATGTTCATGCAGAAGTCATCCCATGCATGAAAATCCATGGTGGTAGGATACTTATGGTAAATAATTAATATGTGTGTTTTTAACAAGAAAAATAGTTATTTCCTCTACCATATGGTGTGGAATGACAGTGGTGGGTGTTGGTATGGGTTGGTACAATCAAAAACCAGAACAAAACCTTATTACTCAAAGTTGACTACTAAATAGAATGAGTTTGATTATATATAATAGGGAAACCATAGATGTAATTTATGTGGGATAGTGTTATATGGGTATTATTAACCTAGATTAAATATATACACATATTTTAGTAGCTGTTTTCTTCAATCAATTTGACATGTTTGATTGAGCCAAAGATCATCTTCATCCTCCCTGTATTAGAATCTTCTATAGATAATGTTTTTAGCAAGTTGATAAACCGAAAACTATAAAAATGTAATGTGATATGTTTTAAAGGTCACTTAATGAAGAAAAATATATATTTATGGATTTAAAAAATAATAAAAATATATAAGTAAGTTTGTTAATGAATATGGGTGATATGTGATTGAAGTAGAATAGGTATGTGAAAAAAATAGGTTTTAAAATTACAAGAGAATGAGGACTTAAGTTTGTGATAATTAATATTATTAACCTAAGTGTTCATTTATATTGTATATGAATGATAATATGAAGCCATTTTGCAATAGAGATTTTATTTTGTGATCATGATTTATTTTCAATTAAACCTATTATATAGTCCATGTTGTATGTGATGGTATGCAAAACTTTTGGGAGTTTGGAATTAAATTGGAAATATGTAAAGTATATAATTTCACAAGTCAATAATGCCATGCTAACACAAAAACCATGTGAAATGTGAATTATGGTTTATGGTTTAAAAATATGAATTCCATATTGCATGGTTTTCTAATAAAAATATTCATTATATAAAGATAAATTTCATACAATATGTGAAAATGAGTAAGAAATAAAATACAATGTGCAGCATATTATATGAAGACCATTTTGTTTTTTGGAGAGAGGAAACATATTTATCAACATCACATACAATTTAATGGATTACCATATTTTAGAGGACTATCAAATGTTAACCACATGAATACTATCCAATAAATTCCTTATTAAATCTGAGTTCATATGTACTCAAGAAATTTAGGGGAAGTGATTATCATGAGTAGAAGCTTTCATGTTCCTCTATTTTAGTCTCATAAATCAATTGATTCTATTTGTGAAGGATAAAATTTTGAGAAGTGAATAATGTCCTATACATATAATGGGTTATGTGAATTTTAGTATTCTATAATTTCATAATTATAATGTCACTTATTATCTATTTCTTGAAAAGGAATTTAATTTTTTTTAATGAATCAATATGAAAATCATTAATTAAGTGAACCAATAATACATAATGTGATATATATGTTATTTTATTTTCATATTATGTGTATATAAATAATTAAAAATAACATTTGATAAATATTAACAAGAGAAAGAAGCCTCATTCAAAAAATAATAAAGTTGATAAGTCTATGAAATACCCCTGATTGTATAAAGAATATGAATTGATAGAATTGAAGAAAATTGAGGAAACTGATACACCACTATTTTGATAAGAGAGAAGAGATTTCTTGAAAAATATATTTATATAATAATTCATTCCTGAATGATAATTCAAAACGATCAGTAGAATGAAATCATTCTAGGTCTCCTGTGAAATAATTTCATGACCAGCAATTTTATTCCAATAATCTTTTAATGATATTTAAGGTGTACATTAGCAAGACTAATTCTATGGGATCATGGAGTAATATTGATTTGAATAATATAGAGGACATTCTACTATTAGATCAATATTTATATAAATAAGGGGATTTTGACTGGAGTTTCTAACCATTTTCTATAGAGGATTGAGATTGGGGTGCATAACTAATCAAAGAAGAAGAGAAGCTAATTTGGTTGGGGTTTCTAACCAATTGACGAGGTATAGTTGGTTGTTGGATTATAAATTTGAGATCAACTTGAAGATCAAATAATGGGGTGTATAAATAGTTTCTTCCTTATCCATTTTAGTCATTGAGAAAATTATAGTAGATAATCTATATTGGGTAATCTAATCAATATTCCAAAGATTAGTTCATTATATTGTACCTTGTAAAGATTATGTGTTGTAATCTTTTTTTATACATGTATATGATGTGAGGATGAGTGAAATTATTGAGTATATTATGAACTTTAACAAGTTCAATAGGTTAAATTAAAAGGAAATAATTTATAAAAGTAAACCACTTATTCACCCCCCCCCCCACCCTCCCCCCCTTATTGGTCAATCTAGCCTATGGATCTCCAAGTGGTATCAGAGAAAAAGGTTCCCCCCAAATATCCAAGACAACTTCTATGATGTGAAGATTATAAGAAATATATGGGATACATCCAGTGGAGAAAATTAAGTTACTCCTTAGGATAAAAATATGGATATTTCTTCCAATGTGTAGAATAATATAAATAAAATACAATAAAGAAAGATGAAGAATAATTTATTGGTAAATGGAGATACACCACTAACTGAATGTAATTAGAGTGGTATAATTTTAAATAATTATTTTTATTATGATTCTTATAATTAATCCTATCCAAGGTGTGATGATGATGTATAATCTAGTGATCTTAATTCTAAACTCAAATAACATCAGAATAATGTTCCTAAAGAAGTTGCAAATTATATTGGTGGAACTATCAAGCCTCTTTAGGATGAAAAATTACAGTTGGAAGAAGAGGATAACATAATGGAAAAGGCCTTGGCTAAAAATGTTAGAATATTCAATACTCTCAAAAAACATTATATATAAAATGATGAAATTACATCTCTTTGAAATGAAATATATATTTAAGATATTGAATAATTTTAAAGTAATGTTTTATGGAATGATTTCTTTCAGATAGTTTTTATATAATCTTCCTATGAACTTGAAAAAACACACAATGTTTTGTATAGATATCAATGTTTCTAAATTATAGGTTAAAGAAAAAATTCTAATGTAGATTAATAATTTATTAAAATAATTAATAATAATTCATTAAAAATAAATAAATAATATTATGGGGGATTGGGAAGACATATTTATATTGTTTGATGATAATAATAACTCCCTCAATATGAATTGTTTTGAGTTATATGTGATATTGAGGAATCGTGAATTACCACAAGATGAAACTTCCAATATTGCTAGAAAAAGAGATTGCACCACATCATTTTCCACTAATATTCATGAAACTAATAAGATAATGAGATCATATTATAACAAAATTGAAACATACTTTAATAATAATGTATCTCATGACCTAGAAATTGACTTATATATTAATTTTATTTCAATTACTAGAAAACGTTTTAAACCGAACTCGTGGAAATTATGGATGGTGAAAAATACTAAAAAACCACCACATCAAGGGTGTATTATTAAATATATATGAATATTTTTTCCTAATTGTGTCTAAAATAGTGGTGGTACTACTAAAAAACAATAATGTTCACAACCTGTAAATCCTCAGAGACTAAGAAAGAAAAGAATATTAGAATATGCATATACAATTATTCGTGTTTCTAGAAATTTTGGTATAAGCCACTGGATTGTTGTAATGACATTAAAATTCATGAAAATAATTTAATTCCACAAACAAGGAGGAATAAATTTTAATAAATAAGAAAAGTTATTGACCAAAATAAGAAGAAAAAATATAATGATAATATTGTAAGTGAAAAAAATTAATCTAAACCTTCTTGGACCAAGAAAAAAATCCCTTCCTATATCAAAGGGAGATAAAAACATGTCAATAAAATCAATACCTTCTAAGAAAAAGAAGGATTGGTTTTAAGAAATATGACAACAATAATTGTTTGGACTTAATACATATCAAGGTAGAAGATTCATGTTTATAGGCTTTTTCTAGTGTTGTGAAAGGTATGGATACAAAGCCATATTTTATTGGTATAACATGTAACTTCTAAGAAATGCTAATAAATTGGGGGGGGTCTGGGTGAGCATATGAGAATATATTATCAAAGAAAAAAATTATTGACTAAAAATCCATCCAAGACTCCAATAAAAAAATATGTATTGATTCTTAAATCAAGTGTGTATAAGATATAGATTTGACGGTTATAGAGATGATAAATTCATGAAAATACTTCTAACAGAGATTCCATATATTATTAAATTTAACAGGTTTCAATATAAAAATATTGTTAATTAATTTGTAGATTCTAAGAAGATCGATAATGTTAGTTAAGAGTGCCAATTTTTTTATCCAAATAAACTAAAATTGGAAAAATAATTGGGGGAATCTAAAAGAATTATGAAAGCTAAAGGAAAGAAAGTGTCTTCAAATGGTTTGGTGAAAGTTAATAAGAACTTTTCCATAATTGGAAACTTAGATATCCAAAATAATTAGGTTGAAAAGGGTATTCCACACAAAGAATAAGTTCAAGGAAGTAAAGAAGATAATGAAATATATGAGAATTAAAACAGAAATAAGACTCTAAAGAAATCATCCCATTTTGAGATTGGACGAAATGAATGGAAAAGGTTGAGAAGAATATCTCATCCTGAATGTTATTTCTGAGTAATGAATGTGTCCATATTTATTCCTTTATATATATATGATTTTTTTAATAACATGTAGGTAATTATAGGATATGGATGTATCCCTTGTGGGGGAGCATTAATGTAACACCCTGAACCATGTAGCCTTGGTTCAGTGGTTATAGTATTAAATTACTGCTAGATATAATCATTTGTACTTGAATCTCACATTACATTTGAAAAATTAAAATAATGGATAGTATTTAATTTTCAAACACCATTATTTGTTTATTATGGATATGCATAAAAATCATAATACACTTCTTGGAATCCTATGTAATGTAAAAATAAAAATGGGGTGAGCTTAGATGATTAGTAAGGGTATGTGTACAATAGAAGACAACACCAATTAAATAAAATAAGAATAATATATATAAGATAAACAATATTTATATATACCATATAACTAATACCAAAAAATACGGGACTAACTACAAGGATAAAAAACAATACAAATAATCACATGGATAATAATCACTAGTTTCACCTTGATTGAATTCATAATGTCAAACATCATAATCTTACCACCAAGGCCTTATTCCAATAAAACATATATAAACAGGTTATGCATACACCAAATACCCAATGTAGTTTGTCTCATGAGACCTACTGAGGAATTAAAGTGCTATATCAGGTTTTTCCCATCACTTACTAAGTCCAATACATTCATCATATAAAATGGGTGAAATATAATCAATATAAATAATCATATTGAAACAAAAAAGTATATGAAATGATAATAATTTACCCAATCAATAAATATATTCATAAATAAACTACAGTAATATGGATAATTTTATCAAAATTTTGCATCTCTCATAATTCATAATATTCACCAAATAATTTTAACATGGATGAATATACTTTAAAAAGGGATGAGCCCGTAAGGGGCGCAGCGGGGTTAGGGTTTCCCCTGTCGCCGCCTTCCCTTCCCTCTTCTCCGGCGGGCCGCATTTCCTTTCTCGGCGTGCTCGCGGTGCGGTGGTTGTGTGGATGTGCGCTCTTGTTGTTCTGGCTCGGATCTGGTGTCACAGGTTTCTTCTGCGGCGTTGCGGCTTCCATCTCTGTGGCGTTCGTGTGGGCTCAGATCTGGCAACGTGGGGTTCGTCCTGTAGCTGTGGGGTGTGATCTTCCTCGACGAGGTCTCTAGCGGCGGCGTGGTCCTTCCGCGGCTCAGCTCTGGCATCGCGGCGGGGTGTGTTCTTCCTTGGTGAGTTTCTGGGCGGCGGTGTGCTTCGGTTGTGGTGTGGGTTTGGCGTCGCGGCGGTTTCTACCGCGGTGAAGCTTCCCGGCGGCGGTGAGGCTTGTTCATGGTTCAGGGCAGGGGTCTTGGAGGGGCACGTTTCTTTCGCGGTGTTATCTCAGGGTGGCGGTGGTCTGTCTTTGCCTTGGATCTGGTGCGGCGGGGGGTTGTGCTTCACCGGCGAAGGAAGCGAGCTTCCGCGGTGTTGGGTGGTCCGCTTTGCCATGGTGAAGGGGCCGCGTTCTTGATCTGCTGGGGCGAGGGTGGTCGGTCCTTTCTTCCGCGACGGCATGCTCTGCCAGGAGTGGTTTGGATGGGTGGTGTGGCCTGTCTAGGAGGTCGTCAGTATTTGGGTGGCGGCGACGAGATTTGAGGTGAGTAATTTTCTGATCTTTTCTGCTGGTGGTAGTTCTGTTTTGGTGAAGATGGTTTTGTCCCACGTGGTGGAGCGGGCTGAAGTGGGAGCTGGTAATTTTGGAGATGTTTCTGGATTGGTTGTGTTTTTTGGTAATGCTGTTGTGGGCTGGTTGCTGTTTGGCTGGAATGTGATGAAGTGTGCAGGTTGGAATTTGGTGTTGTTGGTTCTGTGTTTCTTGCGGTGGACCTTCTTGGTGAGGAGGTGTTGGATACCGGATTTTGTGGGAACAGATGATGGTTGTTGCAAGGATGTGAGCTCTGGTTGCGGGTTTTTGTGTGATTCTGGTGCTGATGGTTATGTGTTGCTGGTGGTGGATTGTTCTGGTGAGAAGTTGTTGGATGCTGGTTTTTGTAAGGATGGAAGCTGGTCAGTTCTTGGTAGAAAGCTGTTGGATGCCTCATACTGCTGGATGAGGGTGTTGGTTGTTGTTTGGATCTTGGTGTGCTTGCTTGGTTTTTCTTTTCTTTTTTGATTTTTCTTTTTTTTGGCGTGGGTTGTAAGGGGTTTTTGGGTGTGGGTCGTTTGACCCCGCCCCTCCCTTGTCTGCTGTGTCTTTGTGTCTTTTTCTAATAAATTTTGGGGGAGTCAGGAATAGCCTGGCCCCGAGCCTTCCTTGTTACTTTAAAAATATCACTAAAAGGTTTCTCGAGGAAGATACCCTATACATTTTGAAATATAAATTTAAAAAAATATTAATTAAAAAAAATTCTCTGAAAGAAACTTCTAAAATTATAAAATAATTTTTAAAACATTAAATGGCCGGGATGGTGGGAAATTCCTGTCATTCTGTATAAGTTAAAAAACATTCATTTCACGCTTTTATTGAAATGTCAAAAAGTACCTTATTCAGAAAATGATATAAATATTCCTTTAAAACCATTTTGAAAAAGTAAAAAATGGGTTAACATTTAATTAATAAATATTTAGATAATAGTAAAAATATAATTCAAAATATTTTAATTAAAATATGGATATGGAAGGAAATGATTCCTGATAGAGTATGAAAAATAAAGTCGATCTTCCTAAAACAACATCATTTCGGTATCCTGAGTTTATAAAGAGTGTAAAATTAAATGAAAACTTATAATTTTCAATAATAACCAGATTATAATAAAATATATTTGGTTTAAAATATAAATATCCATAAATTCCCTCAATGTAGGCTTTAACATAAACAATTATGAATAGTGATGATATAGTGAAATAAACCCTTACCTAAGGTTCAACATCATTTGTATGCACCTAAAAATCCTATATAATAAATATATATTTATTTTCAATATATTATAGAACCATACATATAAATATAATACCATATATTATTTACATAAAGTCTTTTATCACCCATTTATTAATAATTCTTTATTAAAATCACTATTCTAGGTAATAACTGCTCTATTTTTCATGAATGTTTGGTTTCGATTGATTTAGTCCATATTCTTTCATCATAGATTACTATTATCAAAAAAAATTATCATGACATAAATACAATATATATTAATTATATACATATTTAGATTCATTAATAAAAGTTATTTATAGAAAAACGAATTACATCTTTCATAGAGACGGTAGGTTGTACATATGCATGATTACTCTTTTCGTATTTCGATTGATAAAATGGAAGAAATATAAATAATAATTAAATTTTAAAGAATAATTATTAGATAAT
This sequence comes from Viscum album, assembly GCA_963277665.1. Lineage (NCBI taxonomy): Eukaryota > Viridiplantae > Streptophyta > Magnoliopsida > Santalales > Viscaceae > Viscum > Viscum album. The sequence goes on from OY728155.1 coordinate 102,950,640, forward strand.
ATAAATATTTTATATTAATGAAATATATCGTTTTTACAATCCAAGTAAAACAGAAATAAAAAACAAAATACATTATTGTGTAGAGGTGGTAATCCAGACGTACGCATGAGCAACGTTAGTGTTTTCCAATGGATATGAAAGTAAGAAGGTAGATGTGATATTATTATTCCATAAGAATAATTATTTCATAAATATAATATATAAATATTAACCTATTATAGTAACCATCCATTAAATATGGTTGTGGAAGATGAATTGTATCTCTTTCTGGAGACGGTAAGTCGTACGTAAACATAAGTGATACGTTCACTTCACATTTGATGGGAAAGAGGGTGGATAATGATTATTATTATTAATAATGTCTTCAAATATATTTAGTATACTAAATTAGTTATTTTATCATAAATATAATAGATTTATAGATGGTAAATAATAAGTAAAAAATGAAAGTGATCGATTATGGTGATCACCTCTTCTTTGAAAGAACTACTTTAGATCTCCTCTTAAGGATCCTAAGGTTTGTCTTTTGAGATGAAAAAAACTCAAGAATTTGGATAAGAAATTTTATAAGTGATATTTTTTGGGTATGTTCGAGATATATTTCTCAATATGGTGTAAGGAAGAGGAAGGAGGGGTGTCCTTTTATAAGGGACAAAGATGACACACTTAGAATTTCGTAAAAGAATAAAATATAATAAATTTATTCTCAAAAACATTCTTCCAAATGGAACTTAATTAGAATAAAAAGTTTATTGGTTTTAAATAATTAAATTAAATTAAATTTATATAGGTTTTTGTACCATTTTAAACCTTATCATTTTCATTAATCCATTTGTAAAATATTTTTGACTTTAACCATGATAAAAACTATTTTAATTATAAAAGGTTAAGAATGTTACCATAAATGGAAAAGTGACTCATAAATGTATCATGAATGATTTTTTCAACCAAATATCATTCACATGTCTAAAGATAATATTTTTATGAATTTTAAATCATATAATAAAATATTATTTATTATAAAATATCAATAATATCAATTTTGGAACTATTCATTTAATTTGAATTTAAAGACATCAATAAAAAGAAAAAATTCTAATATAATCAATTTAAATATCACTAATATGTTTTATTTATCTAAAAAAATCTTGAAAAACTATAAATCTCTCAAGTTATATTACATTTTAATAATTTTAAAATCTTTTATTTTATATTTTTATTAATTGAATAAATACTATATTAGCATTTTGTAAGTATTTAATGTAATTATTTAATCTAAATAACTTATAAATAAAATAAAATTATGAATATAATATCATTGTGCACCAAATTTCCATTAATATTAATTTAAAACATATTTTTCCTTTAACACGTAAGATATATTTAAAGCTAAGAGGTTGACATTTTGTAATTTTTTTTCTTTAAATATTATATAGGTCATTTTCATGGAAAATGTCTCTTAAATAATAAAATCTTGAGAATAAAGTGAAAATGGTATAATTTGTTTCATATAATTGTAATTTAGATGAAAAATAATGACCTTAACACTTTGTTTTAACCTTAATTAACTTAATTAACCGTTTATTACAGTAATAAATTTTACCACAATTACTATTCATAATGCCTAAAAATAAAAGAGAAATATTTAAAAATTTTAACTCTTATGATTCCAAATATGGAATCCATTTTATCAAATTCAATACCTATAAGTGGGATCAAATAATTTTAAAATAATTTCTCAAAATGTGATGAAAATCGCTTTTATAACAATGTAGTTTTTAAGCACAAAACTAGATTTATTCTTATCCCGTGCATAGTAAAAATATTAGATGAATGTTAAAAAAATTAATTTAATATATAATATATAAATTATATTAAAATAATTCATAAATAGTGATTAATTTAATTTATTAAGATAAAAAACATTGTGCAAAAATAGAAAATATTTCTTTAATTTCAAGTGAATTTTTAATTTTTTTATATTCAATTGATAACCAACTAATTTGTTTTATAAATTTTTAAGCCATATGCTTTTCCTAATTTACTTATTAATATTCATACCGGCTAATTTAATAACTTGGTTATAACAGTATATTATATTATGGTTTATTTAGAATCGGGGATACATGTATATAAAGATTTAAATATGTTGCATTTATTTAAAATGAAATATATATTGGGGTGTTATATTCTTTCCTACTTTAAAATTGTCAACATCGAAATTTCTATAATGTAACCTCTTAAATATATTTGGGTAGTTGATCATAATTGTTTCAAGTTGCTATTACTTATCTTCTATCTTATGATTTTTCTATGGTACCTTTACCAGCCAAGTAATCAATTTTCTCAACACTTGTTCTATGGTGTCTAGAATTTGGATAGGTGCTTCATAGTTAGATAAATAAGTTTTCAATTATATTTCATCAGATATGAGAACATGTGTTGGTTATAGTGTAACATCTTGATCTGGATTCCACTAAATTGATGCTCATATCTAGTTTGTTATAAGGGCTCAAGCATGCCTCTCCAAACTCTATAGGATATCGACTAGAAACTAGGGCATAGGGTATAACAGTAAAGAGACTATTCCCTCATATGAGAGTAAACAAACATTGGAAATAGCTAAGTATCATACATATTAGTAAATAAAAAGAGTGCATAAGTAGTAAATAAACATAAATAGAATATGTTATAATAATAAATAAAATCTATAAAATCCTGAACATGTATGGAATACATACAACACTCGTAACCCAATTTACCAGTCATATAGATATAGAATTACAATAGAAACTAAAATAAAATAAAATGTCACTATTACTAACTCCAATACAGACCATGTACCCGATCTCCAAACATTGTCGAATTACACCAAACTAATTAGAAGAACTCGTGTGAGAAGCTCCACTAAATCATGCAACACCATGCCTCATCCGTATTCACCATACATTCATGCCCGACTTGAAAAGAAGACATAATGTTTTCACACACACTGAGGTGAATGTGTAAGGGTGAGAAATAATTTTAAAAGGCCACCCCAATGATGAACCTATAAATATGCTTCCATCAATGCATGCTTATGAAATATGCTCATCCCAGCTGAGATAAAATTGAAAAATAAGTAAAACGTATTAATTTGAAACCAAAGTCAATCCGTAATTCTGTGATCTCGGTCAACTAAGAAATTTCCATCATAGAGATCCATATTTATATGTGTGTGTGTATTCTCATAACTATAAATATATACATAAATATCATTATACAAGAGAAAGGAGAATTAAATAACATAAAAACAACAATAATCGATCCTTGGGTCTATAATCCTGATCACATAGACATTATATGAAAGTTCAGTGAGCTAGACACCATGCCACTCAAGCCATATATCATTAAGTTGATCTCTTAGTTTGTAATCCCAATCAACATAAACCAGATTCTTCTAGTGTAGTAAATGTATCTAAGGAATCTACATCATCACAGGGGGATACTCATCCTAACTCTAGGTTTACCTTTACTTTCCTCCAATCACTGTAAATAATGATTCCAAAGAAGTACATCTAGACATCTTATAAATGGTCACTGATCTAGACGCAATGTTACCACACAATGTAAATCCAGTCCAATGTCTGATCCCTATGTCCTAGTCCATATACAGTCATGAAATTTAGACTCGTATGAATCCTAAGGTTCTAACCATTAAGAGATCTATAAAGAGATCTCATTGATGAGATTTCATTCCCATCGCTCAATATTCAAATGTGAATATTAGTCATAGGTGTGAGACGACATGCTCAACCACACTGATAAAAAAAGTATAATAATCCTAATCCTAGAGAAAATGTCTAGGGATCCTCATAATATGTCAAATATATGAGAGTCTATCAATCCTTCATAATCCATAGGGTGAAGAAATATTAATCATACTCTATGGTCCAAAAGTGGGGGAAAGCGTAATCACCCACCAACAACCTCATATTGAAGAGAGAAAAATCATCCTCATTTAACCCATGATCCGAATAGAGTGTAATCATCCCCATCATATAATTTGAGGAGAGAAGAATAATCCTAATCCCTGGAGAAAGAGGAATCATACATGAGTATCATAAATAGGGACATCATGCCCATACATCATAGTCATAGGCACAACAAAAAGATCCTAGGAAAGTATCTCTGTTAATCAAAATAATATAATAGTCAAATATAAATATACACCCCCAACAACTATGTCAAAGGTACTACATCTGGGTATAAAAGTAAACATAAAAAACATCATGGTTCAGAATATAGATCCTAGGAAGAATGTTTGGATATCCCAAAGAAAAAAAAAATGCATCATGACAGCCTCAACAACCACCAACTACAAAGAACCTCTAGTAAACATCATTGAATTAGTAGTCAACATGTGAATATATAAACAAATATTTAGGGTGTATGAACACATAACCCAACACTACTTCCATATACATAAGGTATTATAAGTTTGGAATAGGTTTTAAGATGAAACTCATTACCATCACTACCGAAACCCAACATAATAGCACATGGTTGGTCAAACAACGGGCACCCACTAGATCCCTTGAGTAAACAATTGATGGGGAATTATACTTAGGATCCTTAAATTAAATGGTTTAAGGAGGAATCCTACATGGGATCATTGAATTTAAATTCAATACAGGAAACCTGCAAGGTATCCTCAGAATGGTAAATAGGAAAAGGCAACCTACATAGGACCCTCAAAGCAATGTAAGAAGCAGAGGCATTATACATGGTATCCTTGGGATGGTATGCAGGTAATGGATCCTACAAGGGATTAACTAGGTCATAATGTAGGTATAGGTATCCCCAAGGGGACCCTTTGTAATAAGAACAAGATATACACATCCTACAGGGGATCCTCAAGGTAAAAATGTAATCCGAGGATTGCTATAGGGGATCCTCAGAAACAACTAGTCCAATGGCCACTTTAGCTTGAAGGAAACATCTAGCTAGGTTGACATCCTCAATGGAATGAAATAGAAATTGGTCATGGAATATGGATTATGTCTTATCTCAGATCAAGGAATCACTCTCAGGAGAAAACTGAATTAGATAACTAGAGGACGAACCTCTCCATTCAATAAAATCCTTAAACTCCACTTAGGAGTCCTCTAATCACCCCATGGGTTTCACTATCATGATCTATGTGAAAGTATAGAATGGACTACTCTTAGGTCCAATTCTAACTCTTGGGTGAGAAGACACAAAAAAATACTCAAAGGGTGGCAAAGGAGGATTACATTGCATGTGTACCCTGGTACACAGCATTTACCCCCAAGGCCCTACACGGGCGTGTACCCTAGCCAGACTTGGCATGTAGAATCTCAAGTACATAGTGTATTGGTCCTATACACAGCATGTACCCTACATAGGGTACCTGATCGTGAACCTCACATATTGTGGCCATGTATACGGTTCGTCTGTTTCCTTTTACAAGACATGAAACCCACATGGGGTATGGTCATGTAGTCTATATGGAATGTTCCTTATACACGGGAAACTCAGTCAAGTACTCGACTATATGGATGAGTCCTGGTACATGGCATGTATACCACATACATGGCGTGTACTTAAAAAAATTATCTTCCCTAAAAAATAACAACACATGGCTTGTGTTCCCTGAACCACACATCATGTAGATGGGTTTTTCTAAATAGAAAACCCTCAAATCATCTAGAAATCCTTGTTTTCTCATAAAAAGATATAGATCAGCCCACTAGGGGTCCCAAGAAAGCATAATAGGGTTTTAAAACCATAAAAAACATATATTTTGATATATGGAAAAAATTTAAAGCATCCTACCTTTGGGATAAATCCACTGAAGCTTCACCCATTTCTATGCTCCATGGCTACCACACGATGAACTAGTGCATCCTAGGCTCTATGTTGGTACATCACTTCCACTATATCTCTTTAAATATCTCCCTCTCCCATTTAATCTCCTGTTCACATGATGAAGGAGAGACATGGGGGGGGGATGCATGAGAAGCCAAAGGAGAAAGGAATAAAAGAAAAAAATTAAAGAATGAAAATGAACAAAAAGAAAAGAAAATGAAAAAAGGGGGGATAGGTTTGCCCCAGCGCCCAACTTGAGTTTATGTATCACCAAGGAAAAAATATCCATTCTTAACTCAACATTGGAGATAGAATCTCAATCTGATTCTCTATTCAAAAAAATATGATTGAATGAAAAAGTGCTAAAAATTAATATTTTATTTATTAAATATTAATTACTAATTATTCCGTTAAAATTATAATGGCTTGTAATTACCCAAAACTCATGTCCTAGGGAAAATACACTATTTAGGGACTAATGTAGTGGTCTTAGAAATTATGAGAGGTCATATAATAGAGTAAAAAACATCATTTTACCCCATACAGGCATCTGAAAGAAAAAAATTAAAATTTCTTCTCAACATTCAACTCTGTAAAAAAACACAGGTCATTACAACCTCCCCACAATAAACCTTATCATACCTGATAATCCTTGGTGGTAAAACTAATAGCCATGATCTTACCCAACCAACTGCAAAAAAAAGCTATATTGACTATTCAATAACTAGTCTCATAACATCAATAACTTACCTTATATGGAAGACATTTAAATACGACTTATATGGTACTCCTCACCATAGATTTACCCTTTTAGTCATCTCAAAACCAATCTCTAGGCCTAATGGCCCCTGATAAATGCAAAATTTCAACTGAAAATCGGGTTCAACACCCTCGAATGGCCAACGGTGCACTCCCCACCATATGGCTTACCTTATAATTCTCCTTCAACACAACATTAATAGGTTTCCTCATCAACTAGAAAAAACATTTAAAATAAAAAAAGATCAATTTAGGGTTTATTCTCTCTTAGAATACTCAGGATGATTTGAAGATAAATCACGATCATCTATAATGAAAATTATACTAAGATTTCACTGAAATAGTTTGTACAACTATCTTTGAGTTATGCTCAAATCAAAAAAGGCTACACTTTCCTTTACCAACATTTGACTCTATGTCTACCAAAATTGTATTTCCAGGTAAAAACATGGGTCAACCATCTCATAGAACCCGATTCATCCTTGATTTCACCTCTTCTATAGAGGAAAATTCTTCATTTTACCAAAAATCTCATGCAACACTGCCACAAATTTTTTTTAAAACATTGGTTCTCAGCTCACTCGGTCAATCACCGATCTTTAACTTAAATGGTACCAAGCACTACTAGTTTATAAACAACTCATACTTCATGGGGTCATCCTTTACAAGGATAACTGTGCTACATGGAATGTCAGTCTCATTAAGATAGAATCTCCCTTAGAACTCCTCTTCAAAATAGGGAACCACGCCTATTCCATTATTTGTTCCACAACCGCATGAAACTCGCTCTCATTCCAGTCATGAGCATCTACCCATTCTCTGACTACATTAGAAACAATAGAAACACTGATTTACTAGGCTAGGCACCCAAATATTCCTACCCATCGAAGCTAGTCTTGATACAAAATCACCCATGGTGCTTGTCAAAAGATAAAGGTATCAACATGCCTATATCAAAAAAGTTGATCACTTACCATGCCTCAATATCAAAATGAGTATATAACCAAGTTCACTACCAAAAAAGGTATCAAAATATATGGTTCAACCTCTCATGTAGGTTTCCCATGAACAAACTAGGCGTTGACCTACAAGGGTATGAGTAGAAATTAAGGGTCGGTAGGTCTCCCACCTATCCCTAAAGGTCAAGTCCCATAATAGGGTCACAATATATAACCACATAGACCAAAATATCTGAACTCTACAAGGGAGGTAAAGATCACAATGACCTATGATGGTCAAAACTATCAAAACGGCCTACAAGGGGCTGATCCTCACCAAGCATACTTAGAAGAAACTACTCCCTGGAGGTCATGACACAACATAGGAAAATATACTGAACTAACACTCACTAGAAATATATATACGGTAATACCCCTTTGAGGTCCAGTTCACGAGAAACTAAAAGTTACCTATCGACGTCATGATCTACAATCTAATTAGATAACCACAATGAAGGTTGGTAAAGTAGAAGTTAATTCCAGTATATACAGGACAACATAGTATAGATTTCTACTGAAAATTTAAATAACTTAACCTAAAAAACCTAAAATGGGTTTAACATATGTGAATCATGTGCCCCATCAACCTATTAGGGTCACTACACCTCCAGTGCATGAGGACTGACTCCTCATCCTCACTAAAAAAGGCCTCAACATTGATCCATAGTACCTACCATTAGAAAAAAATATATATATGAAATTTGGATCAATTGAGTAGAATTCCACCAAAAACCTATATGAGAAAAAACCATTTAAGATTTTATTGAAAATTTAAACAATTTTTAGATTATCATTAAAAATAACCACACACTAGTAGGCTTATATGATATGAACCCTACATGCCAAATATGATGCTTGAGATACCTCTTTCCTTTTATGGAAAAGATTCAGAATCAATCTATGTACTATTTCCAATGGTCCATGATCTAGATTCCAAAATAAATCATAACATCCACACAATATGTGCATCGACACTCTTCTACAGATCAACTTTATCGCCACTCATGCTTTCAGAGAAGCAAACAAGGTTGCTGATGCACTTGCAAACATGGGAGTTAACCAAGAGAAGACCTGGCTTGATGCACTCCCTATTGATCTTTTTCATCTTTATGACAATGACTATAGGAAACTCCCATCCTTTAGACTCTTGTAACAACTTTTTTTACCTTTAGTAAATTGTGCCTCGGTCTTTGACCGAAGCACTACCTTTTAAAGAAAAACACAATATGTGCATCGCTCAAGGAATAAATCATATACACATGTAACATTGCAGATTAGAACAACAATATCAAACCCCTAGAAACTATGAATTCTTACTAAAACAAGTGCTCTCAATGCACTAGTCTGATATCCATCATATGTTCTGACACATTCCTAATAATCATATCTACCATATCCCAAATAGTAAATCCAAGGAAAGGAACACCTCTAATATTACTTCATAATGTCCTAACCCAGATTCCACTAAACTGGTTCTCTGATCCAATTCGTTATGAGGCTTCAAGAACACCTCCATGTACACTATAGGCTCATTAATAGTAGTAAGGACCAAGGGTGTGATAGTGGGGAGACTATGCCCTCATATTAGAGTAAAGAAATATAAGAAATAGCTAAGTATCATACATGGAAGTAAATATATTGACTACGGAAGAAGTAAATAAACTAAAATAGAACATTGTTTACTAAAAAATGAAATCTATAAAATCCCAAATAGTTATCCTATATATAACACTGGTCACCCACTGGACTAAAAATATAGATACGGGAGTACAAAAGAAACTGAAATAAATGTATAGGGCTCAACTAATAACTCTAAGCCAGACCATGAACCTAGTAAATAGACACTATCAAACTACACCAGTCTACTTAGAAGAACGCACATGAGTATATCTTCTTGATCATGCAACATTGGGACTCAACTCTATCCACCATACATCTGTTCTCAACCTTAAAAGTAGGCATATGGTCTACACACAAACTGAGGTTCATGTCCAGTGTTGAGAAATAATCCCAGTAGGCCACCGTAATGATGAACCTATAAATATGATTCCATGAGTGAATTATTATAAAATATGCTCATCCTATCTGACAAACAACTATAATATAGGTAAAAAATATTATTTTGAAACCACATTTGATCCCTGGGTTCGTGATCCCGATCAACTGGGAAAGTTCTATAATGGAGATACATGTTTATATGTGTATATATGTATAGTCCCATAACAATAAAAATATAAATAAATATTAATATAAATGGGTAAGGTGAATTAAACAACATAAAAACAACAACAATTGGTCCTTTGGTCTATAATCTTGATAACCTTGACATCCTATGCAAGGGAATTGAGCTGGACGTTGTTCCACTCAAGATGTGTATCATTAATTCCATCTTTAGGACATTAATCCCAATATACATATACCTACTTCATCCATGTAGACACCATGAAATGTGTTACATGCACTTCTCTACAAAATATTTTCAATGAGACTCGAAAAGTTCGCGGTGCGACTCTGTATTTTTCATGGGTGTTAGTAATGGTAGCGAAGCCACTGGCCCGAAGGTCCGGAACTGCAGCCCAGCACTGAGTCCAAGCAGGGGTACAAGGGAGAATCCCCTGTGGTATGTATAAATTATTTGGATAAGTCCCTAAATAGGCACCCAAGATACATGTGTGTAAACACCTACGCGCCACCATTCTTGAGCTGAATGAAAGTATTATTTTGGATAAGTCATTAAAGTGGTACCCTAGTCTAGAAAAAACATCGTTGGCACACAATGTACTTGTGTTCCACAATTTGGCATGAAATTCACTTGCGTGCCCAAACTCTTTTCTCTCAAGGTCCTATTTTTTCCTATAAATAGACCCTTGGGGACCTCATTTGTACGGGCGAATTTCCCCAAAGTTCAATTACTACTCTGGTTGCCCTAATACTTTTCTCTAGTCTACTGAAAATTTCTAGTTAGTTCTTCAACACCTTGAGCAGAGGATTTAAGGGAGGATCATTAGACTTAAGTCCTTTTAGTGTTTGAAAACTATAACATTTGCGCACCTAAAGTTCCCAACCTCCCCAAATCAGAAATACTTGTGTGTCGCCTATTACTTTCATAAGAACTTAAGCGCCCTACTTCTGGGATCACCTTTTAATACTCTTGAAGGCTTGAGAAAGGTCTCGCCCAAGTATTACCATATAGGTTTTTATTATCTTAAGTGAACATCAGGTTCCCAAGCCTACTTACGGGCCCATACTTGTGCTCCCTTACCTACTTGTGCACCCCTCTTTGATTCTCTTACTCTCTTCAGTCTATAATCCATCAGTCCTTCCTCAAAGCTATTTATGGAGAGGCTTATTTATCTTTGGATCCCTTATCTGAAAGGGATTATATTGAGACCTCCACCAAAACCTCCAGACTTATCAAACCTTTCAGAAATGCACATCAGTGTGACTCCTATTTGGGTTTCTATTTCCACAGTGATAGGTTTCCCATATTTGTTTCACAATGGGGTTAGGATTCATGGAGTGTTTGTGGGTTTGTATATCCATAGTCACATGGACCTTTCTCCTATAAACAGTGATGTGAAGTACCTAGTTTAGAGTATGGTTGGGTCCTGGAATCTCCCTTCTCGAAGAGATGTCCCAGAACCTCAAGTCTCTGGTAGGGAAGGTAAATTTCACACATGCTTTTATCCCTTTTGAAAAAAGGAGAAGTCTCCCTTCCCTACCAGGATGAATTTTAGAGGAACCATCCTAGCGTAATCCCCTATCATTTCTTGCAGGAGGTAGCATCATTGCTCCTCCTCTCTTCTTCGATCCCAATGACCAGAGGAGAGAAGATCACAGTGACTCTTGTTACCCTTTCCCTCTCTCGTTGGGCTTTGTCACCAAAGACATCAATCCTAGGGTAAGCCTCTAAATTTCATCCCTTCTTCCTCCCATTTGGACCTTGTTCAATGTGCATAGAACAAAGGGAAGTCTTGTCTCCATTCCCTCTTCCTGGGCCGCCTTTCCATCATCCAACAACGCCACCGTAGGCTCTCCCTCTTCCATCAGCAGAGGAGGAAAATTTTGAAAGTACAAGTGTCATTATTGAATCTTTCACATCCTCTTGTTTCTCACATTGATCATGACTCACATGGGATTAGAGAATCATGAAGATTACAACATGTACACAAACACCCATGAAGAATGAAATATGAGAACTCTGATTCCTATTCAATCCAGGATATGTAGGAATCCTTTTCAGGGCCCGAGATCACTAGAATGAACTATGAGAACTCTGATTCCTGTTCAATCTAGGATATGTAGGAATCCATTCACATCCCGAGCTCACTGGATATCCTCTTAAATAATCCAACCCTAATTCCCTTAATCTAGGAATCCTCCTCATGAATAAGCCCCTAATTAAACCCCCCAAATCACCAAGGCATCATTTTCGGGAAGTAATCCCAAACTCATTTCTCCCAAAGGACCATACTCTTATATGAGACTTAATGAACTATGAGAACTCTGATTCCTATTCAGACCAGCATAGTAGGAATCCCTTTCAGGGCCCGATCTCACTAGATATCCTATTCGAGAATCCAACCATAATTCCTTTAATCTATGCATCCTCCTCAAGAATAAGTCCCAAATTTAACCCCCAAATTACCACGGAATCCTTTTCAGAAATTAAGCCCAAACTAATTTCTCTAAAAAGACCATACTCTCTTATAAGACTTTTTGAACTATGTGGGCTTTTATTCTCATCCACATGGGATACATGGAAAGCCTCCTTGAGGTTCAAACCCAACACTTCAAATCAATATGATTCTCCTTGGTCCTTATTCCAAATAGGGACTAATCTTACTTGGAAACCCATATCCTTTCCAAGTTCCTTGGGCTGCTTCAACATAAGTCTCACACCAAAAATTGACTAAGCATCTTCTTCTTACATGTCCATACCACCTGAAATTAAACTGTATGGCTAGGTCCTTATCACATGAACTTAAAAGATATGATGTGTCCCATTTAGTCATACCGAACTCTGAGGGTTCTAATTCCTTTTACATGGATACGTCGATAGCCCGTTTTTTGGGCACGATCCCAGGATCAAACCAAACCTTTATATCCCTGGATGAAAATAAATTCAAGAGTGCCCCGTTTGGTGGCTTAAAAAACCAGTATCATCATAATGATGATTATAATAATCTTGAAAGAGTATATTAGAGGATACCATTGATAGAGAATCTAGAATACATACAGATATCTCTATTGATTAAGAACCTTGAATACATACTGATGATTCTAAATTTTACACATGTTAATAAGTGATTGAATATTACAAGGGAAAATTATTCCATACTTGGTGAATTAGTAAGGATTCATCAAAATATTTTAAATTTATAAAGAGAGTCCTGGAGTAGACAATAATTCCCCCCAAAAGGGTGTGATGAGTCTGACCACCCATCCTCTCAACCAATGTACTTTCCTAAGTATCGTATAGTTTAAACTTAACAAATGATTTCCATTGGAAAGTAGGTCCTTTTAAGATAAATAATTGTTATAAGTTTTTGATTCCATAAAAACATCCAATGGAAACCACTTGGGATCAGTGATTCTTAAAACTAGAATACACGTTTCAAGGAACTATGAAACAAAAATGGTGAACCTGATGTGATTCCTTAACCAAGTTAATAATGTTTCCCACTAGTTAGGCCCCTATCAATTGATAAAGTAAGGCAAGACAAAGGAATAAATCACACATGTATCCATCTAAAAACATGTATCTTTAATGTAGTTTTTTATTGTTTCAAGTGTTTCTCAAAATTCCCTTCACTCCAAAATGGATTTCTTCAAAACAACATCTGTGAACTTCCCGACTACTGCTAAAGCTGGATCCCCATCCATGGGAAGGACATCATCACCAACCCATCATCTTTAGTGCTGGGTATCTAATGTGATGGTAAAGGAATATCACCAACATGGTAAAATCCCGACTTTGGAGGCTTCCCTTCAGGACCTCCAGGTCAATAACAATCCTCGATCATCTGGCCAACGATGACTGATGATCAAGAAATAGACTATGCCAAAAAATGTCTTAAACTATTTCAGGTATTTATCCCTAGAACACAATAATAAATCCCTCCTATAATATAGGTAGGTGGATCAAGAGGTCACTCAAGCCCTCAATTAAAAAATTCAAAAGTCCTTCATGAGGACTCCCAACAGAAATCTCTGCCAGTATCTCATGGTAGTGAACCCCCAACATGATGGAGTGTTGTATTTGGACGTTTGGTCCAGGTCTCTCAGACCTTGGAATGAAAAACAAACTTTTGAGGAAAACGTTTGATCAACAGGGAGCAGGTTCTTATCTCTACCCCTTCAGGAGAAGCCCATCAACCTAACATGATGGAAAATAACGAACGGGCACATACACCCGTCCATCAGAATTTTGCTGCCCAGAAAACTCGTCTGCAAGAAACCCAACAATACCACCAAATAAACCCAGTGGAGTACCATGAAAGGAAAATAAACCTGCTTACAAGTTATCATCCAGTAAATAGGCTCTTCTGAATGCATTTAAAGAAGATCTTCAGTCCAATGTGGTGGCAACTAGTAAATAAGAACATGCACAGGTTTACGATCACCAAGTCTGTCAGTAGTCTCGTATGCCAGTATTGAAAGAAGTTCCTCAACCATAGTTGATAGGAAACAGCTAGTAGGCACATAAACTTTCTAATGTTCATCAATTCTTCCAATAGTCTCATTTGGAAACACCCAGAGAATTCAGTTAGAAAGCTCCAACAACAAATCTAGGGCAGACCAAACTCTCTTCCCCCAAACATGAGTATTGTCAATATCCATTTACAGGAAAAGGAGGAAAGGAGCAGGCACATACACCTACTTCAGATATGGAATGGACGTATATTCATTTTCTTGTCACTCAAGTCACCAAACAAACCTTATCAATGGTGAAAGGTTAGATGCAAATCTCTACCCATATTCTAGAATCATGCGAGGATATTATAATAACCACTTCAATAGTAACTGGGAAACAGACACATAAATATATCCCCACACATGGGATGTCACATCGGCATGTCATCCCAGAGAAAATACATAACTTTTTCCAGTCTAGGAGTGTCATGGGGCATACTCCCTCATATCATACATACAATAATATTGAGAACATGCACCTGTTATAATTACGGATAATCGGCATGTTCTGGTAACCACTCCAAGGCAGGCACATACACTTACCCATGATAACCACTTTTCCCAGCAAGTGGCCCCAATTAATTATAAGAGAACATATAAGAATAAATCTCACCAAAAACTGTTGGAAAATCAAGAGTCAATCTATGATTTGGCTCCTATTAATACTGGAGTTCTTAAAGCCCTCATACATTTATCTATTGCAGCTCCAGATCCTACCCTCTCATTACCAAATTATAGGAGTGGTAGTAGTAATTATGAAGTTTCTCAGTGGACACTTAATCATGAATAATTTATTCATTAAAAGTCAGTAAATTTAGAGTGAATATCTCTGGATGAGAGCCATGGAAACCCTATGTGTGGCCAGAAGACCAAGGAGCAAGAAGATTTATCCCTTGCTGTAATCCATCAAGGTGATCCTCCCCATGATGTCATTCGCTGCGAAAGTCCTCTCCGTAGTAGTATTTTGCATTGTCAAAACAATTCTATAATTGACAATGTAGCGACGAGAAATTCTTCCTATCTCAAGGAACTTTCAAACATAATTCCAGTCATCTCGGATGCCTTATCATTGATAGGTGAAAAACTTTATCAACCAGTGTCTTAAGGGAATGGTCATTATCCGAACCTCCCTTGTGTCATTTGTCTTCTAATACAAAGCATCCACTTTATTCAAACCAAGTGGAGAACCTCTAGTGAAATATTATGAATATGTGTTAAAAAAGAGGAAACAATTGGCTAAGGGAGAAGTACCAGTCATGTTCTGGCCTATGGAAAATTCTCATTATAACATTCTAGAATTGATGACAGAAGATTGTATTCATGATATCTTCCTCAATTAATGGAATAATCTCTGTCATTTGAAAACCAAAGTATTACCATATGATGAATATCAAAATAATGTAATGTTAATAGAAGGGTTTCAATGCCAAATTGATTTGGTGTCTCTCTCAATTTCTCAACATCCAAAGGATGAAAATAGCAGGGAACCCTTTAGCGTGCATGCCTCAATGCTCTAAAGAGGCTACGCCTATTAATTTTTGATTCCCCATATATTGTTCGTATTAGAGGATGGGGTGCACATGGAGCATTTCATTTCACTACACTCAAAAATCTGAAAAGTCCTCCAAAATTGGTCTCATGTAAGGTTATTGCCCACGGTTGGACACAATCAATAGATTTTTTATGTAATCTAATGTACACTCATGAACAGGCCTCAACTATCTCTCATCAGGGTCAATCCCAAAGAAAATAAGTTGTTGGGTTACTTTTACATCAAGAATCTGAGAATCTTGAGTAGAAGTCCTTCTTAGAGGATGTTGGGAATCATAGAATGCAAATGTCTAAAATAGAAAATAAATCTTCCGAAACAGGTGATTTGAGTGGTTGTTGGATAATGCACCAAGATAATTTCTAAACCAAAATTCGTAAAATCAGAAGATAAGTTGCACGAATTTCTGAAATAGAAGTTCAATAATCACCCCAGCTTTCAAGGTTGGGGGCTCATTTAACTCAACCTTCAAATTCATTAAACAAAGTTCAAATATTTGAAGAAGAAGAACAAGAATAGCCCCAACTTGCTGGACTGGAGGATTTTTCACATCTGTAATCCCCTCTTCAATGGACTTCAGTTTTCTCCTGATTAGGGAATAAGCCACTAGGAAATCATACAACTAAACTATCCAAGTATTCCTTTCAAGTTACTGTCTGCCAAATAGTTCTCAGGAATTTATCATATTGGAGAACAGAGTTTCATAGAAGATACAGAGGGAGACGATCTTACAAAAATACAGACAGAATGTCATCGATGCATTATGTGTCAGTGAATGTCATTAACACCACTGCAGAAGATCGTCCAGAAAATGATTCTATTTTAGAGGAATAATAAGATGATGTTCTTGTCGATAATACGGTACACACTGAGGAAAATAAAGAAGGTGTGCGTACCTGAAATCAAAGGCTTACCCAAAATCTAGGTATGCCTTTAAATAACCAATTCCAACCCCTTCAAAAGGAATTTAACAAGGGGAGAGGAAAAATTCAGATTGCATCTCACTTTTCCACTGGGGAAGTTAAATCTCTTTTTTTAGAGAGATTTTCACAACAATAAGAGGAAATTGAAGAGTTCAAAAGACTCAATAAATAGTTACTTCGAAGCATCATTTATACTAGATGTACACCCCAGTCAGGTCCTCAACTTGCACATCCTATAGGAGATCCCATCAAAGAGAATTTTTAGTAACTATAGATGTGGATATTAAATTCCCTCTAGTGGGTACACAATCAAGGTAGGATCATATACATCCTGATATGCCTATTCACTATGGGTTATCCAATGCAAATATCAGCATCACAATCAGTGGTTTTTCTAGTTGTTGCACCATCTCAAGCTCCAATATTTATACCTGCATAGGTTCCAGCTCATCTGAATGTTCCCCAAATGCTTATGAATACAATTGAGGTATTAATGACTTGATTGGAAGCTATGGAGGAACGATGTTCACTGGTTCATCCAGAAAAGAGAGGTTACCCTGAATGGGTGGATTCAATTCCTCCCCCACCAAATTTTTTGAATACCACATACCCAATATTTAATGGTTCGGGAGATCTAGAACAACACTAAACACATTTTGTTTCTTTTTGTGATCCCATGATGGGAACTTCTCAACAAAAATAAGTAGTAAATCAGAGGTGTTTTGTACAGCCATTACAGGGACCAGCTTTTGTCTGGTATACAAGTTTACAATCTCGATCAATTACTAGATGGGAAGATATCCATCAGAAAGTCCTTCTTCAATTTATTTCAACGCTACCAAAGATGAATGTTTTTTATCTTACCAATTGTAAACAAAGGAAGAATTAAAGAGTTTTAGATTTCATTTCATGATGGAAAGGATTAACATATTTCTTAAGTATAGCACTCCCTTAAGAATAATTGATTCCAATTTGTGTGGCAAATCTATATGATGAATTATCCACACCATTGATCCCTATGAAATATACAGGTGGGTTTTGAGACCTTACTTAAATCGCTCTACAGATATAAGATTCTGTTATATAAACTAAGGCTAAAACTCCTGTAATTCCATTAGCTCTCGGTAGGAGGATAGGAGAGGCAGAAGTTGTTACAATTACACTCAAGTAGGAACCCGTACCTACTTCTACTTCAAGACCTTCATCATACTGAAGTGATCCGCCTCCTGAACATCATTAGAAATGGCTAACATGTCAAGATGATCAAATACATTAAAGGCAGAAACAGTTTGAGGGATTAAAAATTAAATTTTATTCCTTTTAGAATTAAATAGTTCCTGGTTACTTCATCTCTACTCTGGAAAACAATTTGGTTCAGTTTCTAAGGCTGAAGAAACCAAATAAAGAAGGAGATGAAGATATTTCAAATTATCGTCCCTTTCACAAGATGTTGGGACATCCCATTCATGATTTTTTTTGTTTTCAAATACATCCTGCATAAAATGGAAGACTCTGGATAAGTGAAACTAAAAAATTCACCAACTCAAGTATCATGTGTTACTGCTACTAATCCAGAGGGATAAGGTGAATGGAAAGAAGTAAAAAAGTAAAAATATGTAGAAATATGATGATTGGATGATCAGGAAAGTGATCAACTAGACTCATGCCATTTGATAAACATAGTTGAAACAACCAATTGTGTCTTCCTCCACTTCTAGCACAGTAAAACTACCTTCATCAAAAATTCATTCCTCAATGAAGAAAAGTAATCATAAGGACAAAGATAAGCTTGAAGAATATGATCTCACATTAAGGCCAAAGTTTTCCTTGACCCTAGCTAATTTCATGTCATTGTTTCAAAGACACGGGCACCGTCCCACCAAACAGAACAACCATAATTATCCTGTCAAGAAGAATCTTCTTCGGATGAAGAATTTATCTTTGGTTTTGTTAATGTTATCCATTTAACGGATCCTTATGCCAATGGTGATTCTGATTATAATGAGACGGAATTCCTTATACCTAATTGGGGAACCAGAGGAATATACAAAGGTTGAGGATACAGGGGAAGGCGTGGGAATTCTAGAAACCAACATTTTAACTCTACCCCTACTTGAACCATATATGTCGCAGAAACTCGTGGAAGATCCATTCTACGGGCTCAACAAGAACTAGGAGTTTCTTCTAGGCAAGACAAGTTTGGTTATGACACAATTATTTTGGAAGACTGATTAAAAGATACACTGTCTTCTTCTAAGAAATTGAATAGACCTATTCAGTCTAATCTACCAAAGCAAGGTGTATTTCTAGCTTCTGCTCTGACACAAAATATGGTTACATCAGAAGAATCAACTTCCAAAGCACCTACAAAGCTGCATCTCCATGATGGGAAACGCAGACCATTGGATGAAATGTAAGATGTATTGAAAAATTGGCCCAATTAATGGCCAAGTTATCAATTCTGGATGCTTTGAATATGTCAAAAGATTTTCAAGAGGCACTCATTGAGGTTTGATTAAGTCCTCAAGAGTTTGAAAAGGAAGTTGTTGCTGCTGAGGTTTACCATATAGAGAATGATCATGCAGAATGTCATGAAATCATATCTTTTATATATGAAGATGAATATGATGTTGTACATGGACATATTATACCCTTGTATTTTTCTAGAAATATCAATGGCATAGACATCTGATGATCCTTCATTGATAACGGCTACAGAGTCAACCTCATTCCTATTCATACACTTCATCGATTGGGCCTAACTGAATCTAATTTATATCCTTCCAATTTAATGTTGCAATGATATGATAGGAATTAGCAAGAACCTCTGGGTGAGATTATACTCAGAACTCGGTTTGGAAGTCTTGGCTCTAATGCAGATTTCATGGTTGTTTTTCAGGACACAGCCTTCAATATTCTACTTAGAAGACCTTGGCTTCATCAACATGCAGCCATACCTTCGTCATACCACCAATGTCTTAATTACTATTTCAATGGTCAAATTGGTACATTATTTTGTGACAAGTCTCCATTCAAAATATGTTAATCCCAATACATTGAGGCAGGGTTTTATCACACAAAAGGAATGAAGTACATGAAAAAGGAAATAACCAGAGTTAATGCTCCGAATGAATTGGAAAATATCCCAACAAATCCATTCATACATTTGAGTAGAGATTATGTGCTACCCATCAATCAAATTGAAAGGGTAAAACCAAATCTAAGCACTCTTCTAATAACCTCCATAATGTCAATTATGGCAACTCAGTCTGATAGCATGGGAGAAACCGTTGATCCATCAAACAATGATTTAAGCCTAAATGGAGATATTTTCATTTAATCTGCTAAACTAAAACAAGCCTCTAATTCATCAATAAGAGTAGAATAAATTGAAGAAATTATAAAGGAAGAAAAAAAATTGATTCTCAATCCATCATATCCACTTTATTACCCCATGAAGTCCCTTCATCGTCAGTAGGGTCGGATATGGTGGCTTATTCTTCAGGATGTCCAAATACTGACCCCCCCCCCCTCTAACTCGGGGAGTTTTGACTCGTCATATAATATTAAAGTGGAAACAGAAAAGGTAACACATAATGAAGACGAAGAGGAATATCTCATGGATGCTTCTCCAGCATTTGAATAATTTGTATCTACCACTGTGGATGAGCATAGAGAAATAAATCTGGGTACAGAAGAAGATCCATGCCCCACTCTAATTTGTGCATCCATGACCTCTAAAGAGAAATAGGTGTATAATTAATTTCTAAAACAACATTAAGATATTTTTTTTGAAATAATACAAAAATTCTGGAACATAATCCTGATGTATCCACCCATCATTTGGGTTTTCCAAATGAAAATTGTGGATTCAAGCAGGCAGCAAGAAGAACACACCCTACTCATGCCTCTAAAATTGAAGCTGAAGTTGATAGGATTATAAAGTATAACTTTGTTAGGGAAGTTCAATATCTCAAATAGATGGCCAACATTGTCCTAATGAAAAAAATAATGGGAAAATTAGAGTTTTCATTGATTTCAGAGATCTTAAATTGAATTGTCCCAAAGATGTTTTTCTAGTACCGATTACAGAGCTTTTAATTGATGCAACGACTGGCTACAAAGATCTTTCCTTCATGGATGGATACTCTGGGTATAATCAAATCTGTATGAACCTAGAGGATGAAGAATATACAACCTTCATAGCCCCTCAAGGTGTGTTTTTCTATAGGGTAATTCCCTTTGGCTTAAAGAATGTAAGTGCAACATATCAACATGTCATGCATCATATATTCAAACCTATCTTAGGGAAGTTTGTCGAATGTTATGTGGATGATTTGGTGGTCAAATACAGACAATTTTCCAATCACATAGCTGATTTGGAGACCATATTCCATAAACTTCAGCAACATAGTTTGAAGATGAACCCCTTGAAATGTGCTTTTGGGGTAAGCTCGGGAAAGTTCCTTGGCTTCATTGTACACCATCATCGTATCGAAGTTGATCCTGAGAAAAAAATCAATTCTTGGTATGTCACCTCCCCAAAATTTGAAATAATTATGTGGACTTCAAGGACACGTGGCCTATATTCGGCACTTTATTTCCAATTTGGTTGGAAAATGTTTACCCTTCACTAAATTAATGAAGAAGGGGGTCTCTTATCAATTGACTGAAGACTGCCAAAAAAACATTTGATACTCTCAAGAAATATCTCTTGAGTCCAACGGTATTAATGCGAACTGTTGAAGGAAGACAACTTATTCTCTATGTGACAGCTTTAGAGTGATCACTAGGTGCCTTTCTCTCCCAAAATAATGATGTTGGGAATGAAAATAGCCTCTACTATCTCAGTCGAACTATACTCGGTGCAGAAACTTGATATTAAACTATTGAAAAGTGTTACCTAGCAATATTATTTGTAGTTCAGAAATTTAGGCACTACCTACAACATCATGAAGTCCAATTGGTATGTCGCAATAACCTGCTCAAATTTATCCTCCGTAATCTTGTGCTTATATGTCGTCTGGAACAGTTGGAAGTTATTTTGCAACAGTTTGATATCCAATTTGCGCCTCAAAAGGAAATAAAATGCCAAGATCATTCCAATATCCTTGTTGAGCATCCATCTGCAGAAGATACGTCATTAAATACTGAACTTCCTGATGAATAAGTCTTTTCTATTCAGGATAATTCCCAAACATGGGAAATGTACATTGATGGTGCTTCCAGAAGTCCAATAGAGAGGAGAATGGAAAACCCTAAACTCAACAATGTTGGGTTAGGAATTGTCCTTATCTCCAAGAAAAGGTAGTATTTCTTTATTCATTTATATTATCAGAAGGTAGAACCAACAATGAGTCATAATATCAAGGTCTTGTCACAGGTTTTGAATTGTCCCTTCAGGTTCAAATGAATCACTTAAAGGTAAAAGGTGACATAGAATTGGTAATCAAGAAAATTAATCGGGAATATTCTATTAGAAAAGAAGAGTTAGTCTCTTTATTTGAGTATGTCATAGGTTTAATGGATAAATTTCCCTCATAGCTGACATTATCTTATGTCCTTCAAACATAGAATTCCCAATTAGATGCACTAGCTAATGCAGCTACAGCCTTGGAAGATCCAAATCGGGATGAGACAGTCATTAGCATAGCCCAGCGCGGTGTGGTCTTACCTTTTGTTCAAACCAGAATAGATGAAATTAATGAAATTAGCAATATTTTTGGACCATATGGTCATACCATGGGATAGAGAACATCCATCATATAATATCTTCAAAATGGGGTACTTCCACCAAATAGGACAGAAAAAATAATAGATCTGGCGACGAGCAGCCAATTTTACTCTTTATGATAGTCCAGACCACCAAAATATCCTCTAAAAATGAGGCTTTTATGGAATCCTCTTTAGATGTATTGATGGAGAAGAGACTGTAGTTGTCATGAATGAAGTACATTCATGAGCTTGTGGTTCCCACCAGTCTGGGAACAAGCTCTTTAACCATATCCGAAGACTTGGATACTTTTGGCCTTCAATGACACAATATTGTACATATTTCACTAAACAATGTCATCCCTAACAAGTGCATTCCAACTTCATTCATCAACCCCTGGAGTTTCTACACACATCTAAATACACCTGGACATTTTCCACATGGGGAATGGATGTAGTAGGGCCTTATCCTCCAACCACTGCTAAGTAGTTCAAGTATATCCTTACTGCTACTTACCTCTTCCCTAAATGGGATTAGTCAATACCTCTCAATGAAGTCAGAGCCAAAAGCATTTGTAGTTTTTTTAAAACAAATATCATCACCATATTTAGTGTCCCTCATACTATTTTGAAGGACAATGGCACCAATTTGTGTTCTGTTGAGGTAAAAAAATTGTATTAGGAACAATATATTAAATCAAGCATTTCATCTCGCTATCATGTGGTGGCCAATGGATAGATAAAGGCCTTCAACAAGACCCAGTCAAACATACCCTAGAAGATGGTGGATAAAGATAAGAAATCATGTCCTGATAAAATTGTGAATGATTTATGGGCTTATCGGACTACTACCTGTACTACCACCCAAGCAACTCCTTATTCGTCAGTATATGGAACCGAAGTAGTTTTGCCAATGGAAATGCAATTGCCTTCACTCAGAGTTACAATCTATGATTAGTTGTCTACATATGAGAGGTCTCAGAAATGGTTCAATGAACAAGAATGAATAAACGATAAAATATTGCATACTTTTCATCATTTAGAATTCTATCAGAATAGAATAGCGCAAGCTTTTAACAAGAAAGTTCACCTCCGTTAATTTATTCAAGGAGAATTGGTATCGGTCCTTAGGACTCCAATGATACCAAGGAATAAACCTCCAAAAAATGATCCAAAGTGGGAAGGACCTTATTCCATACATAAGGTCTATTCAAATGGATCTTATGACTCAATCTAAATGGATGGCTTGATTATTACAACACCAACCAGTGCGAGATTCTTAAAGAAATACATTGTGTAGTTAAATCGATCATCCTCACTGCAAGACTTAAAAATGCACAGTACAATGTCCTTGGTACATGACTTAAAACTACACATCCTCTATCTTCTTCACTACAAGACTTTAAACTGCACAACATAATGTCATTTCTGCAATTATAAAAACTACACAGCCCCCATGTCCCCGTTGCATGACATTAAATTGTATGAATAACTTTTTCACTATTTGACGTTAAAATATTCCGTAAGCAAACATCATTGACATCATCGCTAATCCTTAGTTTCACATGAGTCCCTCTCCTTCCTATGTTTGAGTCATATCTGCATAGAGACGTTGATTCAAGAACTATCGATGGATTGATTCTCATTTTCAATGAGATACGTAGAGACGCCTAAATCTCCAATATTGGGCCCAGCCACAATCACAATTTTCTTATTTTCTTGTCTACTCCTATATATGAATCAGATCTATACATATTGATTCCTTAAGATATTTGATTTGTACCTTATACCATTTAATGTCTTAAGATTTACCGTTCTCTCAGAAAGTGTTAAAATCCCCCATTCTTCATGTCAAACTCGATTGGCATGAGGAATGGTTGTTTAAAAAACTACACACGGCTTGATTCTCATCAATTTGAGATACATAGAGATTCCTAGATCTCCAATATTTGGCCCATCTGCAATAAAAAATCCTTCATTCCTTGTATAAGAATCAAACCTGCATAAGTAATGTTGTAAGAACTTCATATGGATTGATTCTTGCCATCATCAATACATGTAGTGACACTTGGGTTTTATCCTTTAGTCTGGGTACAACAAGTATTTCTTTTCACATTGATTCATCTTTATACTTATTGCATGATGTTAAACTGCATTGAAATATAACACCCCTATTCTTCACTTGCGTCAATTTTTCATTGTAAAATAAACCCTTACATCTCCTTGTTTCTCACACTGAGCATAACTCACGTTGGCTTGAGGATTTAGTAAAAGGCTTATTTTTATAAATAAGGTGTTTCAATTTCTTATGGGGTTATCAATGTCTTCATTTCATGACTTAAAAATACATAGTATAATGTCCTCATTTCATGACTTAAAACTTCACATCACAATATTAATTCGTAGGAAACAAAGAAAGTCTTCATTTTATATATGATTCAGATCCATGTAAAGGACCTCAAACTCATGGTCAATATTGATTCAAATATTTCTCATGTGCATTTAGAAAAACCTCCTTCCATATTTCACACACTTAATCTTGAATATTTCTAGATCCTCATAATCTTTCGTACGGTTTCTCATGACAGAGTTTCTAATATTTAAGAACTCTTTTTCTTGACTATGAAGTACATTCCCTTAGGTGGCCTTGCATAAGTTTCCGACATAACAATCCTATCATCCAAAAGATTCCACTATTTTTCTATGCAGCATATGCCTTAGTCGGTCCTACATAACATAGCCCCCATAACAGTTTTTTCAAATAATGGAAACTTTGTTATTGGTTATAGTATCTTTGTTCCCTTCAAACATTGATGACAATATGAAAGAATCTGTATTTTAAAACAATCATTCAGGTATACTTTTCCCATTATATTTATCTTGATTTGAAAGTCTCAAGACCGTGTTTTACACATTTACCTCACCATTTGTTCGAAATAGTATGAAATAACCTTGGAATCACTTGGCCACATATCATATTGGTTTACATTTTTATTCCTAGTTGTATGACCTAAAACTACAAATATCATAACTTTTATGTTTGGGTCAGACCTTCATAGAAGTACTATTCCTCTGATTCTTTGGAAATTTTGGTTAGAAATTACCTTTCTATATTCAGGTACCTTTCTCCCAAAACCAAACTCTGTGCTTTGGAAAATCTAAATCCCCGTAAACATTCTTCAACTTTTAGCAGTAGAATGTCATATTTTTTAGATCTCTTTTCCTTAACTATGTAGCATGTGACCTTAGGTGGCCCTGCATAAGATAGCTAAATAATAGGTCTGTCAGTAAAAAGATGCCACTATTTGGATATACAGTATATGCCTTAGTTGTCCCTGCATAATACAGCCCCCATAATGGGTTTTTCATGTAATGGTAACTTTGTTCTTGGAAAATACTTCCTCTAATGATTTTATCCCTTTTCCCATATCATTCCTCAGTTCTAGAAATTCCCAAATCATAGTTTACAATATTCCCTTATATACCTAAATATGATAGTATGTTTTCAAAAAAATTATCAAGAAATTAGAATAGTTCCATACCTTTGGTCAAGGCTGAAGACCTTAAATTAAAGCCAAATAATGTCCTCACTACATGACTTAAAACTGAATAGTACCAATGTCCTCACTACATGACTTAAAAATACACATTACCAATATCCTCACTGCATGACTTAAAACTTCACAATATGATATCAAAAATTCCACTTTCTGATAAATGTTATCCATTCTTCATACAAAAAATTTGTATAAAAGTGGTTTTCCTATTTATGACATATGTTGGTATAAAATAGCTCTTTATTATTAAAATCCATTTCCATGGAAAAACCACCCATTGTGGTCTTAAGTCACCCAAATATTATTTTCCCCTGTCTATTAGTAGTAAAATGTTAAACTTCAAAGATCTCTTTTGCTTGACTATGCAGTATGTGCCCTTATGTGGCCTTTCATAAGTTGCCTACATAACAGGCATGTCAGCCAAAAGATGCCACTATTTGGATATGCATCATATACCCTAGTTGGCCCTGAATAACACTATACCCATAAAGGGTTTTTAAAATAATAATAACTTCTCTCTTGGAAGACACTCCCCTTATGTTGATACAGGTTTTAAATTTGGTGACCATAAAACTCATGGATTAAGATTCCCCTGAGAAATATGTAAATAATATTAAATAAATTATTAGCCATAAAGTCTTTTTTGGGATCTAACTTCAAAATTTATGGTCAATGCTATTTGAACATAAATACTAGCCCTTTATAGTCTAACATGCACGAATCTAAACTGCCAATAACAAAAGACATGGTACTCACAAGATTGAGAACTTGCAAAGGGAACTCTGAACAAAAGTCGAGTCTCATCTCAGTAAACGTACATTTTTTGTATTATTTAGGTAATATTGAGCAATAAAAAGTCAATAGATATAAAGTTTGTGGGGGTTTTCCATATAACCCTATCAAAAACCAAACTATGTTCCCTGGTCCCCATGTCTTAGAAAACAATTAAAGCATCCTTCCAAAATTGATGTAGCTCCAAATCTAAAAACATGATATTGGAATGCATCAAAGTGCCCTACTTTTACCTTAGAACAAGATTATTTTAATTCTGAACAAATCAAATTATAAGGGGGGATTTATTTTTGTTTTGTACTTCCTTGAAACGTGTATTCTAGTTTTAATAATTACTTCTTCTAGGAAGTTTCCATTGGATTTATTTAGGGAACTGAAAACTTCCAACAGTTCTTTATCTGAAAAGGACCTACTTTCCAAAGGCAGGAGTTCATTAAGTTTAAACATTATGATACTTAGTAATGTAAATTGGTCGATAGGATGGAAGGTTGGACTTATAACACCCTTTTGGGGGTAATTATTGTCTACTCTGGGACTCTCTTTATAAATTGAATATATTTTCATGAATCCTTATTAATTAACCATGTATGGCATAAGTTTCCCTTGGGATTTTCAATCACTTATTAACATGTGTAAAATTTAGAATCATTAGTATATTCATGTTTCTTCATAAATGGAGATATTAGTATTTATTTGAGGGTCTCCATCAATGGTATCCTCTATCATAATATTTCAAGATTCTTTAAATCATCATTATGATGATACTAGTTTTTTAAGCCACTCAGTGGGGCACTCTGGAATTTATTGTCATCTAGGAATATGAAGGTTTGGTTTGATCTTGGGATCATTCCCATAAAATGGGCTACCTATGTATCCTTGTAAAAGGAATCAGAACCCTCATAGTTCGGTGCCACTGAATGGGAAACATCATACCTTTTAAGGTCATGTGATAAGGACCTAGTCGTACAGTTTAATGTCATTTGGTATGGACATCTAAGAGGAAGATTCTTAGTCAATGTTTGGTATGGAACTTATGTTGAATCATCTAAAGGAACTAGTAAAGGATATGGGTTTCTAAGTAAGATTAGACCCTTTTGGTAATAAGGCCCAAGGAGAACATGGTTGATTTGAAGTGTTGGGTTTGAACCTCAAAGAGGCTTCCTATGTATCCCATGTGGATGAGAATCAAAGCCCACATAGTTCGATAAGTCTCATAAGATAGTATATTCCTTTGAGAGAAATGAGTTTGGGTTACATCCTAAAAAGGATTACTTGGTGATTTGGGGGGTTTAATTTGGGGCTTATTCATGAGTATGATGCCCAGATTAAGGGAATTAGGGTTGGATTCTTGAAGAGGATATACAGTGAGCTCGGGCCCTGAAAGGGCTTCCTACATATACTAGTTTGAACAGGAATCAGAGTTCTCATAGTTCATTAAGTCTCATAGGATAGTATGGTCCTTTGATAGAAATGAGTTTGGGCTTACTTCTTAAAAAGGATGCCTGGGTGATTTGGATGTTTAATTTGGGCTTATTCCTGAGGAGGATGCCCAGATTAAGGGAATTAGGGTTAGATTCTTGAAGAAGATATCCAGTGAGCTTGGGCCCTAAAAGGGCTTCCTACGTATCTGGGCTTGAATAGTAATCAGAGTTCTCGTAGTTCATTCCAATGAGCTCAACACCTTAAAGGTATTCCTACATATCTTGGTTTTAACAGGAATCATATTTCTCATAGTTCATTCACCATGGGTGTTTTTGTACAAGTTTTAATCATCATAGATCTCTAATCCCGCGTGATTCATGCTCGGTGTGAGAAATAAGAGGATGTGTAAGATTCCAAAATGACACTTTCACTTTCAAATTTTTCCTCCTCCACTGATGGAAGAGGGAGAGCCTATGGTGGTGATGGTGGATGAGGGCAAGGTGACCTGGGAAGAGGGCGAGGCAACAAGTCTTCCGTTTGTTATCTTCATATTGAACAAGGGTCTAATGAAAGTAATAATGGATGAATGTTAGGGGCTTACACCATGATGGTTTCCCATGGTGACAAATCCCAATGAGAGAGGGAAAGGGTAACGAGAGTCCTTGTGCCCGTCTCTCCTCTATTCTTTAGAACCGAAGAAGAGAGGAGGAGAATTAATGATACCTCCTGCAAAAAAATATAGGGGATTACACCAGGATGGTTTCCCTGAAATTGATCCTGGTAGGGAAGGGAGACTTTTCCTATTTTCAAAAGGGATAAAATCAAGTGTGAACTTTACCTTCCCTACCAGAGCCCTGAGGTTCTGGTCCATCTCTTTGAGAAGGGAGAGGCCAGGACCCAACCCTCCTCCAAGCCAGGAACTTCCCAACACTATTTCTGGGAGAAAGGCCCATGTGACTTTGGATATACAAACCCACACACACTCCATGAATCCTAAGCCCATTGTGAAACAAATGATGGAAACCTCTGATTGTGGAAATACAATCCCAAATAAGAGACATGCTGATGTTCATTTCCCAAATGTTTAATAAGTTAGGAGGTTTTGGTGGAGGTCTCAATAGAATCCCTTTTAGACAAGGGATCCAAGGAATAAGAATCCATGTCATGAATGGATTTGAGGAAGGCTTAATGGCCTATAGACTGAAGAGAGTATGTGAATCAAATAGGGGCACCCAAGTAAGTAAGGGTGCACTAGTATTGGATCGCAAGTAGGCTTGGGTGACCTAATGTTCACTTAAGTGATGAACAACCTGTATGGTAATAATTGGGGGAGACATTGCTCAAGACATCAAGAGTATTCATAGGTGATCCTAGGGGGATGCTCGTCCTAACCCTAGGTTCACTCATACTCACCTATAGTCACTATAAATAAGGATTCTAAGTACATCCAAACATCCTGTAAATGGTCACTAAGTTAGATGCCATGATTCTCATGCCATGTAAATATATTCCAATGCTTGAGCCCCAGATCCCAATAAATATGTTGTCATGACATTTAGAATCGATTAAACCCTATGGGTCTGAAACTTTGGAGATCTATAAGGATAGCTCATCAGTGAGACGTCATACCCACCCGTCGAGATCCAAATGTGAATTTCAATCATAGGTATGAGACACCATGATCAACCAACATGATAAGAAAAGGTCTTATAAGCTTGATCATAGTAATAATTCATGGAGATCCTCATCATATATCAAATCAAGGATAGTGTAGTCATCCTCCATAAGCTACAGATCAAGGAGAGTGTAATCATCCTCTATAGACTACAAGTTGAGGAGAGCGTAATCATCCACCTATAAACCTGGGTTGAGGAGAGAGTAATCATCCTAATCATATAACTTGGGGATATCATAATCATCCTCACCACTCAATAGAATATAATCATCCATAGGTATCATTACCAAGGATTTTATGCCCATACATCATAGTCATAGTCTCAAAAACCAAATCCTAAGATAGAACCTCTAGAAATCCCAATAATATAATTGTAAAATAAAAATTAATAGGCTCAAGATCCAATCCCCATTTAGTAAATCTGGGTATACAAGTTATCATAAGAAATAATATTTATTAGAAGCAAAATCCCAGGAAGAATGTGTAGAAATCACAAAGGGAAAGAAGATACATCACATCAGGATCAACAGCCAAAAACCAAGAAGCACCTCTAGTAACCATTATTTCATTTGTAGTAAAAATGTGAATCTATAAAGAAAGAGTGAGAGTGGAAAAATTCCTAACCCATAAATACTTCCACAATCAGATGGGATTATAAGTTTTGAAGAGGTTATAAGGTGACACATATTACCATCTCTACCAAAACCCGATGTACTATCTTTGGTTTGGTCAAACAATGGGCACCCACTGGGTCCCTCATGTAAAACATTGAAGAGGAATCCTACATAGGATCCTTAGTTGAAAGGGTAAGAGGAGGAATCCTACAAAGGATCCATGAATGTAAATTTAATAGAGGCATCCTAAAAGGGATCCTCATAATTGTATCTAGAAAATGGTTTCATGTATGGTACCCTCAAAGAAACTTAAGAAGTAAATTCATACTACATGGGTTCTTCATGATGGTATATAAGTAAGAGGTCCTATAAGGGATTTCCTAGTTAAAAATGTATGTATAGGAATCCTTAAGGGTAACCTTGGTAATAAGAAGAAGATAGAGGCATCCTACAAGTGATCCTCTTGGTCAAAATGTAAGTAGAGGAATCCTACAAGGGATCCTCAAAAACAACTAGTCTCAAGGCCTCTTTGGATAAAAGGGAACATATCATATAGGAGACATACTCAAAGTAATTCTTCAAGAATTGGGCATTGAAGATGTCTCATGGCCCATATCACATAAATGTATCACTCTTATAATACAAATGTATTCAATTACTAAAGGAGGAACCTCTTCGTTTAAATAAAAGACTGAAATTCCACTTAGGAGTCCTCCA
Organism: Viscum album; assembly: GCA_963277665.1. Taxonomy (NCBI): domain Eukaryota; kingdom Viridiplantae; phylum Streptophyta; class Magnoliopsida; order Santalales; family Viscaceae; genus Viscum; species Viscum album. The sequence continues at coordinate 102,981,925 of OY728155.1, forward strand.
ATAACCCCACGATTTTCAACATTATGATATATATGAAAATATACTCAGAATAGACTACTATTATGTCCACTTCTGACTCTTCGTAGAAAATATAATAAAACCCCTCAAAGGTTATCAAGGGATGATTACACATTGTGTGTAACTTGGTACACAATGTGTACCCCCAATGCCCCACATGGACGTGTGCTCTAGCTGTAAATGTCATTTATAATCCCAAGTACATGACATGTTAATCCTATACATAGTATATACCCTACATGGGGTATCATCCAGTGTACCTCACATGGACTGGCCATGTATATGGTATGGTCCTATAGTTATACATGGCATGCAACCCACACAGGATCTGGCCATGTACTCTATATGGCATGTTCCCCTTAAATGGGAAAACTGGTCAGGTACTCGACTACACATTTGAGTCCTAGAATACAACATGTACACCCCATACATATCATGTACTTTTAAAAATTCATCTTACCCAAAAATTAAGAACACATAGTGTGTTTTTCCATAACCATGTGTCGCGTAGATGAGTTTTCCAAAATAGTAAACCCTCAACTGGCCCTGAATCCCCCCATTTCCTCAGCAATAACTATATATCGGCCCACTCGGGGTACCAATCAAGTGAAATGGGTATTTAAAACTAGAAAACTAAAAATATATGGGGATCTATAGTTAAAATTAAAAAAATCCTACCTTTTGGTGGAAAAAGTTGAAGCTTCGCCTATTTCCACGCTCTATAGCTATCACATGATGATCTAGCGTATCCCGAGCTCCCTGGTGGTACATATATTCCTCTCTCTCTCTATCTTTCCCTCTACCTATTAATTTTCTTCTATTATTCATGCTATGAAGGATAGATAAATGGGTTGTGTGTGAGAATCCATAGGATAAAGGAAGAAAATAAAAGGAAAAGAAAAAAATGAAGAAAATGAAAAGAAAAAGAAAGGGTCGACCCCAACGCCCAACTTGAGTTGATGTCTCTCCTAGGAAAAAATCTGCATTCCAGAATCAATGGAGGAGATTTTATCTCAATAAAATAATCCATTCAATATATATGACCAAATGAACCTACATTAAGAAATTAATATTTAATTTATTAAATTTTAAATATTAATTATTCCACTAAAATTCAAACAGCTTTGAATTACACCAGACTCTTTTTCTAGGGTAAACACCCTATTTTTGGACTAAATAAATGGTAAGAAAATTTATCAAATATCATATACCAGGGGAAGAAGACCAATCTACCCCTTATAAGTATCTAAAATAAAAAATTAAAATTTTTAATTGACGTTCTAGTCTGAAAAAAAATTTGTGTCATTACATATAACATTTACTTACATAGCAATTATATATAGAACACATCATCTAATTTGGAGAGACTTGGGGGAATTTCCAAATGATAAACCACAACTCCAATTATTTATAGGATTTTAAAAGGTATGATATACCTAGGGATCAGTTTCCCTTCCTTCCAAATCCTTATAACACTTTTCTATGGAGATACTTTAAAAAAACATGACTTCGAACTTGAAATTCCAAATATTTCCTCTCATTATCAGTATAACTCTTTTTCCTACTTTGATATACTTTAGTATGTGTGTTAATAGTCTTTACCTTCATCATTTTCTCCTCATCATGTTCTGGGACTACAAGATTCCTTTCAACAAATTCATCCCAACTAGTTGGAGTACAAAATCTATTTAATATATAATTCCTCATACATCTCTAGTTGAATACTCTAATGGAAGATATTGTTATAGTAAAACTATACCAATGGTAAATATTACCCCACATACCTTGAAAGTTATGTGAGCATAACCTGTCTTATAGTGTTTGGATAATCCTTTCAGGCTAACCATTAGTTTGATTATAATAAGTGATACTCAAGTTAAGCATCGTATAAAGAGCCTTCTAGTGACTTTTCTATAATTAGAATGTAAATCATGGATCATGATAAAACAAAATTAAAATATGTGTTCCCTGAAATCTTAAAATTTCATTAATATAGAGTCATGTAAGGTGATCTAGAGATAAATCTTCTATTATAGTGAAGAAAATTATAGATTTTGTTAGGTGATCAACAAAAACACATATTGAATTATTATTTCTTGGAGACATTGGTAATCGAGTGAAAAAATCTAGAGTAATTTAATCACATTTAGACATAGAAATAGGTAGAGGTTTCATGAATCATATTGGATGTTTTCTCTCAGTATTCACCTATTAACAAACCAAACATCTTGAAATATAGTCAATAATTTCCCATTTCATATTATCCCACTAAAAATGTTCCATAAAATATTTATATGTAGAATCTTGACCTGAATTTCCACTTGAACAATGCAACGGGTTGAGTGCCACTAGGACTTAATAATGCCTCTGCGTTAGCCAAAGGCTTCTGACTAGAAACAAAACGGTAAATAAGTGATAGTGGGAGACTATGCCCTCTAGTGATGATATAATAATGGTATGATATAAATATAAAATAATCAGTATAAGGAAAGAATGACATAATTGAAAAAATAACCCAAACTTGGATAAATCACAACAATAACATACAATATCATAATCATAATAAAAAAAATTGGTGGAAATAAATAAACTATTCAACATTCCATCTATAGATACTAAACAAAAATATACAGCCAATATTGTTCATATAGTACCATAATAGGAGGGTTTTCAATGGATGACCACACATAAATATATAATAGCATGATGAGAAAAAGGAAACAAAATAGTAAACTCTAGTTGAGGCAGAAACTTATTTCCTCTTTCCTTCAATCACATTCCATCTCAATCACTAGGATCTATCTCTGGAGCCTGAAACCTTACCTAAATGAAAAATCATGAAATCTATACGCGTCTCAAGGGGCCCATATAGGGTGTGAGAATGAGTCTCAGTAGGCCACCACCAATGTTTTTCCTACCCTACATTTGTGATTATGCTGGTTTATAATAAAAATAAAGAAAAACACCACATTCACTTAATAAATACAAGCATCCCTAGTTCACAATATCCATGAGAAAGATATTGCATGCCTCGGCCAATGTCAGAATAACTGTAGATGAGGGGATCCTTGGCTCATGGACCAAGGTATCCCCTAATGTCATATAACCCCTGGTGAACCCTCAAGTTCCACCTCCAAATGTCACCAGGAATCCCTTTCCATCAACCAAGTAACCAATGTCTTGAAGAAATTCCCAATCAAAAGGATCTGGTCCCTCAGACCCCTGCTAAAAAACCATCGGTTCAAATCCCAACATCTTGAGGTACAAAGATGCCTTTCCTTAGATATTAACTATCTTTATCTCAACATACAACATCCCAAGGAACAGAAATACCTTTCCTCCAAAATAATCATATCCCAATAGCATCAAACACTATGAGTTGCAACACCCAACATTCAGACTCAATGTTTTCATCTGATGGCTCCTCTTTATCCCCATGGATTTATATGGAAATCACTCCTAACATTTTACCTAATCCATAACTTCCAAGGTCCTCTACCCACATGATTGGTCAATACAACCTTGTCATTTGAGTCAACCTATGTGCATGTGACTCCAAATGGCACATTGGTCAACATAGGTGAGTGGAAAACACTAATTAGAACATAAGACACACCATTCTAGCACCGTATGTCCCTATGACCATGTCTCCCTAACTAATGTTTCTACCATCCCATATGTCCTGGGTTATTCCTGCAACCTGACAGCTTCGCCACCTCAACTGATGACTGAGTCATCAAACCTATAATCAACATCACTCATACATACATACACACACACACACACACATATATATATATATGAGTCCATTTAATAGATTTAAAATTACATCACCTCAATCTAGATGGAAAATTCCATCTCAATCCATAGGCCATTATCTTCACATTACATTGTAACCTAGTAGTGATTCATAAGCAAGTTACATATATTTAATAATTCAATTCAATGGAAACAATTCAATTTAATAATTAAACAATAACTCGGTATATCATCCTAAGGTTTGAATCCCCTAACATGGCTCAAACCAATTATATAATTGGGTGATAATGACCATAAGAATATCACAAATCCTTAATTAGTTTATTAAACACCAACATCATTTTAAAATTCTCTCACTAGATCAACAAAATTTCTTCCTAAAACATGTTCCCCCAAAACACTCATGAAATCAGAAAGAAAAGTATGCACCACCTACCTTTGGATAGAATATATAGAAATGTCCAAACATGTCCTATAACTTTAAATGACTTGGAATAAATTGCATTTTTAGAAAACTAGCCTAAAAATAGTGAAAACATCTCTTAGGGATTTAGTGGTCTGTGAGGCAAGAGAAAATGGAAAAAAGAAGCTAAAGGATTGAGAACCTTACCAATACAGATCTAACTCCATAGATGGGTTGTGAAATGAAGTATTATTTAATGATATGGATCACACCCTTTTTGAAAGGAGAAAATAGAAACCCACACTATTATGCGTGACAAAGAGGGGATAAAACAGTAATAAATAAATAAATATGATATAGGGTCAAAAATGTCATTTCACACCTTTAATGTTTAGCATGGTATTCTCACACGGTTTTCAAAACTCTATGGAAAATATGAAGCTTATAGTACTGAGGATTCAAGCCCCTCATGGTTAGCCACATGGTTAGGCCTTACCATTCACAAACCATGCATGCCACATTCCAAGGGTACTTCCCAATTAGCACAAAGCATTCAGCCATGCACACGGTTTGTCTAACCGTTCATAGACTGTGTGAAAGCCCTCTGATAAGAATGGTATAGGTCATGCATGTCCATGAACCCCATACTATATAGTTTTCCAAACCATGAAATGTCTTAAAAGGTGTTTCATGGTTTCTACTAGGAGGATGAATGGTTAAATATAACCATGTGCCTCAGCCTGCACTAAACCAAAGTAGGTCCTTTGAGCCTTAGACACACCTAAACCCCCAATGAACACCCATGACACTTTTCAAGCCTTAAACCATGACTAAAAAAGGAATTGGTTTAAAAAAACTCTAGGAATTAAGTTCTGTTAAATGATAAAATAGTTTTCAATACCCACCAAATCCCAAAAATTCAAAAAAGTCAAGGATTTCGACCCACTCCAAATACCTGAGACATTAGAATCTACATACCTTAACATATCTCATCCCCAGGATATTAAAAAACCCCATAGATAGTACTGAATATACCAATCCCACTCAAAGAACCCTAGAAAACCCCGGTCACAAGGGAACTAGTCAACTCCCTAAAGGGGTCTCCCCACCTTAGTGGTTACCTACCCCAGTCACATCCTGACCCGAAACTCAAAAAAAACTGATGGTCCATCAACCATCCATAGATTCAAATTCTTCATGTGATGATTCTTCACTACTACACCTCATTAGGTGCTCCTATATCATACCTGACACCCATAAAAATCTCTCACTACATTGATGTACACCTTGTGCGCATGCCACACATGGTGCCTATGAGTTCATACATCTCAAAAGATTCTCAAATGTCTTGGTGCCTCACACATCAGTCAAGTCCCACATTGAAACTATGCCTAGATGGAAATGTACCTCAAGTAACTTACATCTCTTTGATGCCCCGATGCCAATGAACCTTAATAATCACACATCCAATGATGCACACATATAATTCCTAGTGTCGTACCCCTGATATATATATATATATAATGCATTTGAAACAATTCCAACATACTGACTAGTGTCTATTCAGTCCATGGATACAACTCATGCAACTTGTGTGCCTAAAATGGAAATGAATCTAAACAGGACATGCCAAAACAAAACAAAATGGGTACCCCAGTCACACCTATGGTTTACCTCTTACCATCGTTGACTCACCAGTCTACTCTGACCCTAGTAGCTCCCAAGAATGTACCTGTCCTAAAGCCCCTCTACCTGAAACCTAGCCCTTTGCAATGATGCACCAGCCACTGGCTACTAACCCCATTTTTGGGTCCTACTGTCTCTGACTAAACCCCTGTGTGCAATTTAAACTCAACTACCATCACCTGGTACTACTCTGTGTCTAACCTTAGAACCATGAGTCTTACTTGGTCCCTGATTTTCATCTGTCTGATAAAGATTTCTGTAGAACCTCTAGATATTCCTGACCTGTCTACATGCATGTCACTCTTTTGGAGGTCTCTCTCATTGAGTCTAGACATGTTTTGCCTTCCCGCACTAGAATCATACAATTTAAGATCCACTCTGAGGTGGTCTACTCGAGTCCTTGGCCTAATTACCCTACTAGAACTCATCTCAACCTCACTTCCTTCCATTTAAATCATATCCATTTCAAACACCTAAAGTTTTCACATGTATCAAGTATGACCTATCCAGCAAGTTTCCCATAACTATAAGCACCTGGTGCCCCACCTCTGATAATGAGGCTAACCTAAATATGTTCACCTATATCTGAATGGTTTACCGTAAACCATTCTTAAAAAGCCTCTCCCTTCAGGTTTCCTCACTCTCCATGTCGGGTGAAAATAGGTACATATCGGTGAATGTCACTTCATAGTCCATGACATACATGTCAACTTGCTGAAGTCTCATGACCTCCTAATCTCTTTATTCCCTCAACATCTCCAAGAAGATGTTCTCAAAGAACTTGACCTCAATGTCCTTCCAGGATGGTCCCTCACGTATGCATGCATGAACCTGAACATCCCACTGGTGCTTCACCATTCTTCTAAGCATGTACGTAGAAAGCATCACCATCTATCTTGGGAGTGTCTCAAACTACTCAAATATCATCTGCATGGACTCGATCAAATTCTCATCCGCTTGTAGTCCACCCTCACCCCAAAATAGCAGGGGGTGTTATGACTGGAACTCCTGAGTCAAGTACATCATCGATGGATCTACTCCCTGAGCTCCCCTATCAATCCCCATATGACATAAAAAACATTCCCTGAGCTTCTTGTCAATCCACGACCCAAAATCTATTAAATCTGACACCTTCCCCACCTATAATGGATCCTGTACTTGAGACCGATGCTCTACCTGACCCTCCAGGGCCTCAACCTATATGTGATCCTACAAAACCTCATCGCCAACCACCTGATTCTCCATAGGATCTCATCTAGCTGGAAACCCACTGAATACCATAACATGGTCAAATATCCTAGATAACATACATAAATATATATATATATATATGTCACAAACAGGGAAAGCAATAACTAGAAGCGTAATCTCACTACCCTTACCCTTTCCCACCACAACCATATCACAAGACATCCCAACCACATGGCCTCCTTACCCACCCATAATAGAGCCATGTATCACATATGCCTCGGGCCACACTTATCCTGATGAACCATGTTGCCTTAAACTGATGACCACATCACCCAAATTGGTTATCAACATCAACCCATTTCATCATACCTACTTGTTCTTATAAGATCCATTCCCATGAATATATATATATATATCATATATCACATTTAATAAATAAATTTATTATAGAAACCTACATATATATAATTGAAACATTCTATGTGCCTAATCAAAATCATAAACAATAAAACACCCATTTCCATGCCAGGCCAAGGGTCCAAATATCCTTCCTTACCATACTAGGGAAATGATAACATGTCAAAAACACTAAAAAAACACTTATAATTGTACCACACAAGGTGTAAATCAAATAAACTATAAAATGTTAAAATAAGAACAGAAATTACCACCCTTGGAAACTTGGTTAATCCCCCATGAAAGGGGCTTCAAGAACCCAAACATGAGCTATAAACCTAGTTCTGACAACATCCTAATCTTTGGTCTACCATATCTTAATTATTATGACCAATAAATTTGTAAAACAAACCACTATAATACCATTTGTATCACCCTGGCCCAAATTTCAACTCAAACAGAGCAATGAGTCGAGTGTCACTAGGCCTTAAGAGAAACTCCACGTATGCCAAATGATGGAAGCTAGAAAAAAGGGTGTAAATAAGTGATGCAGGGGGGACTATACCCTCTGGTAATGATATAATAATGATATTATATTGTTTTTCCTCTAAGTTGGTGCATTTTGGGTGATGAGGAAATGGTCTGACGGGAATCATCACCCGTCTCTTTTTCTAGAGATGGTTTCTTGTCAAATTCACCATTTCTTTTGTTTAAATCCATTCTGCATCATTATCTTTTAAAAGGAGGTTGGATTAATCCCATAGGGACTGGGCAATTCACCCCTTCTGTATTGCGAAAGATATGTAATAGTCAGATGGTCCCAACGAGTGATCACATGGGGTCAAGTACTTGTGAAATCGGTCCTCCTAGGAAATAATTTCCTCATATAGTCTCCAACAGGTTTATTCATGAAGCCATAAACACCCTATTTCTATGGTATCCATGATTCATGGACCTTATTTTCAAAGTCAAGTGCTCCTGGGTTGATGATTTAGACAACAAATCTTAAAGAATCCACTGGTAAAGAGGATGGGAATTCAAGCTCACTGCACCCTTTTGGGGAAGATTATTGCTTATTCCTAGACTCTCTTAGAGATTTAAGTCATGTTAATATGTTTGTGAATAATTGGTTCATTCCTAAATAGTGTGCCCACATGCTACCCATATTTTGTAGGATTGTCATAGGCATACCTGGATTTGATGCTACAGAGGAAATTTTCACTTAATCCATGAAATAAGGTTCTCTGGAGTTTATCATCATCCAGGGGGATGGAAAGTGACTTGATGTTGGGATCAGACTCATAATATGGGTTTCCTGCATATCCTAAATAGAGTAATTAGAACCCACGTATTTCAGAATGGATATGGCTTACACATAGAAGCTTCCCACTTGAGGTAAATTATTGAGTGAGACCTTCTGAAAGGGCACCCTTTTGATCTCGGGCCTTCAAGTAGGCGTCCTACATATCCTGGATTAACAAATAATTAAAGTTCTTATAGTTCCAAATTTTTGGGGATTATGCATAGAATCTTCCCATTTGGGGACATAATTGGGTGAATCCTTTTTGGGAGGGCTGCTTTTTGAGCTTGGGCCTTCAAGCAGGCATCCTACATATCCTGGTTTGACCAGGAATCAGAGTTATCATAGTTCAAAATTGTTGGGGCTTATGCATAGAATTTTCATTTGGGGACATGATTGGGTGAACCCCTTTTGGGAGGGCACCCTTTTGAGCTTGGGCCTTCAAGCAGGAATCCTATGTATCCTATTCTGACCAGGAATCAGAGTTCTTGTAGTTTATAATTTTATGGGTGTTATAATTTTCAAAAATATCTAAGCTCGTGTGAGTCATGATCGGTGTGAGAATCAAAATCATTGAGAGATCCAACCATCCATATGCTTCCTCTCCTACTGTTGGGAGAGGGTGAGCCTATGGTGGATGAGGCTGGGGTGACAGTGGTCGAGGGCATGGAGCGATGAACCTTTTAATGTGAAATGACAATAAAGGTCATGAGACTCGGCCTCAGAATATTGGGGACTTACCTCAGTGGGAGTGCCCTAGAATGAATTATGGGAAGAGTAGAAGTTTTGTACTCGTCAAAAGTATAATAGAACATAACTCCTTTGACTGGTCACTATTTCTCATTGAATCGAAAAGAAAGTGATCACCCTTAATACCTAGAACGAAGAAGTTCACGTTATCATCCCAAGGTTAGAATCTGGGTTTCCATGAGAATGTATAACCATAGATATCCCTGAATCCAAAACCGTTGTGGGGAGAGCCTTTGTGACTCCACTTACAATGGGTAAGTAGACTCAAAGGGGCACGTTGATGCACCCGATGGTCTGAGAATATGGGTCCGGTGGCTTTGGAGGAGGCTTTATCATAATGCTGGGGGACTAGTTCATGGAGGGATTATGGAGGACTAGATGGTAATGGAAGGGTGATATTAGAAGTAGAAGAAAGAATACCCAAAAACAACCCATTACGCATACCGGTTTCTTATGCAGGATGGGGGGAAGATCTGTGTACCATAGTGGTATGTGGGCATAGGTTTCATCCGCATATTGAAGCAATACATGGGAATGGGTATGGTCCACCGCACACAATAGTGGTACATGGTCTTAATTGTGATCCTTCACGCCACTTTGGGTTCCACCCATGTACTAGTGCAGTACGCGGTGCAGAGATATATCCGCGTACCGATACATTGTGTGGAACACCATATTGAACGAGGGTCTGGGGGATTATCGGTCACGTGGTGTTCATCCCCAAAAATTATTTTTTTGTGGTTTCAGCAATTAGGTCTGCAGTTCTATTATTATTATTAACTTCACCCATTTTATGGTTCAAGACTGATTGTACCTACAGAGAGTGTTGTTCATGATTCAGCCTTCACCGATGTTTCAAGACTAAAGTTAGAATCTTTCTTGAGTTCTTTATTCCAACCTCTAGAGTCCCCTTCAATCTTTCTTCATTTGTCCTCTACCAATTCCTTATGTTCTCCTTTTATAGAACATTGAGGGAATCATATTTATGGGCATGTAGCACCATTTATGGAGGCCCATGAAGAGATATCCTGGTCCACAAAAGAATCGTTCAACAGAGTTTTGTGGAGGCTGCAGTTCACAATCATGGTTCGTGGAACCCTACCGGTTTTCTTCGTCCTCAAACTATTGAGTTTACAAGATGGTATGCAGATGGCTTCCGCATGCATGATTCCATTAGCGGCACGGTTCACAGTCCACTGGGTTCATTGGCCATTACTCTATGGGCTAGCACCTCATGGATCATTCCATGTACTAGTGATTCACAATCTAGGAAATCCACGAACCCTTCCCAGCACTGGTACATGGGCGACTTAAAATCCTTTGAAAACATGAATTCCTTCAAGTTTCTTCTAAAATTTTTAACTCAATTTTATTCCATTCACCTTTATAGACTTGTAGGAGTACTTTATTCCTTCATCAAAGTGATTGGGGGAGTATTTTCTTCCCGTGGTGTAATTTTCAGAACCCTACAAATTCTCCCCATTCTAATGGGGTCCATTTAGAATGAAAAGGGGACTATTCTAATGTATAAGAAGTCTTGAACTGAAATGGTTTACCATAGAACAAATAGGCTTGATATGAGGGGAACACTCATATATATAGGGTCCCATGTCATTTTTCTTTTACCGTTTATCGTGGCGAAAAGTGATCTCAACTTCATCGGCTTCCTCTTCATTTGTGTACCACTCCTTTTTCAAAAATTCTGTTCACAAACCACTTCATATATGTCATGAACTGACCTTTTTTCCATCAATCTGTCCATGAACCAAATTTAGTTTTTTGCGAATGGAATTGAGGGATTTTAAAATTAAAGTCTGGATTCCGGGTAGTATAATGCTATACTGTTTATGTGTCCGCATAACGAGATTGAACCGGAGAACCAAACATTAAGAACTAATAATTCAAACATAACTTTCAATCTGCAATCTTTGAAAATGAACTTAATGAGGCCAAGATTCATAGTATCCACCTTCCGTGAACCCTTTTGTTTGTAGGCCAATGCTCTATGGGCCAGTGCCTCATGGTTGGTTCACGTACCATGGGTATATGTGGTGTATTGCTTCCGCGTACCATATCTATATGTGGAGGTTGCTTTCACACATTATGCAGTATGCAAGACATGCCTACTACGTACCACTTTCAAGAATAGTATGTAGAGCCCTGTGTGAATGAATTTTTTAGTCCATTATCCATTTCTTTGTAAACTTTATCCAACAAATTTCATTACACTAAGATTTTTTTTATCGGCTTTTGGATCCTCCCATGTAGGCTACAATGTCTGCTTCACAGGCTATGATAAAATCGATGAATAAGAGAGTGACCTTTGTGGGGGATAGTTAGGATCATCATCAATACTACACTATTACCCAAGAAAGCTTCTTAAAATATCTCTTGGGACCCAAAATCATAGCTTTCCTATTATCTGTACAATTTCAACTTTATGTCTTTGGTCTTTCTGACAATGCTCTTATGTTGTTTGCTGACCCCAACACTCCCTTAATTATCTTAGAAGAATTGCAAGGATAGGATTGAGACAACATTTCCTTAGCAGGAGAAGTCATAACTACTCTATTTTAGGAAAACATCTTCATAATAGGTGGCTTGGCATGGACTCAAGCAAATTTTGGGTGTCACAATGTTTTCCTGAAACTAATCATCTCAGAGTGCCCATCCATTATCAACATTTACCAAGAAAACCCTAACGTAGGGTGGAGAACCAACTGGGATCTGTAGGCCATAGTATGTTTCTCTAATGAATGGGCTCGGGAATTCTAGGTATATCATACATGTTTGGAGTCCCATGATCAGTTGAAGGTGGTTTGATTATATCAGGCAGCCTGGGATTCTCAGTTCGCAGCATTCTCCCTAGGTGAAATCCTTCCTATGCTGCTGAGTCACTGGGGTTCAAGTTCCAACACCCTACATTTATTTCATAGGTAGTTGGGAAAAATCTTATGAGATATCCACCATCTTGGAGGACTCTCCATCCTTGGAGAAATGTGTGGTAAGTTTCTCCCAGCAACTACTACTTGGAATGACACCGAACGTTTGTCTCATTTGATAAGGAGTCTACTAGTTATGGAAGAGGGATTACTTGATCATCCCCTCTAGGATCACTCTCTTATCTCATTCAAATCGTGTATAGGATTATTCTTGCATGATAACATACCTAAGATGAGGGATCGCTAAAATAAAACTCATTCATCCCGCCAGTCCCACCAAACTTCAGGGTCATAATGTGCTAACCTTGAAGTGGGATGATATACCACATGGGGATATGAGATTAAACCAGACATATCACCTGCACTTAGATTTGTAGGTTTCTTTGCCATGTTTTTTATTGGATGGAATTTCCCATCCCGCGATGTATATACCAGGGTTTGGGCCTGTACTTTTATGATGGAGGCCATGCTGGCAGAGGTTCAACCCATTACTTTAGCCCTTCCTACTCTTGCTCGTCTTTATGAGTTATTGAAAAAAATACAAGAAGGTAGGCCCCCACATCATCTTAGTGGACCATTTCAATTATTTTATGGGTGGATGGCAGAACACTTCTTTATTATGAATATTTGAATACTACAAAAGTTCCTCATTATGACCTTCTACATGACCTTCCTAACATTTATGTTGTTCATCTCAGGACTCTACACATTATTGATGTGATTGGGCTACTTAATGACACTTCTCACTTCTCATTTGCACCACATCCTACCCATCATGGGTCATTAAGAGGTGAAATGGGCAGTTATTTAGAATAATTCTCATACATCATTACGCTTCATGATTGGATGCTCACTTGTCGTATAGATAGAGTGTCCATTTTCAAGTCATACCTCCTCTACCGGTTTTCAGGCAATTTGGGTGCCTTCAACAAGCCACACTTCTTCCTGCCGCTTAGTTAAGGGGAGAGTCGCATCCCATAATTCTTCTCTAGTTCTGGATTATGATGATGTTGTAAGGTGCTTCTATGGAAGTCATCATCCCCGATACGATATGATCTACTTTTATATCATTGGAATATTCCCAACTATGGGCAGACTGTTACCCCGATAGGGTGCTGAGAAAACTAGTTTGGTGGGTGCAAAAGCCTCTAACCATTCTCTTCCCCGTCCTCACCCCAGCGTCCATGCCCCACATTCCTTCTTTTGTGATGAGTGTGATGTCTCTGTCTTCAATTTCTTTCCCTATGGAAAACACGATGGATACGCCACCTATCCATGCCCTTATGGTAAGAAGATGCTTGGTTCACCACCAGAAGCATCTGCAAGGGGCTTCATTGGTACAACCTATCTCAGTGGGGAGTGATTCAAACTATTCTCTTCCTGTAGATGTTTTCCATGAACATAATGGGGTTGGCCCCAACAAATTATCACTAGCCACCCCGGAAGTTATAGATAGTTCTCCACACCTAGATCTGGTGGTTGAACCATTTAAGGGTAAGGAGAGCCACCCCCCTGGTGTAACATATATTAGGTACCTTACCACCTATGTAATGACACTTCCTACTTATAGACCCATTGTGGTGGGGGAGGATTAAGATATCGGTGCCGCGGAGAGGCACCAGGCAGTGAGCAAATATCCATAGTGCCAATTATGTTCTCTTTCTATGGAGACACCTATGTCCAATTTTGTTGATGAGACTGACAATTTTTTGTGATTATTCCCTGATCTAGGTTCTAGTGGCTTTGATTATCATCACTTACACCTCCTTATCTACCAAATCGTCATAGCTCGAGATAACCTTGCTTATTGTGGGGGAATTCTTTCTAGGTTCAATTCTTCCCATCATTAAGTGACAACCTTTCGAGATGTTTCAAAGGAAAATTGTCACTTAACGTATGAAGAGGTAAAGGCTCATGATTTAGTGGTCACTCAAAAGGAGTAGTTGTGGGAGTTTGAGGTCCTGCAACAACGTTGATGAATCAACTATCCTCTTCACATGTGAACTACGCATATATCCAAAAGAAAGGGTAGGACCTTAAAGTCATTATGGAAAATGTGCATCCAACGATCAAGGCTGAAGCAGAGGAGAGATATTTTTTTGATCAAACTCTTGATAGACCATGACAATCACTTTCCATATTTCTAGAAAGAGCGATCTGAGCCTTGTTTCAGATCTCCCCAAATCATATTATGTACTCCTTTTTATACTTTGGAGAGACTTTGAACTAGGGATGTTCCTCCATTTTTATCTGAACTCAATTAAACTAGTTTTCCTTAAAATACTTCTTCTCTGTCTTTTCTTGTCATATCAATTTATCACAATCAATCATATAAACATTATTTTGATCATGTATTAATTTTAAACAATGACAAGTAACTTGAAATGATCGACTCGGGCCCTAATTTTTTCTTGAGTTGCGGGACTCAGTGAGCATATTTAGACAATTGTTGAGGTTTTATGGAACACCTCATTAACTTTTATTTATTTTTCATTATTACCCTAATTTTTTCCTAATCCTATTTGACACGGGCTTATCATACATAACTTGAATTTTTCTTAGGCCTCCCTTTGTGGTTTTTCAACCTAACAATCTTTACATCTATTTTTATGGCTCAAAATTTTTTTTCTAAACCATATATGGTGTAGGTTTAACGTACCGATACTCGACTTTTTCCCAGAGGTTCCTTCTGCAGATTTTTCCTCTAGAAAGTATGGAGTATTTTTTTTGCCGACATTTCATAGTCCTACCAATAAAACTTATTACTGATGTTTTAGGTGGAACATATTTGACCAAACATAATGAGGTAGGGGCCCCAATTCAGGATTCATCAACTGGGAATGCTCTAATATCCTTCAAACAATGGATTAAATATTTTTCATGGGACATGCATGAGTCTCAGGAGCCATTTTAGGTGTACAGATGTAGGAAAAGACTATCTTGGGGATGAATTTGCCTTTGATTAATGGTCGATTTTTAGGCGACATATGCAGAGCTACCAGGACATGATGTGCGTAGTCAAACAAAGGTGTCTACAGGACACAGGCCTTACATATCTAATGGACTAGTAGATTTTTCAACACTTTGAATTTATTTTGATATTGGGAGCCACAGTGGGTGGATGATCTTAGTAATGGTGTCCAAATATATTAGTGACATTCATATCGGATTTGACTGGGAAACTATTCTCATACGGTTCTTACTTTCATAAGGGAGAACTGGTGAATGTTCAGTTCAATTAGAAATATTTTTTATGTCAGGGGAATTTAGAAAGAGTATGGTGTGTAAGCCATTATTCATGGGTTTTCCAAATCTAGGGGTGTGATAGAATATTAATGTCATTTGAGTGTATGGAAGTTGGAAAGGAATATCCTGAGAACGAATTTCCCTTTAATTCACAGTCATTTTGTAGGTGATATATGCAGATCCACCCAGGCATGATGTGCATAGTCAACCAAGGGTGTCTACAAGACACTTTCCTTACATCTCTGATAGCTATGAAGGATTATGTAGATTGGGAACTTTCTGAACATGGTACATGATCTTCATCAATGGGTGCACCTAAACCTGAAACAGGACATTTATTTTAACTGAACTTCTCTGAGAAACTCTTAGATGAGTGGGGTTACTCTTATTTTATATGTGTATCAACTTCATGCATATGGATAGGGCATCTTTATTTTACAAAAACCTCAAAGGAGACCAGAGATGAATCGGGCCCGCATGTTCTGATATATTTTGGATGTGTGTAGGAAGGAGAATGTAAACTTTTACATTGAGGGCCCTTGAGTCCGGAGGGATGGAATGGGGCTTAGAAGCCTATTGGTCCTACCTAGGTAGGAAAGGACTCTCATGGGGATGAATTATCCTTTGGTTGATGGCCTTTTTTATGGGTAACATATGCAGAGCCACCAGGGCATGATGTGCATATCCAAACAAAGGTGTTTGTAGGACACTAGCTTGCCATCTCAAACGGCCATAGAGGGTTATGGGGATTTAAGATCGCTCAGAGCATGGTGTTTAAGGTATGGCAGGAGTGTACCTATACATATTGGAGACATTTTGGATATGATTTACTCATGGAATCAAACATCCCTTATGTAGATCTAACTCACGTGTAGGGTGAGGCATTCGTCCCATCTTTGGGGTACCCCATCATTTAATGTCATATGGAAAGGAAATTAGGTTCCTTATAGGAAAAGTAACTATGACATGCCTTTTAGGTTTGTGTTTCTAGGACCAAATTCCTGGACTGTTTTTCCACAATGTCATGGTGGATCTTATTCTAAGATCCCTAAGCTCATGTGAGATATGCCTGGTGTGATAAACAAGGGGGTATGAGAATTCCGGGTCACTACCTAAGAATAGAAAAATCAACATAAGAGGGAACTTTATGCCAAAGCCAATGTTAATCAGTTCAATGTCATAAAAAAAGGATGATTTTGGCCTTTTAGTTTAATTTTATCCAGTGAGGACATGATGATGTACAGTTTAGAGTCATGTAGTGAGGACGATTAAGCTTTCGTAAAGATCTTTAATAGTTTTGAGTTAATCGCAATCAGGATATTCTGGAATTCATTAGATGTGAGTGATTATATAAGGTGTCAACCATAGTCTGAGTGGGAAACTTGAATCAGAAGGGATGGAATAGGGCTTGGAAGCCTATTGGGCATACCAAGGTAGTAAAGGAATCTCCTTGGGGCGAATTTTCCTTTGATTTATGGTCATTTTGTAGGCGACATATGCAGAGCCACCGAGGCATGATATGTATAGCCAGACAAAGGTGTCCGCGAGACACTGGCCTTCCATCTCAGATGGCCATGAATGATAATGGGGGTCTAGGTTTTCTTAGAATATGGAGTTTGACAAATGGAATAGATGTTCTTAGGAATGTAAAGAATACCCAGACTGTGATTAACCATGAACTATTGGAGCTTCCACATATGTCGAACTCATATGTATAGGGGGAAGCATGATATTTTGACTTCTCATGAGTGGGGGCATGTATGGGATTTCATAAAACTAAGAATTGGGCCACACATAACTCTTGAAGAATTTCACAGATTATTATCATGTGGTTAGGACCTCTCATGGACTCCCCATAAAAGTCTGACCTACGCACGAGGAAAGGGGCATTATTTTATGGTGGCTGGGATGGGATGCCAAATTCGGGTGTCACTATGTATCCTTCAAGGGCAGGAATCAAGCCTTACATATTTTTGAATGTTCCCCATAGTGATCTACCTCATTCCATGTGTAGGGACATGTGAGGGAATGTTTTTCAACGGTTGGGCTGGGATGCCAAATCTGGACATCACTATGTGTCCTGCAAGGGCAGGAATCAATCCATACGTAGTTCTGAACATTCCATGTACCGATCTAGCACTGACATAGGGGAAGGTGGATTTTTATTTCATTCTCTATGGGTATCAAGTGTACCATACATCTATAACTTGTTTATGTGAAGTAATCCTTACCACTTATCCTAGTCTCACTTGAGTTATAATTGATGTGAGAAAAAAGGAGCAACAATTGTGTCCCGCACAAGTGTGGGGATATAGAGGAAATGATATAGGAATTTTTTTTGTTGGGGGTGGGCCAAGATAGAGGATTGATTCATCGCTACATATCCTTCAAGTACATAAAGCAAGTCATACATAGTTCTGTGAGAGATCATGTTGTTTATTATCATGCGATTAGGAAACTTTCTGCAATGTAGTTTAATGTCTTACAGTGAGGACATGAGTTCCAGTTTAATGTCATGTTTTAGGAATGAGATCCCAACAGTTTAACATCATGTTTATAGGACTAAAACTAATATTTTATAGTCATAGAGTTTGTACCATGACATGGTGGTACTACAACTCATAGTTTAGGGAGATAGAGTTTAGACCGTGACATGGCAATACTATTACATGAAATACTTCTTCAAAAACTTTTCATTTGTGGGATCTGAGATGAGATATCCATCTATTGATATCAAGG
Organism: Viscum album; assembly: GCA_963277665.1. Taxonomy (NCBI): domain Eukaryota; kingdom Viridiplantae; phylum Streptophyta; class Magnoliopsida; order Santalales; family Viscaceae; genus Viscum; species Viscum album. The sequence goes on from OY728155.1 coordinate 103,000,355, forward strand.
TGTACATTCCATTGGAATAGACCCTGTGTATGACATATGGTCCTTCCCACTTTGGTTCAAGATTTCGGGTCATCTTTCTGAGTATCATCAGGGTTATGAGGACTAACACCATTTCTCCTTTGAGGAAATATCAAAGGAGAACGTTTTTGTTTAAGGCTCTTGCAATCTGATTTTGGTAGATTTCCAAATGGTGTAAAGTGTTCAAAATTTTTTCATATAGCTATTCCAACTCATCTAATCATATCTGGGATTTCTTGTTTATAGAAATTTGATCAAAAATGGCCACATGAAGTTCTGGCACTTGGATTTTGATAGGTAAAACCGCCTATGCCTCAAATACTAGTGAGTACAGGGTATCCTGGGTGGTAGTGTGGTTTGTGGTCCAGTAATCCCACAAAGCATGAAGGATCTTGTATGGTCATGATTTCTTATCCTTATCAACCATCTTTTGGATTATATTACATAGATTCTTGTTAAAATCCTCTATCTACCCATTGGCTGCTACATGGTAGTAGGATGAATAGCTGGCTTTGATTCCATGCTCTTGGTATAACTTTTACAACTCAGTAGAGAAGAATTTAGTGACGTTTCCATCAATATTATGTGAGGGATACCAAATTTGGTAATGATGTTGGACTTAACAAAGATAACAATGTTTTTCTCCCTGACTTATTTAAGGTGTATGGCTTCAAGCCATTTGGAAAAAAATCCGGTCACTATGAGCATGAACTTGAATTTTCTGGCTATGGCGGGAGGATATGGTCCCACAAAATCCATCCCCCAAGTGGGTAATGGCTAGGAGTACTTAGTTATATGAAGTAACTCTAGGGTTAGGTGTATAAAATTAGCATGAAATTGGCAGGAATGGACCTTCTTAGTGAATACGGCACAATCCAGTATCATATTGGTCCAATAATACCTAGGCCTTTGGATTTGATGAGAGAGATTTGTTGCTGATTGGTGTGCTCCACAAGCTTTGGCATGCACTTCTTTCTTGACGGAACCAGTCTCTTCTCTATCAATTCACCTGAAAAGGACTCCGTCAAGGCCTCTTTTGAAGAAAATATTTTCTTGGTTTACCCCATTGTACATGGAAAAATTGACTTCCCATCTTCAGAATTGTTCCCTTCCATCCCTATCTGGTTGGAGTTCCCACTTCCAAAGGTAATTTTCAATGGGAATCATCCATCCGGTGGTGTGACCATGAGGCTCAGAAACAGGTCTAATTTAGTCGATCTCATTTTTATTGTTCTGGAAAAATGGCAAGACCATCCAAAGGTGAGAAATGTTAATGACTGTTTCATCCTGTTCTGGATCAGCCAAGGTCATCGATGGATTTTACAAATCATCAACTTGAGAATTTTGAGACTGGGGGACATAGTTCAATTTTGGTTCTGATAAGAATTCTACCAGTAGTTCTCCGACATGGTTCATCAATGGGGCCAATACTTCTTTCTTAATGTCGTAGTCACCATTGTCCTATTTAATGAATATCTCAAAATCACCCTTTATTTTTAGGTTTTTGTCTCGCATAAGAAGTGACAGTTCTCAGCCTGCAAAGAGGGCCTGATATTCTGCTTCATTATTTGTACACCCTTCCAAGAGTAGGAAATTGTAAGGAAGGACAACCTTTTCAAAGGATATGAGTATAACTCCTAGCCCCACTTTTTTGAGCTTGGTATCCTCCATTATTTTCCCTATCAGGCTTCTAGAGGCACCATCGAAGTACATTTCCCATGTCTTGGGGTCCTCTTGGATAACAAACACTTCTTCATCCAAACGTTCAGAATCCAGTGGTGTTTTTTCTTCTGAGGGGTTCTCTACCCAGAATTCTACTAATGCCTAGCCTTTGATGTTCTTCTGGGGTATGTACCGTATGTCAAACTATTGTAGGATGGCCACCCATTGTGATTGGCATCCATTTATCATGGTAGATTGAGGATATATTTGAGTGGGTTGTAGTGGGAGACAAGGTGTACCTCATGGTGCTGCAGGTAATGTCTATGTTTATGAACTGCAAAGATTAGGGCCTAGTAGTTCTTTTCAATTTTTGAATATCAAATTTCAGCATCAATAATTGTTCAGCTGAGGTAATAGAGGTTGTTCTCACTACTGACATCATTCTTCTATGTGAGAAAGGAACCTAATGATCGCTCTAAGGTAGTTACATAGAGAATGAGTAGTCTCACCTGGACTGGTGGCTCATCACTAGTGGGCTCTGGAGATATCTTTTGATATTGTCATACACTTATTAGAAATCATTGTCCCACTCATACATAACCCCTTTCTTAAATAACATGGTGAAAGGTAAACATTTACCCTCTAAGTAGGATATGAAGTACCAGATGTAGGTGAGGTGGTTCTAGAGACCTCTCAACTTAGTGAGGTTGCGAGGTGGGGACATGCAAAGGATGGCGTTTGTCTTCTCTGGGTCGAATTCGATATAGCGATGGCATATGAAAAAGTTGAGGAATTTACCAGAGGTAACACCAAAGGTGTATTTTAGGGGATTCATCTTTTAAATTATTCTTCTGCAATTTGTTGAAGATAGTGTCAATATATTCTAGGTGGTTTGGGCACCGTTGTGATTTAACCACCAGATCATCATCATAACACTCAACAAATTTTCCCAAGATGAGCTTGAAGATGCGATGCATAGTGGGCCGATATGTGGTGCCATTATTTTTTAGACCAAAGGGCATCACCTTATAATAGAAAACTCCCTAAGGGACCCTAAAATTAGTTTCTTCTTCATCCCATCAAGATATATGGATTAAGTTATATCTAGAATAGTAGTCCATGAAAGAGAGGGCCTTATATCCGGCAGTTGCATCGATCATAAATTTTGTGATTGGGACTAGGAAATCATCTTTCAGGCAATACTGATTGAGGTCCCTGAAGTCGATGTAGATTCTAATCTATCTATTCTTATTTTTGATAGGGACTATGTTTTCCAGCCAGACTGAATATTGGACTTCTCGTATGAAGTTGGATCAGATCATCTTGTCAACTTCAACCTCTATTTTGGCATCATGTGTCATATGGTTCCTCCTGGTGGCCTGAATATAGCCCTAGTGGTATTCTGGTAGACCCAGATGAGTTTCAACCTCATGATCAAGGCCTGGAATTTTTGTGTAGTTCCAAGCAAACACATCTCAATTATTCTTTAAAAAGGAGGTATATTCCTTATACTTCTCGATAGGCATATCCATACTGATTTGATTAGGTCGTGGGTCACCTTCGGTGCCTAGTTTTATCTCTTTATGTTCATCAATTGTGGTGGAGAAACCTTCTTCAAACATGGGAGGGTAATCTATGAGGTCTTCTTCTACTTCTTCGTCATCTTATTCTTCTTCCTCTTCTTATGGATAGAGTATTCTCGAGAAGACCTCTCTAATTTTGCGAGAGAAATCATCATTTTCCTTAGTAAGAAAGTCGAGGATAGTTTTGGGTATCGTGGATGGGTCGACAGCATCTCTATTATGGATTTTCCTAACATCATGGGAGTCAACCCGCTCTTCTGTGTCTTTGGACATGATGGTCGTAATGAAGATCATTCAAGAAAATTGAGTCTGCATCCAGACTTTCACTTATGCATTCAACTTGGTTGATGGGTAATACATACTCTTCTCCAAGCTGTTGTAGGGGGTGGTGGGAGTCATATCAAATCCATTCGTGGCAGTAATCAAATCAATGTTGTCGGACAAAGGATCTTTTTATTCCAATTCATAGAACCCTACGTCGATATAATGCGACTCACAGGACTCAAATAGGGATTTATTAGCGTGAAATGTCCCATTTTTTCCATTACTGAAATATTTGACATACTGATGGTATGATGACAGAATTGCAATGTGCTGATGCAGCCAAGGCCACCCCAATAAGACATTAAAGGTTTTACTTTTCCACACTACCAAGAACTCAGAATCTGACATGATGTATCCAAGATGAGTTTTAATCTTGATTTGTTCCAACATTTTATGTTCACTTTTTTCATATCCCAACAGAGATGTGGTGCAAGGTGTCAGGCTCTCTTCATCATAGCCCAACCGACAAAGCATTCACAGCGGGAGAAGGTTGACTCCAGATCCATTGTCAATGAAAATCCTCCTTACATAAATTCCATTTATCTTTTTGAACACATATTAGGGTTTATGTGACCTTGCATGATGGTGTCTTTATCTCTATATATGAAGTAGATGACAGTGTGACATTGTTTGGGATTGGTCTCCGTCCGATAGAATTTGGTAGTTGCTTCTTTGGCCTCGAATTCCTGGGAACTTAGTAAGGCTTTTATAAGTGCCTCTCTAAGATCTACGAATAGACTTAACACATCCAAAATTGACAGATTTTATGGTATTGAATCTAGCTAATTTAGAATATCATACTTCTTCCCTAAAGTTTGGTGCTTCATATCTTGGGTTTTCTCTTTCACATACACCTTTGGTTCTTGGGATTTGGATGTAGAGGGTTCTAACTCTATGACAGGATCTGGTTGCACTACGATCATTTCTAGGTTTGTCCAAACTGGTCTGCTTGTATGCCTTGATTGATTTGGTATTTGTTCTTCCCCCAATTTATGTTCCAAGATAAATGGGCTTGGATTTCCACCAGTGGGGGTGGAGGAGCATTCCGGTTCTAGTTGTGTTTGCCAGAGGGTCCTTCCATGAGTTTCCACAATGTTAATGGTTTGAGTTATGGCATGGCTGGGAATTTGACTTCTTCCATGATCATGCCTTCCAGGAAACTTCCGGCCTCTGTTTCCTATTCTTCTAGCTCTCCGTTCGGGCCCAAGGAATTTGTGTTCGTGTCCATAGTCTCCATATTAGAATGGGTCCATCAATTGAATGGAATTAATGAAACCGAATATCAGTTCTTGATCCGAAAATGTTTCCATATGACTGTCTCCTTTTGATGGTGATGTTTAGTGGGGTAGTGCCTGTTTTACCATTTGGTGGGGTGGTACCCGTTGCACCAAGTCTATTTTTATGAAGTCCAAAAGTGTCAACACAGACTTAAACTTTGGGGTCATCCCATCTTCTTTATCCTGCTTTCTTCCCTTATAGACTTTAGTGGACTGCGGGGCTAAGGAGGATGATTGTGTTGTATCAGGAACTTTTGGGGGCACAGTTTGTTTTAACTATTCTTGGAGGATTCCAAGGACCTGGTTGACTGCCTTTTGGGTCATACAATTTTCAAACATTTTCTCCTTCTTACTGGTGACTGTTTTCCATTCCTCTTCTTCTCTTGAGTCTGAGGTGGAAACATACACCACATGTACTAGCGAAGGTCCTAACTTGACTTGCCTGGAATCCACCATCCTTTATAGAAGATCCATTAAAATGAATCACTCTTAGATGGTGTGTCCTAGTATCTGGTGATAGGGGAAATAATTTTTATGGTCGTTGGGACCCACTTAATCGGCTCTCTTTGGCTTTGGTAGAAAAATAAAGTTACAATTCATGGTGGTTATGAAGTATCGATGGACCTGGTCATCTCAGAACAAGTAGACTATTTATTTATTCTTTGAAATGGTTTTTTTTTCACCTCATTTCTCATCTTATTGAGGTGGGAGTGTTTTTCGGAATCCAGGGGGTCCTTCATAGTTCGGCGGGGGCCTCGCAAATGGATCTGGTGCTGGGGGCGACTTAAGCATGACATAAGTCGCTTAATCGTTTCCCATTATTTTCCCTGGGGATAATGGGGCCACTCAGGACATGATATTGGTCCATTTCAAGGAGTTTTATATCCTTTGGGAAATGTCATAGAAATATCTAAACCCATTTGTGTACTTCACCGGTATGATCAGTGTTCGTAATTAATCATTAATATTATCGATGCACATATTGAGAATTTACACCTAGGGGAGTGGTCGGTTCAAGGAATAAGTCAGGCATTTAAATCTAGAAATAAAGTATAAGACACATTCATTCTATCACTGGTTGTTGTTCATGAGATCACAGACCATCTTCTTAGGAAGTGTTGAACTAAACTGGAAGAGAAACTGTCACCGAAGGTCCTCCTAGCCCATGATTGGGTTATCTAGCAGGCTAGTATACCATATGAAAGTTGAGAACTGGTATAAGTACTCAGCCTTATTACATACATAATCTTTAATTTAGTCAAGAAAACACTTCCTTTTAAATTTAAGATCTTTTCAAGTTTATAGGTTTAGATAATTAGGACAATACATTCATAACATTACACATTATTAAAGAGTGAATAACATAAAAACAGTTTCCATTTATTTTTTAAAATATAAAACATTAAAACATAAAACAAGACTCCTTGAAAATTATTAAACACTTAAAATGGATTCCTTCCTTGTCTTAAACATCCATTAACCTGTTAAAATCATTAAAAAACTTGGGATGAGCACAAAATCTCAGTAAGGGATGGAAATAAATAAGGAAAGATCACATTAGTCCATGAATACTCGTAAGGTATGAAAACATTTTTAGAAGACATGCTTGTCACCCATATATACTTACTTCGTGTAACAAGAGATTACATAGTATCTACAAAAACATGGGAATATAAATATAATCATAGAGGTATCTTGGGGAATTTCTTACATAATCCTATAACCATTCTTGGCTACCTTATAATTTGTAACCCTCACGACTACATTACTTTGTGTAACCATCACAGTTACACTTGGAGTAACCATACGGTTAACCTCCAACTTACTCATAACCAATGAATTGTATGGGGATATAGTTCCCACCATTCATCATAAATAATTTCCAAGAACCAAAACATAATCATACAACATGAATAATTCCATAAAAACATTGCTTTGGAATTTCATAAAACCGATTTAAAAAAAAAGGATTTCTAAAGAAAAGACCCTTATAAATATCATACAATTGAAGAGAGACTTAATAGACTGGATGGAGTATGTATATATACTATAAATAAACATAATATAAACATAATATAAACAGAAAACATCACAAAAACAATTTAAATAGAACATAAATAATAAAGTAGAAGGTTAACCCAAAGAATGGAAATCAGGTTTAGAATTCCCTTACAAACATCATATAATTGAAGTGAGAATTAATAGAGTAAATGTAATATGTATATATACTGTAAATACACATAAATCATGATAATATAAATAATTTTCATCAAACAAACAATTTTAATACCATATAAATAATGAAGTAGAAGGATAACCCAATGAATGGAAATCGGGTTTAGAATTCCCTTACCTCAGATCCGTCTTACTTCAAACTTGTTTAAACATCCTGTATAATGGATAAAATAATCTTATTAGTAGTTTAAAGAAACATTTTCATGTTTATAACATCTTATATTATCGTTTAATAACATCATTTCACCCTTTTAATTGTTAGTATTTTTCTCCTTGCACCGTTTTTGGGTGAGTTCTTTACATGATTTCTATGATTGGTTCATGATGGATGTTCTTGTCATTTGGAAGTGAAACTCCAGAATTTGAATGGAATGGTATTTACATATTTATATTACCATAATTTATACCATTTATCATTTTGATGTTTGATATGAGGATGATTCATAAGTTAAAACATTAATGATGTTTGTTTAGATCATTTTAGTGGTTATTTGATAATAAAGACCTCATTTTGTTTTATAAATTAAAACCATGAGTAAAAAATAATTACAGAACCATGGATGAGAAATAATACATATATTATAACCTGGTTCAACCATAAAAATAGTTTCATGACCAGACTTGAATGATTTAAAGAAAAATGAAATCACATCGTCCACAATGTTGGTAATTCGACACATCATGGACAATGTTTTTAATTCTTTGAAAAATTGGGAGAGGAGAAGAACAATGTTGATGAATTTTCCATGAACATGAGAAAATCCAGAATATACATGATTCTAGATATTTCATTCCACTTGGGTAAGAAGAGATGAAGAATGAATGAGAAAGGAACTCAAAATAAAAGAATAATTGAGAAATCCCTTACAAAAATTCGGTAGCCAAACTGCTACACAACATGGTTTTAGAAAATATTAAAAATAGAGGGGATAGGGGTCACCCATCCGTAAATAAATTATAATAAATATTATATCAAGAATAATAAGTAAATAAGAACATGGTATGGAAACTTGAAAGTTATACCACATAAAAGAGAATTTGAATGGGAAAATAAAGAAATTGAGAATTCTCTTACCTTGTAGAGTAACTCTTAGAACTTGATGGTTGGGACCTTAGGGGATTGAGGAAACCTTTTTAGTACTACTATGAAGGTAATGATGCCATAGCTTCATTGAGGAGGAATTGGGAATGAAGTTAATGAAGGAATGGTTTGGTATTTATAGGAAAAGTAAGGGAATATTTTATTATTTTTCAAGGGACACCTCATGAGTGATATTTGCAAAACCATAGGCTTTCCCATGGTATTTTCCCATGGTATAAGCCACTTGGGACACCACAAATACTATTTAACTATACACAAGTCTACCAGATTTATGACATCATTATTATATCGTTAATGAAGTCATTAACACACCGAAATTAAAAACTGTATTATTTATTATTCACCGAAAAATCAACTGTTTCAGAAAAATTCCCAAAATTCACCCTAACCATTTATTGATGTGTATAATTCAAAATTGAAGTCCATTTTATGAAAATAATTTTCAAAATTATATTAATTTAATTTTTAAATAAAAGCAACATAATTCAAAAATTAACAATTCTAATTTATAACTACTTTTATATCACAATGAAAAATTAACCTAGATGTTATTATCTTAAATCCTTAATTAAATAAAATAATAATAAAATTTACTATTCATTATGGTCATATTATTATTCATATTACTATTCATAAGGTTATGTTACTATTCACTAAAAAAAGTTAGTTCCAATAGACTCTAAATAACATACTAAACACAATTGTACATGACAGTTTCTTGAAATTAAAAACATATAAGTGGAAAAATTATGTTTAAATGTTAGCTATAAATATCTACATAAAACAAAGTTCCATGCATTTCAATTTAGTTTTAGAAAAACTTGGGGTGTTACACCTGCAGGGTTCGTATGAAGCACCTGAGTTTTACTATTTTATATTGCTCTGGAGTGCCCATCATGGGCTCCCAATAAGAGGCATAGTGCATTAGATATTATTCTAAGTCCCTCAATCCATAGAATACTAGGAATATAGGGTTTCTGAAATTTGGCGGTGGTGGAACATTACTTACCCAATCAGGGTAGGGTTTGTGATCTAGGTGTATCGGAGCATGCCTCCCCTCTATGGCTTCTAGTCGAGTCGTTAGTTGATTGACGGTGTTCAAAATCCATTGATTGATATCCTTTAAGGCTTGAGATGGAGCTGCTGCAGTAGTGGCCAAATCCGGGCATGCCGATGCTATAGGAATTTGGGGTGGATATCCGGTCAAGGGTATCCTTTGTGGGTTTACCTAAATATATTCTGGTTGCCTTTCCAGCAGAGGGAAGTCTTGATGTCCTTCTAGGGATGGGTTTAAGTAGGTTCTCGGTCCTGATGCTGGGTTGGATGGACCTCTGAGCTAGGATTCATTCATCGAGATGAGTGCCTATGGAAAGGGCACCTCTTCTGGGAACACCTACGGACGTTTTGTAGGGGGAAGACATCCAATTATGTTGATCCCTCAACGTATCTCAGTATTAATTCACTTGAGATCATTCATTTTCTCCTCATTATTGGTGATAATTTCATCAAGAGTGAGGGACACATTCTCAGGGGGAGGAGGAGGTGGGTCATAGACGACCTGAGATTTATTCTTCTCCTTGTTTGGGTTTTATGAGGGAGGTAGTGACAGATTAACTTAGGGGACACCCAAATTTAGGACTGCTCTCTGGTTCCGGGTATGCACACCATCAGGCTCGGTGTGGGATGCATCTAGGAGGGAACCATATTCACTTTATACCTCTCCCTCTATTCCATTTCCTATGAGATCTGTGGGGTTTAAGTTTACCATGTTCACTGATACATACCGCATTAGGGGCAGTGTACCCGGTGCCGAATTGTAGAAAGGATTTATGCATCCTTCTTTGGATTTTCTCCTTCCATTATGTGGTATTCTTTGGGTTTCTTTGAAAATATTGACCATAAGGGAGCCCTGGTATGACCTCGTAATGAGCCTTTATCTCAGAAGGTACGATCCATGAGAAGGGGTAGAATGGGTGACTCATCTTCCCATCATTCTTCCTAGAAGGTAGAAGACATATGTTCATTGTGCGGGGACTTGAGGTAAAATTTCCCACATCCATGTGGTCAGGGGTTGTTCTCGTTCTTCTATTTATGCGTTATGGTCTAGATTTGTTGGTATTAAAGGGGTATTTTGATTTAAAAATTCTCCCAGGCCTATGGGTTGGGGTTGTTCCTGCATCGCAAAGGTAGTTATCGTTGTTTCCACCTTTTCAATTTCATGTACTTCTGCACGGGTATGATATGAGTATGGCATTGGGACTGCATGGAGTCTATGGTCTTTTGATGATGTAAGCATTGATTTTTGGTCAGCTTCCCATAGGTGGGAATCCTACTGGATGTTCTTGTTTGCCTTCCTCAAAAGTTTTTTGATGGCTTGATCTCTTCGGTCCTAACACTTTTGAGACTTACACTGGGCCAATTTTTGTGGAGTATCCTATATTTCCTGAGCAGGGGTTTCATTTTATTTCTACCTTTGGGTGATGATGTTGTAGGATTTCATTTCCAATGAGGTTTTTTAGATGGGACGTGGGGTGAAGTGAAGAGCTTTATGTTCTTCCCATCCCTGAATATGAACTCCATTCCAGGAATCTCCAATGAGGCGACACAACTTTTGAAGTGCATGGTGGCATACTAGTTCATGGTTTTTCTTTTTTCCTTTCTAATTGTGGCTTCCATATAGATGGGAGGGCTTCCAGTTCTATTAGACGTCGAATCACCCCTAACTTGTATATATGGTCCGCATACCCTTCGTAGGGTAGGAATTTTTCTTTTAGCTGATGAATAGTCATCCATATATTGAGGAGAATGTCATGTATACATTCCCTAAACAACTCCTTTGGTATGTCAATATGAGAAGTGGTCATAGGACAATACATAACTGGTATATTTTCCTTCACTATTTGTCTTCTTACGAGAAATATATCGTGTTGTAGTTATTCCGGGGGATCCTCTACTTGATATTCCTAGCTTGAATTCTTCTTAATAATTTTGTTCAAATCAACTGGGCTAGTGGGAGCCTTGTTGATATGCAGACGGCGCGGTGGTGGCTTAGAATATGAGTGTGGCCCCAGTCCATCCTCTGGTTGAGAAGGGATATCACCCATTATATACAGAGTTCCTGAAATTTTTGAATTTATCTTTTTGAGTGCCTCTGCATTTGAGGACCTTCTCATATTTGTTTCAGAAATGGGAGGGCCTTCTTTTCGGTATGAATTTTGATTGCGGGGAGGATCCTTGTAATTAGTACTGTAATGTTGAGGGTTACTATTTCAACCTAATGCCCAACCACTGGAAATGTCTTTATGTCGTATACCCTAGGGAGGACCTTCGAGGTGGGATACAGTGTGGGGGGGGGGACCTTCTTGCTGCTTGATGTCACTAAGGGGAGGACCTTCTCAATGACTGCTATGATAGAGAGGGATACTACCACATCTTGATACTTGGCTATAGGGAGAATTTATATAGTGTACATCTTTGGGAGGGCCTTTAGGATGTACTACAATGAGGGGAGGACCTTCTCATTGCTTAATGTTACTATGGGGAGGACCTTCACATCATCTTCTATTGTGGGTAAGACCTTCATAATTAATTTCATCATGGTGAGGACTACCATCATGACTTGATGTCCGACTATATGAAGAAGCACATCTGCAACATATACCCTAGGGAGGACCATCAGGGCGGACAATAACAAGGGGAGGACCTTCTTGCTATCTGATCCTTGGGTCAAGGGGAGGGATAACCTGATGTGCATTAGGAGATAGGCTCTTGTGATCGATTATTCTTGGCCCACAGAGTGATCCCTTGTGGGTGCTCTGTGGAGGACCTTTAGAGATGTTTTTAGCGACATTGTGGGGAGGGCCTTCACAACTGCTGCTAACACTTCCATAATTTGGTAATGGACTGATAGGGTCTTGAGCCTTTATTGATATATGCTTGAGGTCATCAAGAACCCTAGTTTCTAGTAGAGCAGGATCATGTATATGCTCTTCGTTTTCCAGTTGCCTTAGGTGCATTTTATTTTTGAGTTCTCTCTTGTGGGTGATCAGGGCCATATGTTGTTGGTAGAGGTCTTCATATACATGTCTCTGTCTTTTTGGGTCTCGTGATGCTATCAGGATATGATGATGGACATCGTGAGTTTTGGAAGGGATATATGCCTGCCTTGGAGCGGCCACCACATTGGACTGGTATCCCCCAGCTAGAACCAGTGTTTCTTCCTGATTTTGTTGTTCGAGTATCATGGGATATTGTATTCAACCCTACTGGACTGGAGTAGGAATGCATGACTGCTCTAGAGTGACTAACCCATTTTGTGATTAAGTCATTCCATTCGAGGAAACCGAGTTGTCGGCCTAGTTTCTCACCTTTTCCGCCGATGAAATAATATCTTGGCATGTTTGGATGATATGGTCTGGGATCGATGTCTAATCTTCCATCATTATCATGATGTGATGAGATATATCTCTGGATGGAATGGGTATGAATTCCCATTCTGATATCGTAGTATGGGTTTGTGCCTGGTCCGGTCCTCCATGAGTTGCCAATAAATACTGGCAGTTCTCCTGTGTTGAGACGGAGTAACGAGTCTGCTACTGTTTTTCTTCTCTGGTTGCCACCATATTTGACTGGTGGGATTTATATTCATGAGTGGGGATTTTCATATGCTTTCTTGCTGCTGTATTTATCTCACGGTCTTTGTATGCATCCGAAGGGATTTGACTCTGCTTATTTTTTTCCACCCTATTTGGATAGTGGGATTAATATGAATCAGAAGGTATTTTTTCCTACATATAGCTGGTTGCCTCCCTATTTGGATGATGGGATTTTTGTGAATTGTAAGATATCTGCATCTGCCTGTAGTTTTCCACTATGTCTGCACGGTGGGAACGACAAGCACTAGTAGGAACGTTCATGTTCTAATATTGTGCCACCCTATTTCTATAGTGGTCTTGAGTAGAGGGGGAATATATGTATGTCTGTTCGTTGAATTCCAACATTTTAGTATAGTAGTGTTTCTCCTCAGGAACCAGGGTGATAGCCTATTCCTGATTATATATTCACCCCCCTTGGTGGGCAGCCTGAGGGGATCGGGTCCCCTGGACTTCAGTAGGTGCCCTCGACATAAGGTCCTTGAAGGTGCAACCGATTTTTTCCTATCGACCGCTCAAGGTTCTGGTGCTCTACTAATGTGTATAGAATCGCTCGGGTCGAATCATCAGCGATGATACTTTTTAATAGTCAGTTGTTTTTAATTGATTGTATTTTGATTGGGGGATTTGTTTGCAGAGATTAATTGAAATGATTGATTGATTAAGATTGATTTAACAATTTAATAAATATTGGGGTTAGTTCATCATTAGGTATTTAAGTTTTTGATATCCTTGATCTTTTCTTTATATTGCATTTAAATTAACACCCACTTCACAACATAACCATGATTGGAATTCCTAAGTGTTAAGGCTTTAATCCAAGCCGTAAATTAACTTAGGGTTCTAATATCAATCAGATCTTGATAATGGAAGTGTATATATGGTTCCAATTATCCATGGAAACCACACATTAAACAAAACAAGTCATTAATCCATGACATGTTAAGTCCAACATACACAATGTTAAATTAAATAATACTCATCGAGAAGAAACTCTCAATCGCTTAACATCCCTAAATTATAACTCACCCCAATGAAAGATTTACTAAGACATCGAAATGATTAATAATATTGTTATAATGATTATGAAGATAAATTAATAATAGAATAAAAATAAAGGGATAAGAAAAGTGGTGTGCTTAGAACACACACACACGAACAATGATGAGAATTAAAAAACAGAATTTTGATTGAATGATGAAGAAAAAGAAGGGAAGGGGATTAAACTCTATTTAAAATATTTTAAGAAAACTACTATTAAAATAAACAAGGGTGATGAGAATGGGAGATATTTAAGAAGAAACTTTCATTAAAATAGCATTACAAATAAAGAGACTTACAAGATTAAAAAAATGAAGAACACAAAAGTAAAAGGAAACCAAGAGAGTAGGAAAGGTATCTAAAGTAAAAAATTGAGTATGGAAGGTCCTCACAAGACTTTGGAAAGGATTTTATCAGTCCAATTGATGCTCCTCTCTTCTAAAATTCCAAACCCTTTTGAAAGGATAGGAGGGGATGTATTTATAGCCCAAGGTGGTGGACTGTTTTCATTCCAAAACTACCCATCCACTTGGCTCGATGATTTGGACATCCAAATCGCTGAATCTCGAGGTATTTTATTTCTTCAAAGTTATAGATAATAATGTTGTCTTAATAATATCAAACTTTTGAGGCATTTGTAATTCTGGGGCCAACTTTATGGCCCTTTGATTAAACAATATTAATCTGTCCATTAAAATAAAGACGTTTTCAATGTCCCAAATGTGAACGGATTGTTTAATATTAAGATGCATTAAAATCCGAATGGTTTCTTCAACAAAGGCGGTCGTATATTTTTCCTCTTTCACACTGAAATATTTCAGCTTTATTTTATTATTATACCATGAGAAAAGATAACTTTTTTGTGCTACTTTAATTTACTGAAGACAATGGTGGGCTGGACTTAAAAGCTTCATTTGGGCCCCTTTTTATTGGATTTGGGCCCTGAAATTTTTATCCATGCTTTATTTTTATATTCATGAGAATATGGTGGAGTTTAATAATATTTTTACCTAGTGATTTAGACCAGTAACTCTATCATCATGGCTGGTCCAGTTTTTCTTCACAGATTATTTGAGTCTTCTTGTGTGGACCATATGACCCTCCAAATGGATGATTTGTCCAAAGGTTCCTTCTAATGAAATGTTTTAATTGGAGTAATGAACCCTAACAAACAGTAATCATGAAATTTTGATAAGTATGGTGAGATATATTATTAAAACATTAAATATACTTGAATCTGGAAAAATTCAAATAGTTCTCTAAAATTAAATTTAATATTTTATCATTAATATTTCACACAAATTGTCCACATTTCATATTAAATCAGTTAAGAAAATATATAATACGTTAGGAAAATATTAATAACATAAAATCCCCCACACTTAGTATTGTGAAAGTCCTCATGTGCAATAAATATAAAAACATGACAAAATCATTTTTACTCACCAACAAATATTATAATTTTGTTTTCCCCAATCAGGGGAGGTTTAGACAATATCACTCATCCATTTTGAATTCCACCACAAGTTATTACAGAAATAATTTTCCAAAAACAATTCATTTTTTTATGCTCAAATTTAGAAATGAAAAATTGTAGCACACAACACTTACTCCTCTCAAGATGATAAAATTAATTTATAGAGCTTCACTCATTCAACAACTAAAAGTGAAAATCTTAGATTTTTTAAGAGCTCTCGGCTTCCACTCCCTATCCTAAAGTGCTAAAAAATCAAGAGGCCCTTTTAGGGGTTTTGTTGTGGCTATGGGATGGTAGGAAGATGATATCCAAAAGATAGGAAAAATGGGGTAAAACACCAACATGAAAAAAGCAATGCACATTTTTTTTTGAAATGAGACATGGAAGGAAATGAAAACACATATTTATAAGGGAATGATTGTGTGAAGAAAGACACAAAGGAGGAATAAAATTTGAAGGGGATAAGAATATGAAATATTTACAAAACACAAAACTTCTCCCAATGACATAAGTGTTCAATTTTTTTTTTTCAAAAGTTGAACTTGAAATAGATCGCACACTCATCTCCCAACCCATGACTGATCTCCTCATGAAAATAATTGTAATAGTTATAACAAGATCAAAAGTTTAGGAAGAGTGATTTTTGAACCACCCAAGACACAGCCCATTCTTATTTTTGTTTTTTTGAACACTTCAATTGTACAAGATAAACATATATACATTCCAAAACCCCACAGAAGGAAAACCTCTCCCCCACACTGAAATGTATGCTTGCCCTCAAGCATATGATAACATGGTGAAATAAAAAAAGGTTACCCAAAATGAAATCCATTCCCCCAACACTTAAATTTCAAAAAATTATGCAATGAAAGTCCATGTTGATATTGGGTGGGATAAGGTATTGGGGTTGTAATGTGGCTATCAAATAAAAATTTTTCATAGGATAAAAGGGGCTTTCAAAAGGAAGATTAATGTATGGTTAATGGGAGGTTATTTGGATATTATAATTCTCATGGGGTTCAGAAAATTCCTCTATCATATTAATACACAGTAAAGTAGTAAATTCAGCTCGAAGGTCCACAAACTCAAAACTCACAAATGAGGGTGAAAACACACATTTTGAAAAGATGGCCATAGGGGGCCTTATCATGAAAGCAAATTTTGTTCCTCACAGGTGGGGAAAATCATTTTCCAAATCAAAAAATTGATCATTAAAAATTTATTGGTTTTGACATAATATTCTTTATCCAAGGTCATGATGAAAATACTAAAATTTTGAGATGAAAACATGTCTTTTGAATCCCCAAAATGGTTGGACAAAATTTGAAAATTGGAAGGTGAGTAAGCATGACTCTTTTGTTTTTTTTTAATTTTTAATGATTTTTTTAGGTGTTTTTTAGTTTTTTATCAAGACACATCCACCCAAAAGAGAAAGAGAAAAAGAAAAGGGTTTGATAAATAATGTGGTAAAAATGAAATAGAGGGGAATAAGAAGAAAGATATAGAGAGAAGAAGAGTGAGAGTGTTTTTAAGGGAAAGAGGTGCCCCCTGGTTTGGATTTGGTGGGTTTCCAGCTCTATCCAGTGGTGGGTCGACTACAAAAGTTGGGTATTCAATGGAAGTTGATGTGGTTACAGGATTGTGTGCCCTTTCATGGTGATGCTTTAACCAATGTACATTAACTGTAAATGTCCTTTTGAAAGAGTGGTCTTGGACTTACACTACACCAAATGGGTAAACATTAGTAATAACCAAAGGACCTTCCCAATGAGAATTAAGCTTACCTAGGTGAAGACGAAATTGAGAGTTGAAAAGCAGTACATTTTCACCTTCATGGAATACCTTTCACAGGATGTGTTTTTCATGGAGTTCCTTGAATTTTTCTTTGCAGATATTATAATTCTCATAAGAATCAAGTCGAAGCTCCTCCAGTTCAGCCAATTGCAACAATCTTTCTTCACCAGATTTTTCAAGATCAAAATTACAGGTGTTCATAGCCCAAAAAGACTTAAGTTGGATTTCAACTGGTAAATGACATGCTTTACCAAATACTAGCCTAAATGGAGACATCCCAATGGGTGTTTTATAGGCAGTTCGATAAGCCCAAAGTGCTTCACCAACTCTTTCAGGCCAGTCTTTTTTGGTGGGTTTTACAATTATCTCAAGAACTCTTTTCACTTCTCTATTAGAAAGTTCATCCATGACATTTTTTGGTGGTGATATGCAGTTGAAGTTTTATGTACAACACCATTCTTTTTAAAAATATATTTCATGGTTCTATTACAAAAATGGGTTCCTAAGTCACTTATCAAGGAACGTGGTGTGCCAAATCGGTGGAAGATGTGTGTCTTTAGGAACTCACTAACGGTATGTGAATCATCATTTCTAGTGGGTTTGGACTCGACCCATATAGAAACATAATAAACCTTAAGAACGATGTATGAGAATTCATTGGAAGGGGGAAATGGTCCCATGAAATCAATACCCCAAACATCGAAGATCTCAGAGAAAATTAAAGGCTTTGGGTCATTTCAATTCTCTTTGAAATTGTGCCAAACTTTTGGAAAGTGGGACATGATTGACAAAACTCATGTGAGTCCTTGGAGAGTGAAGGCCAGAAGAATCTAGAGTCTAGGACCTTTCGAGAGGCCCTTTGTGGTCCAAAGTGGCCACCACCAGGAATTGAGTGACAGAATTATAAGATGGAAGAATGTTCATTTTCATCGACACATCTCCTTATTACCATGTCTACCCCAGTTTTCCAAAGTTTATTTTCTTCCCAAAAATAGTATTTTGAATCACTTTTCAACTTCATTTTTTGTTCTTTTGAAAAAATTTCCAGAAAAACACCAGAAACCAAGTAATTTACAATTTGGGCATACCAAGGTATTTTTTGGAGTGAGAGATGAAATGTGCCCAGTTGGAAATTCTAGATCAATTATTTCAGAATGAGAAGAATTATAAATTCTACTCAGGTGATCAGCCATAGGGTTTTCATTTCCTGGCCTATCTTTGATTTCGAGGTCAAACTTATGGAGCATTAGGATCCATCTTATTATACTCAGTTTGGAATCACTTTTCTTGAGCAAAAAATTAATAGCATAATGGTCTGTGAAGATGATGATTTTGGCACCTAAGAGATAAGTCCAGAATTTATCTAAGAAAAAAACAACTGCTAAAAGTTCCTTTTCAGTGACAGTGTAGTGAGATTTAGTTTCATCCAAAGTTTTTGAGGCATAATAGATGACATGAGGATTGTTTTCTCTTCTATGACCAATAAAAACCCCAACGGATCTATCAAAAGCATCACACATCAACTCAAAGGGTAAGGACCAATCTAGGGGTTGGATTATTGGGGAAGATGTAAGATCAGTTTTGAGTTCAATGAAGGCTCTCTTGGAAACCTCTTCGAAATGGAAAGTGACATCATTTTGGAGAAATAGAGTGAGTGGGAGGGAAATCCTACTGAAGTTATGGATGAATTGGTAATAGAAACTGGAATGAATGAGGAATGAATGGATGCCTCGAATAGAAGTGGGTTCAGGAAGTCATTGTATCACTTCAATTTTTATAGGATCAACTTCAATACCATCTTTTGAAACTATGTTCCCTAGAAAAATCCCATTTTCAACCATGATGTGACATTTTTTGAAATGTAACACAAGGTTACACTTGACACACTTTTGAAGTACTAGAAAGAGTGAATTCAAGAAAGATTCAAATGACTCACCATAAATGATAAATTCATCCATGAAGACTTCCATGGAGTGTTCAATGAATTCTGAAAAGATACTCATCATACACCTCTAAAATGTGGTAGGAGCATTGAAATGGCCAAAAGGAATAATCATATATGCATATGTTCTAAAGGATCAAGTGAAAGTAGTCTTTTCTTGGTCTTGAGGTGAGATTGGGATTTGGAAATATTCATTGTATCCATCGAGAAAGCAATAGTGTGACTTTCCAGCTAATTGTTTCAGCATTTGATCAAGGAATGTAAGAGGGTAGTGATCTTTTCATGTTTCAAAATTCAATTTTCTGTTGTCGATGCACACACACCATTTGTTCTTCACTCGAGTAGTGACTACCATGCCATGTTTATTTGTGATAACAGTTATCCCACCCTTCTTAGGTAAAAATTGAATTGGACTAACACATTCACTATCAAAAATTGGGTATATAATACCATCTTGAAGAAGCTTTGTGATCTCTTCTCTAACTACCTCATGTATGAGTGGATTGAGTCTTCTTTGTGGTTGTCTAATTGGTTTGGATGATTCCTCAAGATGGATGTGATTCATGAAAAGAGCATGTTTGATTCTTGGAATAACATCTAGGTTCAAACATAAGGCCTTTTTGTTTTCCTCTAACACATGAACATGTTTGGACTCCTCGGTTTTAGTAAGTGAAGTAGAGATTATGACAGGATATGAGTGATCATGGAAAAGGACTTCATATTTCAGGTGTGAAAGAAGAGGTTTCAGATCAGTATCATCTTTAATTTGTGGGATAGACAATTCAAGAATAGAGGAAGGGACTTTAGTTGCTTTAGATTCATTTTCCTTAATACTGTCCAAGGTGGAGCAATAAAGATCAGAGTTGATGTAGGATTTAAGAGAGTTTTCATGTTCCTCTAGATTTATGGAGTCTGTGAATGATAGGTCCACATCAACTTCACTATTTATAACTTGGTTAATGATGGTGCTTATTTCACAAGATCCTTTATCATTTGAACATGAAGAACATGATGTATTGGGGTTCAATTGACTCTATGAAGTGTACTTATATGCATGGATTGAGAATGCAAATTGATCCTCGGATGGGTATCGCATGGATTGGAAAATACTGAACTTGACCAATTAGTCACCAAATTCCATGGATAAGATGCCTGAATGGACATCAATCATGGTTTTACCAGTCATGAGGAATGGTCTTCCAAAAATTAAAGGAGATCGAGAAGAGTTCATCTCACCTTCCATGTCAAGGACATGGAAATTGGCTGGGAAGATAAGATCATTAACCTAGGAAAGGACATACTCGATTATACCCTCAGGACTAGCAGTGCTTCTATTGGCCAATTGAATGAAAACACCCTTTGGATGTAAGGGACCTAGATCAAGGTTGGAGAAGATGGATTTGGGCATGACATTAATTCAGGCTCCAAGGTCTACGAGTGCATCATCAAAGTTGGAACTTCCAATTGTGCATGGAACTGTAAAGGTACCTGGATCATTGCACTTTATGGGAATAAACTATTGAGTGGAAACATTTTCAAATTTTCTAAGTTCCCTATTATGGGTGTACAATTCCTTAAGAAACTTGGCATACTTACATATTTTTTTTATTGCATCTAAGAGGGGTATGTTGACTTCAACATGTCTAAACATGTCAAGAATTTCATGATCAGGTTCAAAGGACTTATTTGGTTTAGAACTGACTTGAGGAAAATGAATTGGATACCTAAGTTGAATAGAAGGATGCAAAGGAATGTCTTCATATCCCTTTTCTAGTTTATTCTTCTTTTCATTTTCTAGGTCAACATTCAAAGGGGGGTTGGAGTACTTATCTTGAGGCATAACAATTTTATTTCTTGATCTAAGTGAAATTTCACTTATATTACCCTTGGGGTTAGGTGATGGTTGAGCTGGGAGTTGGGAATAATTTGATTGTTGTTGATGGGTTAGGTGGGATTCAAGTTGACCAATTTGGGTGTTAATGTTTTTGAGGATGGAACGGGTGAAGGAGGCAAGGTCTTCCATTTCACTTTCCCATGGTTCACTACTACAAAAACAGGAAAGGGAAGCACCCCCTTATATCAGCGCTAAGAAAAACCACTGATAAAGGTTACCCTATTTGAGCGCTAAAATTTTAGTGCTGATATAGGAGTTCTTTATCAGGGTTTTTCTAGCGCTGATATATGGGCTCTTTATCAGTGCTAGAAAAGCGCTGATAAAGAAACCCTATATCAGCGCTACAATTTTAGCGCTGATACAGGGAGTCTTTATCATCCCTTTTCTAGTGCTAATAAAGAGGCCATATATCAGCGCTAGAAAAGTGCTGATAAAGAACTCCTTTATCAGCGCTAAAATAGTGCTGATAAAAAGACCATTTATCAGTGCTAGAAAAGTGCTCATAAAGACTCCCTGTATCAGCGCTAAAATTTTATCGCTAATAGAGTAAGGATTTATCAGCGCTTTTGTAGCGCTGATAAAGGGTACTATTATCAGTGCTAAAAAAGTGCTGATAAAGGTAGTCTTTATCAGTGCTAAAAAAGTGCTGATAAAGGTAGTCTTTATCAGTGCTTTTTTAGTGCTGATAAAACCTTAGTGCATTTTTTTATAAAGTCGGTCTCATAGTGCCCTTGTTTTATCGTGACCTAAAGCTCTCGCGGTACTGGAACTCTGCGACTCCCCTCTGCCGCCCACTGAGATCACGTTGCCAGACCTCCACCGCCCTCGCTACTCATTGTCAGACCTCCGTCGCCCGCTGAGTTCTCATTGCCGGACCTCCGCCGCCCTCGAGCTTGAGTTTGTCGGACCTCCATCACCCACAACACTTTCAAGCTTCGGTTTGCAGGACCTCCTTTAAGGCATGTTTTCCAAATATTTTTTCAATATTGTTCTCCTCTCCCATTTGTATATCATTTTTAACATGTTTTTTTATTCTATGGGTGAGTATTATGGATTGACCGATTGAAGAAAATGGACCATACTTGATGGAAAATGATGTAAAGGGGATGATTCACATGTGTTTACTAATTTTCATTATATTTCTCAAGAACATGGTGCTTTCTTACTTTTATTGTTGAAAATCATCATTGTTTTTTGGAGGGGTTGTTTGAGAAGTTTTTTATTAGTTTGGTTGTGATAGATTCCATTGGGGGAAAATGTGAGATGGTTGAGGTGGTAAATCATGTAGTGGGGAAGCATCAACCTTTCCATTGTTAAAAAGATGTAATGAGTGGGTTATTGTGGGATATGACATTGTTAGTTGATATGGGTTTTCCTTTTAGTTTCCCAGTGACATAGAATATTGTTGTTAATGATGAAATTGAAAAGGGATTCGTGGGAATTGAATAACTTCATGGATAAAAATGAAATTGTGGCTATAAAACTATGCTCACCCCCTACGCAATGAGTGTATCGGGTGGTTCCCTCTTCTAAAATTCGAATATGTGAGTTCCTTTACCGAGATATAAACCTATGACCACTCTTAATTCAGGAAACATCCAACTCTAGTTGATAATCCTAGGTTCCCTTAGGTGACGAGAATATGAAGTCCCTATGTTATGGGAATATGAGATCTTCTTTATCTCCCAAATAATGTTCCCTTGATTATACCTCATGAGATTATAAATAGATTCATTAGTGGATATGCCTAATAATCCCCTAAGTGATGATCATAAGATCTCTTATTCATCTCCTAGGTAATGATCCTATGATTATACCTCACATGAGGAGCATGAGATTCTTGAGGCGATGTGCCAAAGAATCCCCTATGTGATGATCATACGATCTCTAAACACTTCCCTTAGTAGATGATCTTTTGTTCTTACCTAGTGTGATAAGAACATGATTCATTAGTTGATGAACATAGAAATTCTTATGTGCTATGAATATATTTTATGAACCAAATTAGTGTAGATTCCTCACATGAAAAATGTGATCCACCTTGTGTAATGAGCCAAAATATTCAATTCAAATGGGCCTTATTCTATGGAAACCATACATATTAGGCCATACTCTAAATGAAAACATTCCCACACATAGAGGACCATATTCACTTAGTGGTCCATACTCCTACTAGTTGAAAAAACCCTATACCACATAGAGTCATATTTTTTGTGAATCCAAAATACACTCATTAGGCTATATCCCATTTTAGTTAGACCAAAAATGTCTTATCACACATATTTACCATTCTAAATTTCACTTGGTATCATTCGAAAAATCATCTATACAACTTGATGTTAGAATATATCAATTATTTATTATTAGAAGTACGTTGCACATGGTTGTGATAAATACCCTCGGTGCATTCACTAACCCATGACATGTTGGAGCATGGTTTTAGGGGGTCACTAGACTATAATATACTAACCAATAGAGGGGTATATATGGGTATAGGCCATGAAATAGTGTTATCAAAGAATTTTATTAGGAGATATGATGAGGTTTGATGTTAGGAACATTTGAGGATTTCAATGGTTTGGTTTAGAAAGTATTTCATTTGAATTCATTGGTATGTTTTGGGTGTACCTTTCCTTAGGTTTCAAATTATGCTCTTAGTGGTTCTTCATGGTTAGTGGTTATAGTCTCTTATTTGGGTGAAGGGATGTGTTCTTAGTATATTTCCATATTATGATGTTCTTCATGGTTAGTGGTTGTAGTCTCTTATTTGGAGATGTATGATGTTCTTGGTGAGGGCCACTATCTAGCTAGTGGTGTCGTTGTATATGAGAAAGCATCGATGTAGTTGGAGATGTATGATGTTCTTCATTTGAGCAGACTCATTCAGATTCCAAGTGGGTGTTTCTATACTATATCTTCTTTTTGGGATTCATGTGTTTCATGAATTAATATTTTATCCATTTGAAGTTGGTTAGACATTTTTTGATCATTTTTAAGCACAAAATAACCCTATTAATGAAAATAATATATGGAATGGATGGTATCTTGTTGTAAATTAACCTTTTTCATTGAAATAAATGAGGTTTACTTCTAGCCAACATGAAAGCCACTAACCTATTCTCAAATACCATGTTTTTCATCTTGTTTGGGGTATTTTTATTCACTCCCCCCTTTTGGTTTCTATTTCTTCTTGGCATGATCATCAGTAACGGTTTCACTTCCACCAGTAGTGAGTATTTAGGCATGAAAAATAAATACTAATGGTTAGGCTCTATTAATCTCCATTTTTATAAGGAAGTGGTTCTCTTCTACTGTATTTGGAATTCTTGTTTTGTGAACTTGAACCATAAATACTAATATTTGAGATTCTAATAGGATGGAGATGAATAAATATTGGATGGATGCTAATCATTTAACAATAGAGTACAGGAACGGAGTGAAAGAGTTCATCAAGTTTGCAAAGGATCACGCAAAGGATCCTTCTCAAATCCTTTAACCTTGTTTACGTTGTTGTTATTCTAGACTACTTACTCTAGAGGAGTTGGAAGAACATTTGATATGTCACGGAATAGATCAGAGTTATAAATGTTGGAATAAAAACGGAGAAAAAGAGAATGTAGCTACTGGCTGGGATAAAACTGTGTTTTATGGATCGTCAGATATGAATACAAATATGGATAATGAAGAAGACCGTATGGAGGATGTGATTACAGATGTCAATGATGATGAAGATCGTATTGAGGAAATGATAAATACAATTCAAGATGAACTTCGTGATTTCACAAAATTGTTTGAGAAGTTAAAGAGTTGTGCAAAGACGCCATTCTATGCTGCTTGCACTAGGTATAAAACATTGTCAGCTATACTGAAGTTGTATAAATTGAAAGAAAGAAATGGATGGAGTGATGTCAGTTTTACGGAACTACTTGCTCTGTTGAATGAAATGCTCCCAGAAGATAATGAGCTCCCAAGCCAGACATATGAAGCTAGACGAATGCTATGCTCGATGGGAATGATTTCTGAAAGAATACATGCCTGCCCGAAAGACTGTATATTGTTTCTCAAAGAGAACAAATCACTTACATAATGCCCAAAGTGTGGTGCTTCTCGATATAAGAAAGATAAATCCAATCCTACGAAAGTTGTATGGTACTTTCCAATCATTCCAAGGTTTAGGCGTCTATATGGAAGTGAAGAAACTGCAAAACAATTGTTGTGGCATGTAGATAAAAGAAATAAAGATGTGTTATTACGTCATCCGGCCGACTCTCCTCAATGGAAGAAAATTGATCATGAGTATCCCGAATTTGGAAAAGAGCCGAGAAACCTCCGTCTTGCGTTATCTACAGATGGAGTGAATCCTTTTGGTTTTCAAACTAGCACTCATAG
Source organism: Viscum album (assembly GCA_963277665.1). NCBI lineage: Eukaryota > Viridiplantae > Streptophyta > Magnoliopsida > Santalales > Viscaceae > Viscum > Viscum album. The sequence continues at coordinate 103,025,745 of OY728155.1, forward strand.
TACATGGAATGTTATGTTGGTAAATTATAACTTTCCACCCTGGTTATGTATGAAGCGGAAATTCATCATGTTATTTATGCTTATATCAGGACCAAAACAACCAGGTAACGATATTGATGTTTATCTGGCTCCTTTTATCGAGGACTTGAAGTTATTGTGGGACTCAGGTGTAATGTTGTATGATGCTTATAAAAGTGAATACTTCACATTGAGAGCGATGTTGTATGGGACAATAAATGATTTCCCTAATTATGGAAATTTTTCAGGCTATAGCATTAAAGTAACTCAAGGGTGTCCCATGTGCGAAGAAGATACAAAATCAATTAGGTTGAAACATTCATCGAAATATGTGTTTCTAGGACATCGTAGATTTCTACCTCGTCGGCATAAGTACCGATCTTGGATGACATCATTCAATGGAAGTTCAGAAAAACGCGCAACACCGTCTCTACTAACAGGTGATCAGCTATTTGAGAAAGTAAAAGATCTGAACACTATTTTTGGTAAACCATTTTCGAAAAACCTTACGAAAATCTGTTAGAAAAAGAGATCAGTTTTTTTTTTGAATTACCATACTGTAATTGTTTGTACGTCAGACATTTTCTTGATGTGATGCATGTGGAAAAAAATGTATGTGACAGTGTTATCAGAACATTGCTAAATGCCCCTGCCAAAACAAAAGGTGGAATTAAGGCAAGGTTGGACATAGTTGACATGGGAATACGAGAAGATTTGGCTCCCGTGAGGGTGAAAATTGAATGTTTCTTCCTCCAGCTACTTATACTCTTTCTAGGGCGGAGAGATATCAGTTTTTCAACTTCTTCAATGATGTAAAGGTTCCATAGGGGTACTCATCAAATATCAAGAACATTGTGTCAATGAATGATTTGAATTTAAAAGGTTTGAAATCACATGATTTCCATGTTTTGATGCAAGATCTAATTCCTATATCTTTACATTGCATTTTTCCCAAGAATGTTCATCATACGTTAACCAAACTTTGTTTCTTTTTCAAAGCTATATGTAGAAAAGTTTTAGACCCGGGGAAATTGCTAGCTATGGAAAAATAAATTGTCATCATATTATGTGAATTAAAAATGTTCTTCCCACCAACATTCTTTGATATGATGGTTCATTTGATGATTCACTTGGTGAGAGAGATTCGACTTTGTGGTTTTGTGCACTATAGATGGATGTATCCTGTTGAACGGTATATGAAGATTTTGAAAGGGTATGTCAAAAATCAAAGTTGGCCAGAGGGTTTTATAGTGGAGCGATATATTTTTGAGGAAGCCATTGAATTTTGTACTGAATACCTATCTGATGTGGAAAGCATTGGTCTCCTGAAATCTCGTTACACTGGACGCATTGAGGGTGAGGGAATTTCTGGAAGATAAGTTGTGACAATCAATATTATAGATTGGGATCAGGCTCATCTTTATGTTTTGCATAACAGTTGGGAGGTTTCTCCATATATTAAAACTCACAAAGAAATTCTTAGGCAGTTGAATCCCTCAAGGGCTGAAAAATTGTTATCAGATACACATAATAACCAGTTTATAGGATGGTTTCAGGACCATATTTTTACGATGTTGGATGAAAATCCGAATTCAATTTCAGAACGTCTTCAATGGCTAGCCGCTGAACCAAGTGTGTATGTATTATCTTACAGTGGTTATGTAATTAATGGTTATACATTCTATACAGATGAACATGATGAAGATAGTACCATGCAAAATAGTGGAGTTACACTAGTGGTTGAAGCGATGCATGTTTCTGGTAGTAAGGACAGAAATCCAATTTATGAAAATATGTCATACTTTGGCATTATCGAACTAATATGGGAGTTGGATTATATGACATTCCAATTGCTAATTTTTCAATGCAAATGGGTTGATAACAATAGTGGTGTTAAAATAGATGAATGGGGATTTGTGAAAGTTGATTTTAGTAAAGAAGGGTACAAAGACGAAGAGTTTAAAATGTCATCACAAGAGGTACATGTTTTTTATGTTCCAGATCCCGCAAACTGAAAGTGGTCGATTGTTCTGTTATCGTCCAAAACTACTGAAGGTTTCAATGAAAATTCAGTTGAGGACGATCCTTTTAGTGGTACGTCGCAATCATTTCGGAGCGGTCCCAATGCAGATGATGTTTTGTATGTTAGAGGAGACCATAATGAAGGGATTTGGATAGTCGATAGAGGTGTCAAATCCCTTCAACCTTTGAAAAAAATAAAGAGAGTTCAGTAAATAGGTTATATTTTGTTTGTAATATAGATCTTGTTATCTCAGGTTATTATCTTATCATTACTGAATTTATGTAATTTGAATTAATTGTTCAACCACTTTTGTAGATAATGAATTCTACACATTCTGATGCTCCTAACCTTGAGGCTGAACAAGTCTCTCAAGCAGCTGCTGCTACGGCTGCTGCTGCTCCTGTAGCTCATGTTGCTACTGTTGTTGCTCCTGCTGCTTCTGCAGCTCATGCTGCTACTACTGTTGCTCCTATTGCGGCTCCGGTTTCTCTTGATGCTCCTCCTACTTCGGCTCCTGCTGCTGCTGCTCCTCCTGCTAAGGCTCCTACTACTCTTAGTGTTGAGGTCCAACAACCATCAACACATGTCATTGATACGATTCTAGATGAACATATAGATGATGTTGATATCGATGAAATGGTCTGGAATGAAGGATCAGCATCGCATAAATCACAGGTGCGTCATATTTTGACGGTGTTAGCCAAAATTCTTAAGGCGAAAAGCAAAGGAATCAAATTTGAAGTCAGATAGAAGGCACGAGGCCAACATGTGAATCCCAACAATGCTATGTTTAGCAGCTACATTGGAGTTGTCACTCGGCAACGCATGCCGATTAACATAGATTCATGGCACCATGTTGTGTCCGGGCTGAAGGTTGTGATCTGGGAAGAAATTATGGTAACATTATGAATTTATTTCTTTAATTTACTAGAAAATAAAATAATGAAACAACGTCTTACTCTTCTCAATCTCTTACAGAGTACATTTATAGTAGACAATTCACACAAGGATTATGTACTAAGGCTTGCAAGAAAGATTCATCGAGGTTTTCGCACTATTTTAACAAGATGTCACCTCAAAGATTATAAAGGTAAACTAAACCCGCACCCACCCATTGTCTACGCTCACCTGATATCCCAAGAATCATGGGATGCATTTATTGGCCGTCGTGAGGATGAGAAGTTTCAGGTACATTGTGAGTGATAATACGTTGTTTGAGGATACCTTTATTCATCACTTTGATTGTCAATATTCCATTTATGAAACTGAAACTCTGTACTAAAAATAAGGAACATGCTTCAAAAACAACATACCCCTATTGTGAAGCAAGGATGGGGTATGCTTCATTAGAAAAGAAAATGGTACGTATTTTAAATTTAAAATAATATTGTTATGTGCCAATAAACAACATCATAATTGTTTTTCTATGTTTATATGTAGATTGATGAGTCTAAAACCAAATGCACTTCCATCCCATGTCATGTGCTATGGAAGGAGGCACGTGTGAACAAAGATGGGAAGTTAGTAGATGAGAACACACAAAAAGTGTGGTAAATATGTGTAAGTATGACACGACGATAAAATAATTTGTTTAAAATTTCCATTACATAAAAAATAATTAGTTATTTTCCTATATCCAACAGTCATAGGAATCAGCTACTCCTGTGGCTGATACAGACCTATTATCGACAGATTTGAAGCAGCCAGAAAAATACAGTCCTGTCAGAGGTGCAGGGTTTGGGGTGACACCCTGAGTATATTTTGAGAAGAAGCAAAAAATGGATGATACAAATGAAAAATTGGAACAAATGAGTGAAAAAATAGCAACCCTTGAAGAACAATTGCAATGGTAGGGAGAGTTGCTAGAAACTTTTATGGGTGGGAAGCAAAGGGAAGCCACAACTCAAGAACAACTGCCGCATTAACATCCCACCCCATTCGCCACTAGCTTTGAGGTGAGCCATTCGCCTCAAAGTACTATCTTAGCTATGGTAATAAATATTCTAATAATTTTTCCCATGAAATATGTATCAGACAAACACGGATAATGTTTCTGTACTCATCTTCTATAGGGTGATAATGATTGTGATTTATATCTGTCAACACCCACCTATCACCTTGTAGCGAGGGCTACAGTGTTCAATATCCCAGATGCCACACTGCATAATAGACCACTTCCGAAAGATCATCTAAAAGTGACGATTATTATAGCTCATGAACCAAAGGCAGAGCTACCTATTACACTTGATGATGATGATATTCATACGGTCGAAATGGCTATTGGGACATTCATTGCATTGTCGTCACAACTTTTAAGAGTACATGCAGACAAAGAGGTATTTATTTAATTTTCTTTTTAAGCTAAACCCTTAACAATTAATGAAAAAAGGGTCTGAACCAATGATTGTTGTTATAGAAGGAGAAAGGGAAGGGGGTGACAAACGTCGGCTCAAAACCATCTAAAGGATCGACCAACTGATCCCAAGGAGCTACTGAAAGCACAATAACACCACATGTTCTCTTTCCACATTTACTAGAATTGAAGACTCATGTGGATATGAAGCTAAAATATGGTAATAGTCATATGGTGTTTTTTGAAGAGAATACATACGGAGAGGAAAGTCAAGATTTCATTTCTGCTAAAAATGTAAATGAAATCCTTGAAAACAGTTGGGTAGGCGTCACAGTTGTAAATGTATATATGAGGTTTGTTTCCATGAATTGATTTTCCAAAAGTTGATCTAGCATGCAAATTATAACTAAATGCATTTTATATTGTTGACAGATGAATTTATGAAAAACAATTGAAGGAATTTTCCCATCAGCCAAGATTTGGACTGGTTAGTCCTCATATCACATCAACACACCTAACAAAAATAGAGCCATCAAAAAGGAATGAAATAGTGAACGGCTTGCTGAAAACATATGAACGCAACATTACAGATGACAGACTTTTCCTAATACCAACCATGCAGGGGTAATACTCTACGATTAAAGCATATCAATTATATTTTCACTTATTTTATTACTTATTCCTTTTTGTGTTTTTAGGAAACATTGGTTGCTAATTGCGGTCAACTTGGATACTCCGAATATTTATTTTCTATATTCAAAGTAAGGATATCCATCAAACCAACCACACATGATGGAGTTTGTGAATCTATAAGACACTACATCTTACGTTTTAGGTCTAAACATCAAGCAATATAATTTATATTATCTTTTCACGATAGGTCGGTGTATCATTATCGTCTAAAAAATGATTGTGGCCAGGGGCTAAGCATAAGGAGGCGAGCAAGTACTACGTCTGGACAAATATCAGGGTATATATAATAAAATTTCCTTATCCAAAAACATCTCAATAGAATTTACTTATACTCCTAATGATCAATTTTTTTTCAGTGTCCAAAACAAACAAACGATAATGATTGCAGTTATTATGTTTGTAAATTTATGAAAGAGATCATTTTTCATCAGCAAACTAGCATCCCTAAAGAGGTATTTTTAAAAAACAACTACTAGTTCGTATAAGTTATTTATTAATTCTTTATTTTTTTATTTTTCATTACTACTATGACTGCCGAAAAGCCTCATACTCACAAGACGATATAGATGGGTTTAGAAATGAGTGGGACGCATACCTGATGGAATATTGTACACAAATACAATGAAGATCTGACTTGGGGACATGTACAATTTTTGGTCATTTTTGAGAGGGGTTAAGGGGATCAAAAGATGAAACATTGTTGTATGTAAATGTTCGTAGGAAAATTGTACTTGTTATTAAATAAAACAGCCTTTCTCCAATGATTCATTTTCCCATTTTAATAGATGATATGCACTAGTAACATGCAAGAATGCTGAACCACTCAAAGGGTCTCTATTTTGTTTAAAATGGACAAGATTTTAAGTGAAAACAACAACTGACCTACGGAAATCCGACCAAACAAATTCGGATTGCATTGATCTTTTATAAGAATGATCCAAGGGTCCTTGGTAACATTTATGGGTCAACACAACCTCAATCGGAGGCACGGTGTGGCCGCTAGCACTCAAAGGGTCTCTATTTTGTTTAAAATGGACAAGATTTTAAGTGAAAACAACAACTGACCTACAGAAACTAATGATTAGAGGAAGATTTATTAGCATCCCATATTGTTCATCAAATGGATTGGTCAACTTCTAATCTATCAGGGAGGCTGCCGCACCACCTTTACACGCAACTAATGATCAGAGGAAGCTTGATTAGAAAAACAATCCTCAGGGCACTGGACATGAAAGATCATGTGGTGCCATAGTTTCTCAGCAACCTCAATTTACCCCACATGATATAAGGATATTGCATGATGTCCAAGACATAGCGAGAGGAGAAGAGAAGGTGAAAGTCTCGTAGACGAACAACATCAACAATGAACATCCACCACCCTTTCACTATATACATCAAAATCATATCTTTAAGACCGTCGATGTGAATTTCTATCTTACTTCCATCAAGGATGATGCATGTTGTTCAACTTGTTTTAGAAATTTTTTATCTTCATCCGTGCCTTGTACTTGCACCCGTGAATTTGAAGGTGAGTATGCGTACACGATAGTTGAACTTCCTAGAGAAGAGTTTCTAGAAGAGTATAAGAGACATGAAGCAATGAAGATCATTAGAGTATTGGAGCAAATGTGGTTGCTACAAATAATGTGGGAATCGGCTTTTGAAACATGGCCTAAGTTACAACTTGAAGGTATTGTACTTTATTTTTTTCTAGAGGGTTTCAGTGTAAATGCATTTTGGAATGATCATTGTTATTCATTGTCTTTTAGGTTTTTTTGACATCCGGGGGGAAAGGGTGGGATCTGCAGACATTGGAGGATATGTCGAAGGGTGATTTTGTGTGTGAATATGTTGGATAAATGGCCTATTTTCCCTTCAAGCTCCCTGAACCCCAATGGTGATCGGGGTTCAGGGAGCTTGAAGGGCAAAGAGGCCATTTGGTTAGATGTTAGATACTATGGAAATGTTTCAAAAATATAGGATGTAATTTCCCATAAAGTCACCCTTCGACATATCCTCCAATGTCTACAGACCCCACCCTTTCCCCTCGGCTGTCAAAAAAACCTAAAAGACAATGAATAGCAATGATCATTCCAAAATGAATTTACACTAAAACCCTCCAGAAAAAAATAAAGTACAATACCTGCAAGTTGTAACTTAGGCCGTGTTGCACATGCCGATTGCCACATTGTTTGTAGCAACCACATTTTCTCCAACACTCTAATGATCTTCATTGCTTCATGACTCTTATACTCTTCCAGAAACTCTTCTCTAAGAAGGTCAACTATCATGTACGCATACTCACATTCAAATTCATGGGTGCAAGTACAAGGCACAGATGAAGATAAACAATTTCTAAAACAATTTGACCAACATGCATCATCCTCGATGGAAGTAAGATAGAAATTCACATCAACATTCTTAAAGATGTGATTTTGATCTATATAGTGAAAGGGTGGTGGTTGTTCATTGTTGATGTTGTTCGTCTACGAGACTTTCACCTTCTCTTCTCATCTCGCTATGTCTTGGACATCATAAAATAGCATTATATCATTTGCGGTAAATTGAGGTTGCTGAGCAACTATGGCACCGCATGATATTTCATGTCCATTTCCCTCAGGATTGTTTTTCTAATCAAGCTGCCTCTGATCATTAGTTGTGTGTAAAGGTGGTGTGACAGCTTCCATGATAGATTGGAAGTTGACCAATCCATTTGATGAACAAGATGGGATGCTAAATATGACATTAAGAGCATCCAATACAGGAAATTGTTCCGATGATTCAGCAAGTTCGGCTACATTTAAAGATATTTCCTGTGTTTCATCAAGCGAGTCAGTTCCTAGTTCCAAAAAGCATTCACAAACATCACTCATCAGTTTCCTCAAGGATAAACTTGGGTTCATGGCTTTGTATGATCAAAGAGGTCTATCCTCTACTACTTTTACAACCTATGTGGTGCATGTTTTAAATTCCTCCAGGAAAAAGGAACAAATGTGGTGAGTTGTAAGCCACATCTATTTGATGTTTTGAAATGTTAATTATGTTTTGAAAATGGGTTCAATTTTTGAGGAAAAGTTGAACTGTCCTTGATTCATGTATGGATGATGGATTCACATCCATTCCAAGTGGTTTTGATGGAAATTATGGATGATAACATTGGTTGGTGTTCTCATGGATGTCTAAGCATGGTAAGTTAGAAAACATGTTGGGTATGTTGTGGAGTTTTAGTTGGGGTTCTAGTGGTTCTTTCCCGATGATGGAGGTGTTAAACATCAGATGGTGGTGTTTGTGAGCTAAAGCATATAGTGGGGAGCACCATAGAAATAAAGTGGTTGGTTGATGACATGATCGGAATTTTGAATTAGATCGGTTGAGTTACATTGAGATGAAGGTTGTGGTTGGGTTGTGTTATGGGTGTTTGGGGCAATGTAAGTATTTAATGGTACCTTTATGTTTTGCATAATGAATAATTAGTAGATCACATTCGGATTGAATTTATCTTTTATAAGAATGATCCAAGGGTCCTTGGTGACGTGTATGAGTCAACCCCGCCTTAATCTGAGGCACAGTGTGGCCGCTAGCACTCAAAGGGTCTCTATTTTTTTTAAAGTGGACAAGATTTTAAGTGAAAACAACAACTGACCTACGGAAATCCGACCAAATGCATTCCGATTGCATTGATCTTTTATAATAATGATACAAGGTTCCTTGGTGATGTGTAAGAGTCAACCCCGCCTCAATATGAGACACGATGTGGCCGCTATCACTCAAAGGGTCTCTATTTTGTTTAAAATGGACAAGATTTTAAGTGAAAACAACAACTGACCTACGAAAATCTGACCAAACGCATTCTGATTGCAATGATATTTTATAATAACGATCCAAGGGTCCTTGGTGACGTGTACGAGTCAACCTTGCCTCAATATGATGCACGGTGTGGCCGCTAGCACTCAAATAGTCTCTATTTTGTTTAAAATGGACAAGATTTTAAGTGAAAACAACAAAAGACCTATGGAAATCCAAACAAACGCATTTGGATTACATTGATATTTTATAAGAACGATCCAAGTATCCTTGGTGACGTGTACAAGTCAACCCCGCCTCAATCTGAGGCACGGTGTGACCGCTAGGACTTAAAGGATCTCTATTTTGTTTAAAATGGACAAGATTTTAAGTGAAAACAACAACTGACCTACGGAAATCCGACCAAACGCATTCAGATTGCATTGATAGTTTATAAGAACGATCCAAGGGTCCTTGTTGAGGTGTACGATTCAACCCCGCCTCAATCCAAGGCACGGTGTCGCCGCTATCACTCAAAGGGTCTCTATTTTGTTTAAAATGGACAAGATTTTAAGTGAAAACAATAACTGACCTATAGAAATCCAACCAAATGAATTCCGATTGCATTGATCTTAATTAAGAACGATTAAAGGGTCCTTGGTGATGTGTACGTGTCAACCCCACCTTAATCCGAGGCATAGTGTGGCCGCTAGCACTCAAAGGGTCTCTATTTTGTTTAAAATGGACAAGATTTTAAGGGAAAACAACAACTGACCTATGGAAATCCAAACAAACGCATTCCGATTGAATTGATCTTTTATAAGAACGATCCAAGGGTTCTTGGTGACGTGTAAAAGTCAACCCTGCCTCAATATGAGGCACGGTGTGGCTGCTAGCACTCAAAGGGTCTCTATTTTGTTTAAAGTGGACAAGATTTTAAGTGAAAACAACAACTGACCTACAGAAATCCGACCAAACACATTCAGATTTCATTGATCTTTTATAAGAACGATAAAAGGGTCCTTGGTGATGTGTACAAGTCAACCCCGCCTCAATCCGAGGCACGGTGTGGCCGCTAGCACTCAAAGGGTCTCTATTTTGTTTAAAATGGACAAGATTTTAAGTGAAAACAACAACTGACCTTCAGAAATCCAACCAAACGAATTCCAATTGCATTGATCTTTTATAAGAACGATAAAAGTGTCCTTGGTGACGTGTACGATTCAACCCCGCATTAATCCGAGGCACGGTGTGGCCGATAGCACTCAAAGGTTCTCTATTTTGTTTAAAATGGACAAGATTTTAAGGGAAAACAACAACTGAGCTACGGAAATCTGACCAAATGCATTTTGATTACATTTATATTTTATAAGAACGATACAAGGGTCCTAGGTGACATGTACAAGTCAACCCCTCCTCAATCCGAGGCACAGTGTAACCGCTAGGACTCAAAGGGTCTCTATTTTGTTTAAAGTGGACAAGATTTTAAGTGAAAACAACAACTGGCCTACGAAAATCTAACCAAATGAATTCAGATTGAATTGATAATTTATAATAACAATCCAAGGGTCCTTGGTGATGTGTAAGTGTCAACCCCGCCTCAATCTGAGGCACGGTGTGGCCGCTATCACTCAAAGGGTCTCTATTTTGTTTAAAATAGAGAAGATTCTAAGTGAAAACAACAACTAACCTACGGAAATCCGACCAAACGCATTCGGATTGCATTTATCTTTTATAAGAACGATCCAAGGGTCATTTTTGACGTGTACGAGTCAACCCCACCTCAATCTGAGGCACAGTGTGGCCGCTAGCACTCAAAGGGTCTCTATTTTGTTTAAAATGGACAAGATTTTAAGTGAAAACAACAACTGACCTACGGAAATTCGACCAAACGCATTCGGATTGCATTGATCTTTTAAATGGGGGGTCATGGAATGTGATCTATCAGGGGAATCATATATATCAAGTCATGGTTGTCCTGGTATACTAGGGTGATCATGTGTTTGGGTCTATGATACTTATGGGATTATATCTAGATGAAAATACTCCCATTTGGGAGGGTGGATATGCTTATGGGTCTTATTCCTTAAATGAGAATACTCTCATAGGGGAGGGATGAGATGTATATAGGTATTATTCCCAAAATGAGAATACAACCACAGGAGTGGGATGAGATTCTTATCAGTAATACTCACTAAATGAAAATAATCACATAGGGGGGGGGCTAAGATGATTATATAGATTATGCCTCAAATGAGAATACACCCATATTGGAGGGTTGATATGATTCTAGGGATTATTATTTGGATGATAATACTCCCATATGGTAAAGAATATATGCTTCTTAGTATTATTCCCTAAATAAGGGTACTCCCATAGTATAGGGATGAGATCCTTGTAGGTTTTATGCCTCGGAATTGGAAGAACACATATGGGTGGTCTGAGATACTGTTGAGGGTATTCCCTGGATGAGAAAACTCCCATAAGTGGATTTCTATGATGGAGTATAAATAGAACTCACATATTGGAGGTCAATTATAATTATGTATATAGTGGGGAGACCATGGTATATTATATGTTTTGTGTGGTTCTTATGATGTACTCAGAGAAACCCTAACATTGGATGAAGTAGGTATGGTTGATCAAGATTTAATACTTGAGAATCAATGTGTCTTGATGTAGATGGGGTAGGACTTGGTCAAAATATATTTTTATAATGTCGACACGATCCTTGTGAAATGCTTGGTAAAAGTTCAGCACTTGGAAAATTAATTTGGGTTTAATCATGGTCATGTATTTGAGGATCAATGATGATATTTTTATTAGTTTTATTCCAGTTCTTTCTCAACTAGGTTGTGCATATTCCTTGATCATGCACTTAAAATAGCCTATTGCAGGTCTAATATTGGGGGTTTATTAATGAGATTCACCCCCCCCCCCAAGTATGTGCACCTCAGTGTGTGTACAAACCTTATAACTTATTTGAGGTTGAGAACATGATGCATAGTGGATAGAGAAAAGTCCAAAGATTTATGTATTGATAAAACACACCCATGTGGAACCTTAGGATTGAACTAGAAAGCCCCCCTGACACCCCCTACCCCCCCCCCCCCTCCCTTGGACAGCCACCCCAAACCCTTGAACAACCACCCCAAACCCTTGAACTGCCCCCAAACCCCCTGAATTCTGAATTGATTTCTTTAATTACTTGATTAACTTATAAATTATGTTTTAATGGTGTACGAGTATAATTTTTTATGGGTATACTTGGTCTAATTTTCTTATGATTTATGAGTTAATTTTCTATGAGTATACTTTCTTTAATTGGATTATTGGGATGCTGCTTTTTTTTTGCAGGTGTTCGGGCGTGCTGCTGCAGATTTATCGGAGCAGCAGAGAGGGAATTTATCAGCACTAAAAAAGTGCTGATAAAAGATAAGTTTATCAGCGGTCTTTTAGTGCTGATAAATCATCCTTTTATCAGCGCTAAAAAGGTGCTGATAAACTACACCTTTATCAGCGCTAAAGAAGCGCTCGTAAAAGATAAGTTTATCAGTGCTAAAGGATCGCTGATAAAACAATCATTTATCAGCACTAAATAAGCGTTTTTTTAGCGCTGGTAAAGGCTTGTTTTATCAGAGCTTTTTTAGCACTGATAAAGTAACCCTTTATCAGCGCCGAGCTTTACAGTGCTTTTTTAGCGCTGTTAAAGCCCGTTTTTAGCACTGTTAATGCCCGTTTTTGTAGTAGTGGTTTCTTGGAAGAAGAGGCTTATCCTGGATTTGGATTACCTTGATTTTGGTTCTTAGGAAAGCGATTTTATTGGTTTTTGAATTTAGAAGGCTCGCTAGGATAGTGTAATCCAAGAGGAGGAAGAGGAGGATTGATCCTTTGAGGTTGAGGGACAAAAGGGTATGGTTGTTTGAAGTTACTGACACCTTGACCATATTGGAACTGGTTTGGGTTTTGATGAGGGTATTGAGGGGGATGAGAAATGGAAATACCATATCTCAAGTTAGGGTTATATGTAGAATAGAAGGGCTCAAAATGGGGTTTGTTGAAGTTTCTAACAAACTGACCTGATTGTTGATGGTTGGTGTTCCTCTGAGCATATGCGGCATTGAGCTCCATTAATCTAGATGAATTAGAGGTATCCTCTTGAAGCTGTGGACAAGTGTCTATTAGATGATCAGGTGAGTTACAGATTCCATAGTTTTTGACAGGTCCAGGAAATATTGATTGTGGACAAGATGTGGTTGGGGTTTTGGAAGCCACAACTAGTTGTCTCACAATAATTGTAAGTTCACTCATTCACTCGGTCATCTTGTTCGGCTCTATGGATTGACTTTCTTGGTCTTTTTTTAATTGAGCATGTGCTCGAGTATGGAATTGTAGTGTGTTTGTAGCCATGTTACTTATGTGATCTCTTGCAACTGCATGAGTTTTATCAACAAGAGCACCGCCACTTAAGACATCAATGTGAGTTATATCTATATCCAATAATCCCTCCTAGAAGTATTGGATCAAGAGTTTTTCAGGGATTTGATGATGTGGATAGGTTGCAACAAGCTTTTAGAACCTCTCCCAATACTCATGGAGTGATTCATTGGGAAATTTACAGATACCACTTATTTCCTTTCGGATAGAAGCAGTACGAGAAGCATAAAATAATTTCTCTAAGAAGAGTCGCTTCATGTCATTCCATGTGGTTATGGAACTAGGAGGTAGGTAGTAAATCCAGGATTTGGCGGAGACATCTAGGGAGAAAGGGAATTATTGGAGTTTGATTTCTTCCTCAAAAACCCCTTGAGGCTTCATGGTAGAGCATACTACTTGGAACTCATTAATGTGGAGATGTGGATCCTCACTAGCTAGCCTGTGGAAATGAGGAAAAAGATTAATCAAAGCCGATTTGAGTTTAAATTCAGCCTCTATGTTTGGATATTGAATACCAAGAGGTTGGTAATTCATATCAGGGGTAGCAAGTTCTTTAAGTGTTTGTTCACTAGGATTGTCCATATCTAATTCAATTGGTTTTACAAGGATAGGTTCTTGAATTATTTGATTATCCCTAATGTTCCTCTTAAGTTGTCAAAGTGTTCGCTCAATTTTAGGGTCAAACCAATCTGAGGGATTGTCTGGAAGGCTACAGGACATTCATAGATATGTTGGAAGAAAGATGAAAACGGGTTTTTCTTTGAGTTTTTTTTCAATTTTTTTTTAAATTTTGTGTTTTTTTGTTTGTTTCTATAATAACCAGAAACTAAAGAATATTAAATTGCACCATCCCCGAAAACAGCACCATTTGAAAGTACAGTCGATTGTCGCCTATCAACCAGTCAAGGTTTCGGTGCTCTGGTAATGTGTATAGAAGAACTCGGGTTGAATCCTCGATGATGATACTTTTTAATAGTCAGTTGTTTTTAGATGATTGTATTTTGATTCGGGGATTTGTTTGGAGAGATTAATTGAAATGATTGATTTATTAATATTTGTTTAACAATTTAATAAATATGGGGTTGATTTCATCATTAGTTAGTTAATATTGTGATATCTCTGAGCTTTGCTTTATATTGCATTTAAATTAACACCCACTTCACAAGATAAACTTGATTTAAATTCCTAAGTGTTAAGGCTTTAATCCAAGCTGTAACTTAACTTAGTGTTCTAATATCAATCAGATATTGATGATTGTTGTGTATTTATGGTTCCAATAATCCATAGAAACCACAAATTAAACAAAATAAGTCATTAATCCATGATATGTTAAGTCCAACATACACAATGTTAAATTAAAGAATACTCATCGAGTAAAAACTCTCAATTGCTTAACATCCCTAAATTATTACTCACCCTAATGAAAGATTTACTCAGACATTGAAATGATTAATAATATGTTTATAATGATTATTAAGATAAATTAATAAGAGAATAAAAATAAAGGGATAAGAAAATTGGTGTGCGTCGAACACACACACACGAACAATGATGAGAATTAAAAACAGACTTTTGATTAAATGATGAAGAAAATTAAGGGAAGGGGATTCAAACGTATTTAAAATATTTTAAGAAAATTACTATTAAACTAAATAAGAGTGATGAGAATAGAAGATATTGAAGAATAAACTTGCATTAAAATATAATTACAAAGTAAGAGACTTACAAGATTACAAAATTGAAGAACACAAAAGTAAAAGGAAACAAAGAGAGGAGGAAAGGTCTCTCAAGTAAAAACTTTTGTCTGGAAGGTCCTCCCAATACATTTTCAAGGATTTGGTCGTGCCAATTGATGCTCCTCTTTTCTGAAATTCCAACCTCTTTTGAAAGGAGAGGATGGGATGTATTTATAGCCCAAGGTGGTGGACTGTTTGCATTCCAAAACTACCCATCCATTTGGATCGATGATTTGGACATCCAAAAAGTTGAATCTTGAGATATATCTTTATTCAAAGTTTTATATAATAATGTTGGCCGACTACTCTCGAAGGTTTGAGGCATTTTGACTTTTTGGGCCAAAGTTATTGTCGTTTGATTAAAAAATATTAATCTGTCTATTAAAATACAGATGTTTTCAATGGCCCAAATTTGAACAGATTTTTTAATAGGAAGATGCATTCAAATCCGAATGCTTTATTCAAAAAAATCTTACATTTATTTTTCATCTTTCAAAATGAAAAATTTCAGCTTTATTTGATGATTAGACCATGAGAAAAGTCAAATTTGGTGTGCTATTTTCATTTCCCAGACAGAATGGTGGGCTGGAGTTAAAAGCATCATTTGGGCCCCTTGTTCTTAGATCTGGGCCCTGAAATTTTTATCCATGCTTTTTTTGGATATTCACGA
Organism: Viscum album; assembly: GCA_963277665.1. Lineage (NCBI taxonomy): Eukaryota > Viridiplantae > Streptophyta > Magnoliopsida > Santalales > Viscaceae > Viscum > Viscum album. The sequence continues at coordinate 103,041,458 of OY728155.1, forward strand.
GAATATTATGGAGTTTCATAATATTTGGGCCTCGAGAGTTAGACCAGTAACTCAATCATCATGTTTGGTCCAGTTTCTTCATAGATTATTTGGGTCTTCTTGTGTTAACCATATGACCCTCCAAATGGATTATTTGTCCAAAGGTCCCTTCTGATGAAATGTTTTAATTGGAGTAAAGAACCATGAAAAACAGTACTAATGAAATTTGGATAAGTAGGGTGAGATATATCATTAAAACATTAAACAAACTTGAATCTGGATGAATTCAAATAGTGCTCAAAATTATATTTAATATTTAATCATTAATGTTTCACACAAAGTATGCCCATTTATTATAAAATCAGTTAAGGGAGTATATAATAAGTTATTAAATATTAATAACATCATTGCTCTTCAGCGGGAGGAGGTCTAGTCTTTCGGTGTCGACGGTGACGCTCTCTGGGGGGCGTAAGTAGGACCCTTATGCAGTTGAGATAAAGTTGTCAGCATCGACCTCATCTGCCTCTCTAAGATAAGGGAGGTACTCATTGCCAGGTTTTGGGGACAGTCTCCTAAAATGGTTTGAGATGACCACCGGGGTCACCTTATGTTGGGGTGTTGTTCGCGATTGAAGAGGCTTTTGGCGAGTATATATAGAATGGAGGCCATGTCTCACGTCCTCCACTGTGGGGAGAGTTCCATTTAGGTGGTACTCTTTGATCGGTGTGTTGAATACCCAGCGTTGATGATGCTATGTAGGTGAGGGGGTGCTGATCTTCATTGGGGCCCTAGCCACTTGCAGGATCGAAGATGCGTATATCTGCATTGATCGCCAGGATTTCATTTTGATCAAAGGTTGCTCTGTGGGTACCTAAAATATACATATATGACATACAGACCAAAAAACCTTATCAAATTAGAAATTGTTTTTAAACATATGCATATATGAAGATTCAGTTTGGCCCATTTCCCCTCTCTTTTGTTTTGTTATGGGGTAAAGGGGCTTGAGTGGGGTAAGACCACTACCTTGGTTAATGATTCACATCAGGTTCACCATTTTTTGCCTCCAATGTGGAACATTTCACATGTACAGGGGAGAACAAAATGGTCTGACGTGAAATATCTTTTTGTGTCTGTTATCATTCAGGTACAACTGCCACCTTGGTAAAGGATTCACGTTGGGTTCACCATTTTTGTTTCACCTCTGATGTGGTGTGTTTCATACATACAGGGGAGAACAAAATGGTCTGATGTGAAATATCATTTTTTCAGTTATCATTGGGATAAAACCTCCACCTTGGTTAAGGATTCACGTCGGTTTCACCATTTTGCTTTTGCCTCTGAGGTGGCATGTTTCAGGTGATGAGGAAATTGTCTGATGGGAATTATCACCCATCTCTTTTTCTAGAGATGCTTTCTTGTCAAATTCACCATTTCATTTGTTTCAACCCATTCTAAGTCATTATACTTTAAAAGGAGGTTGGATTAATCCCATGGGGACTAGGAAATTTACACCTTATGTATTGAGAAAGAGATGCCAAAGTAAGATGGTACCAGTGGGCGATTACATGGAGTCAAGTACTTGTGCAATCGGTCCTCCTAGGATATAATTTACTCACATGGTCTCGAACTGGTTTATTCGTGGAACTAGAAACACCCAACAGCCCTATTATCCATGATTCAAGGACCTAATTTCCAAAGGCAGGTGCTCATGGGTTGATGATTCAGCCAATAACACTTAAGGACTCCATTAGTCGATAGGATGGAGAGTTAGGCTCACTGCACCCTTTTGGGGGAGGATTATTGCCTATTTTTGGACTCTCTTATAGATTTAATTAATATTCATATGTTTATGAATCCATGGTTCATTCCTTAATAGTGTGTCCATGGGCTACCCCTGGTTTGCAGGATCATCATAAGCATACATGGATTTGATGTTATGGAGGCAATGTTGAATTAATCCATGCAATAAGGTGCTCTAGAGTTTATCATCATCTAGGGTGAAGAAAGGTGACTTGATTTTGGGATCAGACCCACGATATGGGTTTCTTACATATCCTTGAGAGAGGAATCAAAACCCGCGTAGTTCAGAATAGCTGGGGATTATGCATGGATGATGCCCACATGGGGGGGGGCATTATCGGGTGAGCCCTTCTAAAAGGGAACCCATTTGAGATCGGGCCTTCAAGTAGGCATCCTACGTATCCTGGTTTGACCAGGATTCATAGTTCTCATAGTTTAGAATTGTTGGGGCGTATGCATAGAAGCTGCCCATTTGGGGACATGATTGGGTGAACCCCTATTGGGAGGGAACCCTTTTAAGCTCGGTCCTTTAAGAAAGCATCCTACATATCCTGTTTTGACTAGGAATTAGAGTTCTCATGGTTCATAATTATTGGGGTTTCGTCATAGAAGCTTCCCGTTCGGGGACATGATTGGGTGAACCCCTTTTGGGAGGGCACCCTTTTTAGTTTGGGCCTTTAAGAAGGCATCCTATGTATCCTAATTTGACCATGAATCAAAGTTCTCATAGTTTATAATTGTGTGTGTGTTTTAATCATCACAAATATCTAAGCCCACATGACTCGTGCTTGGTGTTAGAAACAAGATGATGTGAGAGATCCAACCATCCACATGCTTCCTCTTATGTTGGTGGGAGAAGGAGAGCCTACAGCGGATGAGGTCAGGGCGACGGTAGATGAGGCCTTTGAGTAATGAACCTTTTAATATGAAATGAAATTAAAGTTCATGAGACTCTGCCTTAGAAGATTGGGGACTTACCTCAGTGGGAGTACCCCAGAATGTGTTTTGGGATGGGGAGAAATTTCATCCTTGTCAAAAATAGAAGCTAACATAACTCCTTCGACTGATCACTATTCCTCATTGAATGGAAAAGAAAGTGATCACCCTTAATCATTAGAATGGGGAGGTTCACTTTAGTATACCAAGGTTGGACTCCGGGTTACCATTGGAATGTAGACCCATATATATCCCCGAATTACGAACCATTGTGGGGAGATCCTTTGTGACTCTACTTACCATGGTTATGTAGACTCAAAGGGGAATACTGATGCACTTGATGGTCTGAGCATACGGGTCTGGTGGCTTTGGAGGAGGCATTGGCCTGATGTCAGGGGACTGGTTCTTAGAGGGATTATGGAGGATTGTACGGTAATGGAGGGGCGATATTGAAATAAGAGGAAACAATACCCTAAAACACCCTATTCCACATACTGGTTTCTTATGCATGATGGGGGAATTTGTGCATACCATAGAGGTATAAAGGCATAGGGGTCATCGACATACCGAAGTGATATGTGGTAATGGGTATAGACCACCATGAACCATAGTGGTATGTGGTCCTGAATGTGATCTGTCATGCTGCTTTTGGTTCCACCCACATACTAGTACAGTACGTGGCACTGAGTTATATCTGTGTAGCGATACACTATGTAAAACACCATATTGATGGAGGTTCTGAGGGATTATCATTCGTGGGGGAGTTCATCTGTGAGAATTATGTGGTTCACGATTTCACCAATTAGGTTTTTTGTTCTATTATTATTATTATGTTTCCCCATTTTATGGTCTGCGGCTGACTGTACTTGTAGAGAGCGTGATTTGTAATTTAGGCTTCGCTGATGTTTCAAGACTAAAGTCAGAATCTTCCATGAGTTCTTTCTTCTAACCTCTTGAGTCCCATTCAATCTTTCCTTATCTTTCCTCTACCAATTCCTTCTATGCTACTTTTATATAGCATTGGGGAAATCCTATCTATGGGCATGCAGCACCATTTGAGGAGGCCCATTAAGAGATATCCTGGCCCATGGAAGAATCAATCAACAGGGGTTTGTGGAGGCTGCGGTTCGTGATCATGGTTTGTAGAACCCTATCGTTTTTCTTCATCCACAAACCGTTCATTTAATGAAAAGGTATGCAGATGGATTTCGCACGCATGATTCCTTCGGAAATGCGGTTCGTGGTCCACTGGGTTCGTTGGCCATCGCTACATGGGCCAGCACCTCGCGGATCGTTCCGGGTACCGGTGGTCCGTGATCCAGGCAGTCCTCAAACCCTTCCCGGTGCAGGTACATGGGCCACTTAAAATCCTTTGAAACCTTTAATTCCTTTAAGTTTCTTCGGAAATTTGTAACTCAATTTGAGTCTATTCACCTTCCTAGACTTCTAGGAGTACTTTATTCCTTATAAAAATTGATATGGGAGTATTTTCTTCCCTTGGTGGAATTTTTAGGACCCTACATATATAAATATACAATGATAAGTGGAAGGAAATAATGAAAAACTATAATTAGTAACCTTCCCTTGGCGGAAGCACAAAAATAACATACAATAGAAAAATTATAATTAACAACAATAATGAAAATAAATAAACAAGTTAACATGCCATCTACAAATACAAAAAAATAATATACATCCAATACAGTTCATACAGTAAAATAACTGGAGGGTATCCAATGGCTGACCATAGTATATATATACATAATAGCATGCTGAGAAAAAGGAATAAAAATAGGAAACTACAGCTAAGGCAAGAACTGATGGTCCATTTCATTCCATACCATGCCAACTCAATCACTAGGATCCAACTATATATCCTGAACCCCAACCTAAACACAAAATAATTAAATCTACACGCATCCCATGGGGCCTATCTAGGGTGTAAGAATGATTCTCAGAAGGCCACCACCAACATATTCCTACCCTACATTTTTTATTAAGCGGTTGTGTAATAAAAATAAAAAAACAATGCATGTAGTTAATAAATACAAGTTTCCCTAGTCCTAATAGACACCAGGAACCTATTACCTACCTCATTAAACACGTGAATAACTATAGAGGATAGGATTCTTAGCCCATGGCCCAAGGCATCCCCTGATGTCACTTAGTGTTGGGTGTAACCTTAGGTTCCACCTCAAAATGTCATCCAACACCCTGTTTCATCAACCAAGTAATAGACATCCCAATGTCACACCCAATCAAATGGATATGGTCCCTCAAAACCCTGCTCGAAGGCACCTATCAGCTCGAAGACCAACCTCCAAAGTTATAATGATTTATGTACTCAGATAATAACCACTGCTATCCCAAAATCCGATTTCCCTATAAATCATGATATCTTTCCTCCAAAATGATCATGGAATAACGACTTCAAGAATAATGAGCCTCAACCCCTAAACTTCATCCTTAATGTTGTCATATGGTGGATCCTCACCATCCTCGTATATTTTTATGGTAATAACCTCCAACCTTTTACCTAATCCTCAACTTCTAGGGGAATCTACCCACATTAGTAGTCAATACCACATCATCATCTTAATCAACCTGTGTGTACACGACTCCAAATGACACATTATCCAAAATGGGTGAATGTAAATCACCAATTAGAACCTAAGACACACTAATCTAGCACTTCATTCCCCTAAAACCATGCCTCTCAAACTGATGGCCATGGCATCCCACATATCCTTGGCCATGTCCGCAACTATACGGTCTATGCACCTCAACCAATGACTGAATCATCCAACCTGTGATCCACACCACTGATATATATATATATATATATATCAGTCCACCTCTATCCTGATGATTACATCACCTCAATATAAATGTCCAATGCCATCTCAATCCTCGATCCATACCCATCACATTCCATTAGAACCCAGTAGTGCATCATAACCAATTCACAAATATTTAACAATTCAATTCAATAAAAAATCAATTTAATAATTCAACAAAACCCCAGCCTATCCACCCAAGGGTTGAAGCCCCTCACATGGATCAAAATAATTATATAATTGGGTAAGAATTACTATATGAATATCATAAGGGCTCAATTAAATTTTTATAGCCAAAATCAATTTAAAATGGACTCACTCAGTCAACACAATGGAGTGCTAAAATCTACAACAAAAAAACACTCACGAAATGATAAATACAAATATGAACCACCTACATTAAGTTAGAATATTTAGGCATGTTCGAGCATGGAATCTAACTCTGATCGATTTATAAGAAATTGATTTTTTATAATAACGTTGTGAAAATAGGAAAAAATGAATCACATAGATTTAGCGGTTCGTGGGGTGAGAGTAAAGGGGAAAAAGAAGCTGATGGAGATCCTTATCGTTATAGATCCAACACTATAGATAGATTGAAAAATGGATTCTCATTGAAGGAGATCACTCACACCCAAGTCAAAAGGATAAAAGAGAAGCTTGTGATATTGTGTGAAACCTAGAGAGGAGAAAATAATAATAAATAAGGAAATGTGATAGAGGGGAAAAATATTCATTTCACACCTTTAATGAGCCACACGGTTAGCTCACATTGTATTCCAAACTATGTGTAAATTGTGTGTCTCCTTCTGTTTAAGAGCCAAGCCTCGCACAGTTATACCACATGGTCAGGTCTAACCATGAAAAAGCCATGCATGCTACAGTGTGAGGGTACTACCCAATTTGAACAAAGCATGTGGCCATGCACATGATTTTTCTAACTGTGTGAAATCCCTCTACTAAAAACTATCGAGGTCCCACACAATTGTGTGCCCCATATTGCATAGTTTTATAAACCATGATTAGTATAAAAAGGGGCAGCACCATTTCTACTTAGAGGTCGTACAATTAAATTTAATTGTGCTCCTCGGCCTACACTTAACCAAAATAAGTCCTTTGGGACATCAATGCACCTAAAACCCCTCCGAACACTCATGACACCTTTCATGCCTTAAACCATGACCAAAAATAGGGCATTAGGTTAAATGAGCTCTTGAAATTAAGTTCCAATAAATGATAAAATAGTTGGAATACCCAAAAAATTCCAAAAAATCAAAACGGGTAAGAATTTAGACTCACTCTAGATACTCAATACATTACATTATACATATTAGTGCTAAAAGGGTGTATATGGAACTTCTTACTATGATAATAATCTAATGATTCCATTTTTAACTCACGTATATATGGAAAACATATCCTCTTTCTAATTTTAATAACATCGTCTTCATATATGAAGTATTCCAATTTTCCATCATTCATGTACTTACTTTTCTTTTGAAAATTCTCATGATCATGCTGATGAATTTTCAACTTTTATGATAAATATGTTTTGGTCATCATTTGAAAAAAGAGTGATATTTACCCTTAATTAATAATTTTTAGATCCTTATTTACTAAATCCATGAACATAGGATCCTTTCTAATCCTCATTTTGGTCATAATTCCATGATCTTTCCTAATCAATACATCTTATACATTATTTGATTTTCATGAATGGTAGTGTGTTGAGCAATAATAATTCTTATGTATCTCAATTAATAGTCTTTTCCTTATTTTAAGCTACTTCTATGAAAATAGGTATTTCAAAATCTTATGATTTTTGTATATTTCACATCATTCTCCATAAAGATAATGTCTCCATATCATCAAAGAAAATATTACAGATTCCAAATCAATATCATTACTTAAATAGTTTTAGTCATGTGTCTTCAACCACCTTGATACATTGGCAATAAATTTATCATTCTGCATAAGGACACAACCAAATCCCTTCTTTAATTTATCACTATATATCACAAATACCTCGTTTCCTAATAATAGTTTCAAGATCAGAGTATCACCAATATATTCTTCAATTTTTCAAAACATTCTTTAAATTACTTTTTCCATATGAACTTAACACATTTATGAGTATTATTGGTTAATGGGGTATCCAATTAGGAAAAAATTAGAACAAATCAATAATAGTAACATACCAAACTAATGAAACTATGTACCAATATTGTGTTCATTAGTGTAAGACATTCTTAGAATAAACTTTTCTCCATAGGTTTAACTAAAATTCCATCCTTGGAGAAAATATGGCCATGAAATGTTATTTTCTAAGACATAATTCACACTTGGTAAATTCTCCATCTAAAAATTTTATTTGAAGAGTCTCAATGATGATTATAAAGTGATTATCATGGTACTCAAATCTCTTATATTACACTAAGATATCATTAATAAATAGAAAAACAAAATTAGCAAGATATTACTTGAATACTATGTTGATTATATCCATAAAAACAAAGGGTTAATTAGTCATTTAAAATAGAATTACTGTAAACTCATAATGTGTATACCTCTTTTGAAATGATGTCTTCATAATATCTTTCTTAATTACACAAAATTGGTGATATCCAGAATGAAGTTTAATCTTTGAAAAATATTTAGCTTTATTAAGTTGATAAAATAAGTCATTAATGTAAGGAAAATGATACTATTTTATTATAATATAATTAATTTCCCTCTAATAAATTCACATCCACATAGATCCATCTTACTTAATAATGAAAAAAATGGGGATCCCTAAGGTGAACCACTAGGTTATATAGATCCATTATTACACAACTCATATAGTTGATTATTTAATTACACTAATTCCATAGTGGATATTGTATAGGGATTATTTTATTTAGGTCTCAAATCAGGGATTAAATCAATGGAAAACTAAACCTCATACTCTACTGGATGTCCAGGTAATTCCTTAGAAAATACATCAATGTATTCTTGTAAAATAGGTACATTATCAATTTGAGAATTACCTTTTTCCATCCATAGGTTGTTTCTATTCTTCCTCCAAAAAAATATCATTTAAAATATCTACTAGTAGTATATATAAATATGACTAAGATGATGAAGCCTCCTGTCTAAAGATAATGAATTTCTCATCTTTATCAAAAATCGTAATTTCATTCTCTTTGCAATAAATTTGTGCATAATATTTTAAAAGATAGTTCATACCAAGGATTATATAAAAATAAACCTTAGGTATAATAATAATGTCAGAAAATAGGTAACATTTATGAGTTATAATAGGAACTAACTAAAACATTCTTATTACGGTGATACTTCCAATATGAGTCTTAAATGATAGTTTCCTTCCTATGGTACTAGGTAAATATCTAATTTTCATAGAAAACGTGGAATATATAAAATATTTTAAAGAAGTTGAATCAAATAAATCATTATCTAAATTTGAGAAAATTATTATTGTCCATGCCACCACATCTTTAGGAATTTCAATTTTAGCTGTTGTGATCGAATAATCTTGGCCTTGATCCCTTGGAATTTCATAGGGAAAGTTGCATTGAAGCCTATGATAATAATTTTCATAGTGCCCCATATCCTAAAATTTAAAGCATTAAACATTACTAGATTATTTATTACCATTTTAACAATGATCCAAGTGACCTTTTTCTCCACACCTGAAGCAAATTCCCATTCCCAGCAAGCATGTTCCCCGGTGTTTATCTTCACATTTATTACAAGTTAGAACTTCCACCACTCCCTTCTTCACTCTTTTTGTATATCCTTTTCCAGATTGTTTATATATTATTTTCTTATATTTCTTTCCTTTGAAGTAATTATACTTGTATAATTCTTTCTCCATCTTGATAAAACATAATACTATGTCCTCGTATGATGAGAAGGTTTGGGAGAATAGTTCTTTTAGAAGGATTGTCTTTATCCCATCAAAGAAATAGTTAATATTACTCTTTGGATTGAATAACTAGTCAACATAATTCCATGATAACCTTATATAGCTGGTTTCATAATTAGATACATTTTACTCTTTATTTTTTCTCAGACTCAAGAATTTTCTCTTCATATCCTCTTGTTGTTCATGAGGAGAATATTTTTCCAAAAAAATCCTTAAAAACCTTCCATTTCATTCTCTTTATTTCCTCCCCATACTTTGTGTTTTGAATTAATAACCACTATTTATTCACATCCCCAATGAAATAGTAAACTACCATGATATAATTTTCTCATTCATTACTTACCAAAGTGAGAAATTTCTTCTCTAAGGAACTTATCCATTTCCCATGTAATAATGGATTTGTAGTATGACGCCCCGACCCCGGTAGACCAGAGCCGGTGCTATGGTTATGGTGTGCAATTTATTTCGCACAAATGAAACAAATAAGTCACACATCATAACCCATCAGGAGGAACTTTCTGGTTTAGATCCTGGAGAATCAGAGACAACAGCTTTGCTTCTTTACTTTCTGAGCTAGGAAAAAACATCCAAGTCTAGGAAAGGCTCTATCAACCTGTAAAAATTTAACATAAAACATAGGGTGAGCATTGAAATACTCAGTAAGGGGTTTTTGAAAATACTTAAATACAGCTTTTTAAAACTACGTTGAAAAAGAATACTTTTCCATACTTAGAAAGTTTTAAAAGAAAAACTTCAAGACTAAACAAAGGTTGATATATCGGAGTTAAAGTACTTCATACGTATGCACTAAAACACTTAGCGTCAACTCACTTAGTAAACAAGATAAGCATAATAATAAAAAGGCATGGGTTGCATGAAGTAAAGTGTCCATAAACAAGAAAGGTGTGCATGAACAACAAGGGGTAAACATTATCAGAGTCGCGCACAAGCGCATTATCTAAAAAAACACATCATGACATGATAAATGTAATGCAACATTTGTAATAAAAATCCTGAGAAGAAACTGGACATGCATCAACATTTCCATATCATATGTCTTGTATATTTTCTTTAAATCTGATACTCATAGGTAAGGTTCTATAACCAAGTTTATTCCTCTAATCGGAATAATCACTAGGTTGGTCATAATCAAAGAAATGTATGCTGAAGGACTCATGATCTCTGTGTCAAGGCCTTGTGCCATGACCTAAGGGTAAAAACCCAATCTGACTGTCTCGAGAACTATCGATTCATCGAGGAGCTTACTTTTACCGGTCTCCAACCCGGAGGGCTTACTTTAACCAGTCCCCAACCTGGAGGGTTTTCTTCTTACCGGACCCCATTCCGGGTAGTCCCATACATTTCTCACATGCTGATAGGGTTAGATATTCAAGGTGTCCCATACCACTTGGAATATTTAATTTTCATTTCTTATTACCCAAGGTGTCCCATACCACTATGGGTAATACCATTTTCATTTACCCAAGGTGACCCATACCACTTTGGGTAATTAGTTCTTAGTTCCTCTTCATGTTGAGTCATATGCATGAATAATATGAATAAGGTAACAATTACATAAATGGTTTACAAATGCATGATATGACAGATAAACTTGAAAATATGGAATAAAAGAAGGCATGGTTAAGCAAGCATACTATGTGCATAGAACAATTATTTAAGCACATAAGATGATGAATGTGAGAGACTTGCTCCCAAGGGTTATTAAATGATGAGTTTCTAAAATTCCAGTGCATGGAAAAGAACTACTTGGCATTAAATATTGTACTTCACAGGTCATAGTACTTGCAAAAAATCTCCATCCACTAAGAATTACTGCAGCATGCTTGGTATAAAAATATTAAACACTTGCAATCTTTAAAATTCCGACACTTGGAAAAAATCACTTTAAAAATATTATCTTTCATTAATTATTATTCTTCTCTGGTCATAGAATTTGATGTTACACTCTGCCCACTAAAAATCATTGCAACGAGTTTGGTATAAAAATAATAGAAGATTTCTACATATTAACATAACCCTTATATTCATATCCTTTTAAAATGAGATTAAAACAGGCATAAGCATATCCTTAAAAAAACACACATGTCAGTTCAAGGACGACATTAAACAAGTTCATTGGTGTATACTTAGACCCAAAATATAAAACAGCATAGGCAAGCACTAAAATCCTACATGCAAAGAAATATTAATAACCATTTCTTGAAACTAGGGTTTTCAGATATTAATCTTAAAAACACATACATACATAGGGTTATATATACACAATGTATATAAATAGGGCTTCTCATAAATTAAACATGGTTCACTTGAAATCTAAATCCTCTAACAATCTATCATTTATTCAGTTTAAAAAAAATGAACAAAACCTTATGGGTTTTTAGTGTTCAAGAAACTGTAAATATATATAAAACTTCGACTTCAACTATTACATGTTTGCACTTAAAACAAAGACCTGGTTCGTATCTAATATTATTCATAGACAAAGTAAAAGTAAAAAAAACTGATTTTCATTGAAATACATAACTAGTAAAATTATATAATTACATATGTATATAAGGCTTACAAAAAGATTGTACACGTTAGGACTTGTTTTAAAATACCCCTTTCAAAGGTATAATTCTTATCATAAAATACTGAATTATAAGGAAAATCCTAGAAACATAATTTTGTATGGTTTGCATGGAATATATATATATATATAAAGTTATATATATACCTTTAACCATTAGGTGTATATATATATAAACTCATGTATATAAAAACATGAACCGGGAAGCATGGGTGGGGGAAAAAAACACACAGCCGTGGCACCCTTACAGCTCAAGAGAGGAGCTCGCCGAAGGTTTGCTGGGTGGCTGGTGAACCAGGAGAAGCTCTGGTGTCGCGGTGGCGCGGGTTGGCTCCGGAGGTCCTGTTTCCACCGGGGTTTCTCAGTTCTTAAAGGATGATGATCCGGGGAAGGTTAGGCCGAGCCTATGGCGTCCTAGGTAGGTGGTTGCGCGAGGTCAACGTGAGCAGTGGGGGAAGGTGTCTCGGGCAAACAACCAGCTGGTTCGCGGGTCCCCGTCGCGAGGTAGGAGAAGACGGGAGAAGAAGTAAAAAAAACGCGATGGATGGGATTCGACCAGGGCGTGATCGGACGGCTGCGATGTATTGAGCATTTTTAAAACACAACAACAGCCGAGATCCTCCTAGGCGAGATCGGACGGTAGGAGGACGATTGCATGGCCAGCAAGTGTTTCGCTGAGTATAAACAGTGTGTTAAAAAAAAGTTTAATAAATGATAAATTAGAATTTATAATACTTCGCAATATATATATATATAACTGGTACATTATAGTTTGGAATTTTTATAAAACATATTAAGTACTTTTAACTCATAATTTCCAAATCCAAAAATCCCATTTTAGTTTAAGTAAACAAATGATACTATTTAATATAACTATTATTTTCTTTAAAAAATATTTTTAATACAACACTTTTATAACTTCTAGGATCTAATAACCATTAAAATCCAATTTATAAATTACTTCACTTGTTGATTTATAAAATTATGTTTAAAAGAACCATAGTTTTTCTCTAATTTAAAACACATAGTTTTTGAGATCCAAAAAGATACATTTTTTTTTCATTTATTGCTGATACCGCTGTAGACTTGATGTTCGTCATATTTTAAAAGAATACCAAGTTTTCCATCATATAAATATCATCATAATCAAAATAGATTCATTTGCAATAATATTTTATTTTTAATACTTGAAGATATAATTCTAATATTTCGTATAAAAGAAAATGAAATACTATAGCATTATAAAGACAAAAATTTTATAAAATGGTGCAGTTTATCCATTGGAACCCAACGGTCAAAAGAAAACGGTCATATTCCTTTTAGAGGTCCATTATAAAAGAAAGGGGTAGGATGTTTTATATTTTCAAAACACCGGACCCTTGGCGGATGGCTCTTCTCATACCTCTGGTGATGAGTGCGTGCGCGGTGATTCTGGCGGTTATACTTTTCACACTGATGGATCCTGAAGACGAAGACTATCTGATTGCCCGTGTTGTGGTTCTTTGTAGTCTTGTTGAGGCCGTGTTAGGTCTTGTGCAGGGTACTTTCAATTAGATGGGTCTTGTTGTAATGTATCTTTTAAATATATAATAGTTTATTGTATTCTTCATGTTTGATTTCTACTCGAATTCTTTATCAGCACACAAACCATAACAAAGAAATAAACAAGAGACATCATTAACAAGCACAACATTGTTTACTTGAACCAGTTTATAAAACCTGGGATGTTACATTATCCCCCTCTTAAAAGAATTGCATCCCCGCAATTCGATCGGCGTACATAAACTGACTTACTCACACAGCTTCTCTGACACCCTTGGTGATGTCCCTTTACCTCCAAGGCCCATGGAAGAAGTTACTATTCAACTCAACCCCCAGGGCTGAACAGAGCTTGTGGGTCTCCTCTTCCCAAATACATTTTTGGCAAAGTGGATCGTGATTGAAGCCAAGCTCCCTCTTGATACAGGTGGTTTTCCAGAGGTGAGAACGAGTGACATCAAGCTTCGCGACATCCTCTTGGATTTGGTTCCTAAAGATCTCTCGAACCATTTCATAATTTAAGGATTCTAGGAGAGATCCAAAATTGCAGAGCTCCCCAAGCATGCTGAAGCACAGGATTTGGTACATAAAGAATGCGCGGAAGTCCAACTACTTTGCAGCTTCTCCAAATGCCGGGAAGGCCAACCATTTATTGTTCATGGTGAAACACAGGAAGAGTCCCTCATAGTACCTCCCTTTCTTTTTATAATTCTCAAACAGCGCACTAGCCATTAGGTTATACACAACTTATGACCCTCGGAAGATTCGAAGGACATTCGAGCTTTTCGATATTTCATAGAGGGTTTTGCACGTGAGTCGTAAGTTAACAAAAGGTTGGTAACTGGTTGAGCAGGATCTTGCTACGATAGTCTCTATGATTTCTGTAGGGAGAGTCAAGAGTCTAGGTGTGGTTCGCTGTCTTGCCATCTGAGAAGTTTAATAACAAACCCTACTTAGTAAAACATTATTAATGTTTTTGTGTTGTCCTAATTTTCCAAGGTTGCCTAAACCATTACTCTGATACCAACTATGACGCCCCGACCCCGATAGCCCAGAGCCGGTGCTATGGTTATGGTGTGCAATTTATTTTGCACAAATGAAACAAATAAGTCACACATCATAACCCATCAGGAAGAAATTTCTGGTTTAGATCCTGGAGAATCAGAGACAACAGCTTTGCTTCTTTACTTTCTGAGCTAGGAACAAACATCCAAGTCTAGGAAAGGCTCTATCAACCTGTAAAAATTTAACATAAAACATAGGGTGAGCATTGAAATACTCAGTAAGGGGTTTTTGAAAATACTTAAATACAGCTTTTGAAAACTACGTTGAAAAAGAATACTTTTCCATACTTAGAAAGTTTTAAAAGAAAAACTTCAAGACTAAACAAAGGTTGATATATCAGAGTTAAAGTACTTCATACGTATGCACTAAAACACTTAGCATCAACTCACTTAGTAAACAAGATAAGCATAATAATAAAAAGGCATGGGTTGCATGAAGTAAAGTGTCCATAAACAAGAAAGGTGTGCATGAACAACAAGGGGTAAACATTATCAGAGTCGCGCACAAGCGCATTATCTAAAAAAACACATCATGACATGATAAATGTAATGCAACATTTGTAATAAAAATCCTGAGAAGAAACTGGACATGCATCAACATTTCCATATCATATGTCTTGTATATTTTCTTTAAATCTGATACTCATAGGAAAGGTTCTCTAACCAAGGTTATTCCTCTAATCGGAATAATCACTAGGTTGGTCATAATCAAAGAAATGTATGCTGAAGGACTCATGATCTCTGTGTCAAGGCCTTGTGCCATGACCTAAGGGTAAAAACCCAATCTGACTGTCTCGAGAACTATCGATGCATCAAGGAGCTTACTATTACCGGTCTCCAACCCGGAGGGCTTACTTTAACCAGTCCCCAACCTGGAGGGTTTTCTTCTTACCGGACCCCATTCCGGGTAGTCCCATACATTTCTCACATGCTGATAGGGTTAGATATTCAAGGTGTCCCATACCACTTGGAATATTTAATTTTCATTTCTTATTACCCAAGGTGTCCCATACCACTTTGGGTAATACCATTTTCATTTACCCAAGGTGACCCATACCACTTTGGGTAATTAGTTCTTAGTTCCTCTTCATGTTGAGTCATATGCATGAATAATATGAATAAGGAAACAATTACATAAATGGTTTACAAATGCATGATATGACAGATAAACTTGAAAATATGGAATAAAAGAAGGCATGGTTAAGCAAGCATACTATGTGCATAGAACAATTATTTAAGCACATAAGATGATGAATGTGAGAGACTTGCTCCCAAGGGTTATTAAATGATGAGTTTCTAAAATTCCAGTGCATGGAAAAGAACTACTTGGCATTAAATATTGTACTTCACAGGTCATCGTACTTGCAACAAATCTCCATATGCTAAGAATTACTACGGCATGCTTGGTATAAAAATATTAAACACTTGCAATCTTTAAAATTCCGACACTTGGAAAAAACCACTTTAAAAATATTATCTTTCATTAATTATTATTCTTCTCTGGTCATAGAATTTGATGTTACACTCTACCCACTAAAAATCATTGCAACGAGTTTGGTATAAAAATAATAGAAGATTTCTACATATTAACATAACCCTTATATTCATATCCTTTTAAAATGAGATTAAAACAAGCATAATCATATCCTTAAAAAAACACACATGTCAGTTCAAGGACGACATTAAACAAGTTCATTGGTGTATACTTAGACCCAAAAATATAAAACAGCATAGGCAAGCGCTAAAATCCTACATGCAAAGAAATATTAATAACCATTTCTTGAAACTAGGGTTTTCAGATATTAATCTTAAAAACACATACATACATAGGGTTATATATACACAATGTATATAAATAGGGCTTCTCATAAATTAAACATGGTTCACTTGAAATCTAAATCCTCTAACAATCTATCATTTATTCAGTTTAAAAAAATGAACAAAACCTTATGGGTTTTTAGTGTTCAAGAAACTGTAAATATATATAAAACTTCGACTTCAACTATTACATGTTTTCACTTAAAACGAAGACCTGGTTCGTATCTAATATTATTCATAGACAAAGTAAAAATCAAAAAAAAACTGATTTTCATTGAAATACATAACTAGGAAAATTATATAATTACATATGTATATAAGGCTTACAAAAAGATTGTACACGTTAGGACTTGTTTTAAAATACCCCTTTCAAAGGTATAATTCTTTTCATAAAATACTGAATTATAAGGAAAATCATAGAAACATAATTTTGTATGGTTTGCATGGAATATATATATATATATAAAGTTATATATTTACCTTTAACCATTAGGTGTATATATATATAAACTCATGTATATAAAAACATGAACCGGGAAGCATGGGTGGGGGAAAAAAACACACAGCCGTGGCACCCTTACTGCTCAAGAGAGGAGCTCGCCGGAGGTTTGCTGGGTGGCCGGTGAACCAGGAGAAGCTCTGGTGTCGCGGTGGCGCGGGTTGGCTCCGGAGGTCCTGTTTCCACCGGGGTTTCTCAGTTCTTAAAGGATGATGATCCGGGGAAGGTTAGGCCAAGCCTATGGCGTCCTAGGTAGGTGGTTGCGCGAGGTCAACGTGAGCAGTGGGGGAAGGCGTCTCGGGCAAACAACCAGCTGGTTCGCGGGTCCCCGTCGCGAGGTAGGAGAAGACGGGAGAAGCAGTAAAAAAACGCGATGGATGGGATTCGACCAGGGCGTGACCGGACGGCTGCGATGTATTGAGCATTTTTAAAACACAACAACGGCCAGGATCCTCCTAGGTGAGATCGGACGGTAGGAGGATGATTGCATGGCCAGCAAGTGTTTCGCCGAGTATAAACAGTGTGTTAAAAAAAAGTTTAATAAATGCTAAATTAGAATTTATAATACTTCTCAATATATATATATAACCAGTACATTATAGTTTGGAATTTTTATAAAACATATTAAGTACTTTTAACTCATAATTTCCAAATCCAAAAATCCCATTTTAGTTTAAGTAAACAAATGATACTATTTGATATAACTATTATTTTCTTTAAAAATAATTTTAATACAACACTTTTATAACTTCTAGGATCTAATAACCATTAAAATCCAATTTATAAATTATTTCACTTGTTGATTTATAAAATTATGTTTAAAAGAACCATAGTTTTTCTCTAATTTAAAACACATAGTTTTTGAGATCCAAAAAGATACATTTTTTTCATTTATTGCTGATACCGTTGTAGACTTGATGTTCGTCATATTTTAAAAGAATACCAAGTTTTCCATCCTATAAATATCATCATAATCAAAATAGATTCATTTGCAATAATATTTTATTTTTAATACTTGAAGATATAATTCTAATATTTCGTATAAAAGAAAATGAAATACCATAGCGTTATAAAGACAAAAATTTTATAAAATGGTGCACTTTATCCATTGGAACCCAACGGTCAAAAGAAAACGGTCATATTCCTTTTAGAGATCCATTATAAAAGAAAGGGGTAGGATGTTTTATATTTTCAAAACACCGGACCCTTGGAGGATGGCTCTTCTCATACCTCTGGTGCTGAGTGCGTGCGCGGTGATTCTGGAGGTTATACTTTTCACACTGATGGATCCTGAAGACGACGACTATCCGATTGCCCGTGTTGTGGTTCTTTGTAGTCTTGCTGTGGCCGTGTTAGGTCTTGTGCAGGGTACTTTCAATTAAATGGGTCTTGTTGTAATGTATCTTTTAAATATATAACAGTTTATCGTATTCTTCATGTTTGATTTCTACTCGAATTCTTTATCAGCACACAAACCATAACAAAGAAATAAACAATAGACATCATTAACAAGCACAACATTGTTTACTTGAACCAGTTTATAAAACCTGGGGCGTTACATGTAGTTATATTTAATGATTTATATTTTTAATGCATGAAGTGGTATAACATTTTCCCACCACAATGAGGATCTATAGAATGATCCATATAGGCTTTTTTATTGGTCATAACCTAATCCAAATACCTCAAAATAGTTATAATTTTTTTATCTCCAAATGTAACTCTAGCTCCAGCTTCATTATCTTTCCCATGAGGGAAATCACTACATTTATTATGTTCATTGATACAATTTCACTTACATTCACTATGCACCATTTATAAACAATGAAATACACTATATTAGATCATAACATTGTGAATTATAATGTATAATCTCAATTCTATTTAAACAGTTAACATAAATTTAATTTTTATGTAAAAAAATATCAAAATCATAACTTTGGTTTCTTTAAGAATATTTTATAAGTTTATCATAAGGTTATATTCCCTAATCTATGTATTACTAAATCCAATTCATTTTTTTCTAAAACACTTCCTCTAATATCAACTATAACACCCTAACCCTTTTAGCCCAAGTTTAGTGGTTACTTTATTACATTGGTACCAGATATAAGTGTTCACATCCCAGAGGATTAAGTAGTTTAGTAGTCTTGGAAAAATAGATGCATACATGAATATCACATTACATTTGAAAACATAAAAAACTATATAGTATTTTCATTGTGAACACCATTATTCCCTTTATCATATCCCTATATATCAATCATAATACACTTCCATCATCATGGGGAAAGGGAACATAAGAAATGGGTGAGATCATATGCTCAGTAAGGTTATATGTATAATAGAATCTAACAAAATATAAATAAAACATGAATAATATGGACAAGATAAAAAATAATCATATATTTTATATAACTAATACCATAAAATAGGGTACTAAATACATGGATAAAAAATAGTATAAATAATCACATGGATAATAATAACTCATTCCATAATTATTAAATATATATTTTCTAACATCATAATCTTACCACCAAGGCCTTGTCTCAAGAAGGCATACATAATAAATTAATGCATATAAAAATACCCAAAATATCATGTCTCATGAGACCTATTGATTTATTAAGGGTCTCTATAGGGTCCCTCTTATCACTTACTAAGTCCAATGCATTCATCATATGAAAGGGGTAAAATATAATCAATGTAAACATTCGTATTGAAAAACTAGTATACGAAATGTTAATAATTTTACCAATAAATATATATAATAATAAACTATCCAGAGTAACATGGTGAATGATATCAAAATTTTACATCTCTATTAAATCATAATATTCACTGAATAATGTTTCTATATATGAATATACATTAAAAATATCAATGGAATATTTATTTAGGAAGATTCATTTTAAATTTTGAAATAAAAATTTCCAAAATATTAAGGAAAACAGTTTATTTTAAATAACCTTGTTTAACTATGGAGTTTTCTTCAAAAAAATAAGTGTTCATGAGGTGTACAATTCCATTCATTTTGTACAAGTTTAAAAAAATATTCCTTTCACACTATTGTAAGAAAATTTAGAAAGTACCTCGTTTCGAAAATGACAAATATATTCCTTTTAAAAAAATTGTGAATAGTAAAACAAGAAGAAATTTCATTAATAATTAATTATATAATATAAAAAATATTCTTTAAAACATTTTAAGAAAAATATGGATATGTAAGTAAAAGATTCTTGATTGAGTAGGAAAAAAAGTCGGTTTTCCTTTAAAAAAAACTTGGTTTTAGTATCTTGAGTACATAAAATGTGTAATATGAAGAAAAAAATAATTTCCAAAACTAAAAATAGGGAAATAATGTATATTGGTTTTATAATATATATATAATAATTTCCCCACTAGATACTTTAACATAAATAATTCTAAATAATGATAAGATTCTGAAATAAACACTTAATCTTAGGTTTGACTTCCTTTATATGAATCTAAACCTACTTTATAATAAATATATATTTATTATACATATATTATATATACATACTCATATATATCATACCATATATCATTTACTTATAATCCTTTATCACCCATTTATTAACAATTCATGGTCAAAATCATTATTTCGAGTAATAATAGCTTCATTTTCATATATGTTTCGATAGTTTTTTTCCTTGTCCTTTGATCATAGTTTCATAATATCTATAATGTTAATCATGATATAAATATAATATATATTTATTATATTCATATTTATAGTAATCCATAAAATTTATAGATAGAAAAATGAGTTGCATCATTCATAGAGATGGTAGACCGTATGTACGCAAGAACGTTGTTTTCATTTTTTGATGGATGGAATGAAATAAAGGTAAACAATAATTAAAATTTATAGAATAATTATTATATCATATAAATCATTTATATTAATTAAATATAACCTTATTACCTTCCAAGTAATACTAAAATGTAAAAAATCACTTCACTTCGTGGAGGTGGTTGTCCAAACGTCCACAACTGACGTTATTGTTTTCCAATGGATTAGAAGATAATATGATATTTGTGATAATATAATTCCATAAGTATAATTTTTTTATGATTTTATTATATTAAAATTAAACTTATCATAATAAACATCCATGAAATGTGGTGGTGACAAATGAATTGTATCTGGAGAGGGTAAGTCGTACGTATGCATGAGCGATACTTCCACTTCCCATTTGATGGGAAAGAGGGTGGATAATGGAGAGTTCATAATTATAAAAAAAACCATTATATTTAGTATACTTAATTTATTATTTTTTTATAAATATCATATATTTATAAAAGTTAAATAATAAATAAAAATAAATTGATCGATCAAGGTGGTTACCTCTTCTTTGAAAGAACTCCCTTAGATCTCCAATTAAGGATCCTAGGGCTGGTATTTTGGGAAGACCATCAACTATAAAATGTTTCTATAGAATTTTAGAAGTGATCTTGGTAGGGTATATCCTAGCTAGATGGCTCAAAGTATTGTAATGAATAGTAAGGATGGTTTTCCTTTTTTTAGTAGAGGGAGAGGACACACTTGGAATTTCTTAAAAAATTAAAATATTATAAAGTAATTATTGAGAAAAATGATTTAAAATGGACATGAATTCAACTAAAAATTTTATAGGGTTTAAATAAAGTCATTTAATAAAATTTAGATATGTTTTGGTTCTATTTTAAACCATATATTGTTTATTAATCACTTTTTTAATTATTTCTGACTTTAACCGTGGTAACAAATATATTAATTATTAAGGGTTAAGAATTTTACCATAAATATAAAAGTGAATTATAAATGGACAATTTATTGTTTTTTTAACCATATTTAATTCACATGTAAAAAGATAATATTTTTATGAATTCTAATCATTTTATAGAATATTATTTATTATAAAATATCATTAATTCCAATTTTTGAATAATTCATTTAAATTGAATATAACTACACCTATAAAAAGATAAAATTTTAATCTAATCCTTTTACACATCACTAATATGTTATATTTATCAAAAAAAATTATAGAATACTATAAATCACTCAAATTCATTTTACTTTTAATATTTCTAAAATCTTTTTTTATCAATTAAATAAATATTGTATTCGTATTCCACAACCATTTAAGGTAATTATTTAATAACAAAGATTTTTAAATAAATTAAAATTTTTAATATAATTTCATTATGCACAAAAACCCATTAATATACATTCACAAATGTTTTTAGTTCTTATATGAACACATAAGATATATTTAAAACTAAAATGGTAATTTTCAGGGAAAGGCATCACTTAAATAATTAAATTTCAAGACTAATGTGATAATGGTCTAATTACATTAATAAAATAGGAATTTAGATGAAAAATGGTCACCATAACACTTTTTTTAACCTAGATTAACCCAACTTGGCCTTCACCATGGTGATAGATTTTACCATGGTTACTATTTATAATGCCTAAAATAAATGGGTCATATTTACCAAATTTGAATCTCCTAATTCAAAATATGGAATCAATTTTATCAATTTCAATACATATAAGTGGTATTAATTAATTTTAAAATAAGTTCACAAAACATGATGAAAATCGATTTTAGAAAAATAGAGTTTTTAAGCATAAAACAAGATTAATTCTTATCCCATGCATAGTAAAAATATTAGATTAATGTTAAAACATTTTATTAAATATATAACATATAAATTGAATTAAAATAATTCACCAATAGTGATTAATTTAATTTATTAATATAAAAAAACATTGCGTATAAAAATTGTTCTTCAGAAAAAACATTTATTTTACTTTAAAATGTTTTTTTATTTTTCTTTAAAATCAATTGATAAAAAATGAATTTTTTATATAAATGAATAAACCATATATTTTTAATACTTTATTTATTCATATTCATATACACCAATTTAACATCTAGGCTATAACAATATACTATATTACGGTTAATTTAGACTCAAATTTGCGTGTATCGCAAGCTATCGAAGAGATTAAATTTATTTAAAAAGAAATATATCTTGGGGTGTTACAATTGATGAGTAAAATATATTAAATCTTCACTTCATAGTGAATTCTGATCTTCTTAACTACATTATAAAATTATAATATGAGGTATAACAATCACTCTCATATCCTTATTTGAAATGAATTAATAGTTATTATCAAGGTGGAGTTGATATTGATCTAACATGGGGAGTTATATCTCTTTTCACTTAATGTTTTGATGTGTTTGTTGAGATATGTATAAGATACAGTATATTTCATGATTTTATTCTTTTTATATCCCCTAAACATGAATAAGTGCATTATATGATTTTGGTATCACGTGCACCTTAATTTATGGACAACATTGATCACCTTGGTTATAAAAAATTATTGTCTACAAAGATTTTTCTCATAATGACTTATAGTTTTCTAGATAAAGAATCTTATCTAAGTAAAAACATGTGATTTCATCCATCTCTCACAATTTTCCAAGGCTAAGGCCTTTAATAAATTTAGGATAAGTGGATTCTTTGATTAAATGAGAATATTGATAAAATGAGAAGGTCGTTACTATACATTTTCATTTATTTTAAATAATTAAGAGAATAATATTAAATTTTAAAAGTGAATAAGTATCAATGATAATTTAAAAGTGGGAGATTAAATATAAGAAGTGAAATATTGAAGAATCAACGTTGTATTTGTTGTCATTATGTCATAAAGTCAACATATGATGAAGAATTACATGAGGAGTTGATGATGTTGAGGAAATGGATGTCATGATTGATAATTCATCCATATAAGTCCATATATTGATTGAGTTTCTTCCATGGTTTATGGAAATGTTATTTTGAGGGTACTAGTTTGAAGAATTCGAGTGAAGAAAGTAAAAATTATTAAATGTGATTTTTTTTTGGATTGTTCTTCAAATGCTCAAAGATATGATTCAATTGTGTGGAGGATGGCACATGGCTTTTAACATGTTGAAGAATATGTGAGTTGATTAAGATATATTTTAAATTCCATGGAATGAGTTGTTTTATGAAAACTATAAAAATATTTATTTTTATTAAAAAATTCAAATTTGTTTTGGAATAATTTTGGAGACCATGAAAAATACTATTTTTCATGATTATTTATTGGGAACTCTATGGAATTTATGTTGAAATTTTTCAAAAACTATTTTTATGAGAGTTAATTAAAATCTTTGGGTCATCTATAACAACCCAATGAGATAAAACTCACCACAGATGGGAATAATCTTGACCATGTGGGAGCTAGCCCATGAATGGGCAACCACGGCAGTAGGAGGCCTGCAGGCAGGTAGGAGTAGGGGTGTGCATAGTGTACATAGAAGTTGGTGGTGCCACCGTGGAGGGTGGCTTGATGGTGGAGGGGTGTCGTCATGGGTCAGTACAAGAGAAATTTAGGAGTATACCATGTTACTCACAACTGACCAATGAATGTAACGAGTTTTCCTATATGGTGTAGGGTAGCTGTGAAGTAGATTGATGTGGGATGAGTGCTATATGGGTACTATTCACCCAACATAAATAAATATGCATATAACAAAATTTATATGATTCAATAAATTTGAGTCACCTGATTGATCCAAAGAGCATCTTAATCCTCTCTACATTTTAATCTTCTACGCACAAAGGGTTTTTTCATGTCGATAAACCACAAACTTTACAAATTCCATGCGTTAAGTTTTGAAGGTTTCTCAATAAAGAAAAACATATAGGTTTGTATTTTCCAAAACCACAAAAATAGTTTATCAAGGTGAGTTTGAAAATCAATATAGATGTTATGTTATTGATGTATAATAGTACATGAATAACTTCAAGTTTCAAATTCCATGTGAATGAGGGGTTCAGTTTGTGATAATCCATTATGATTATCTTATATGATAAATGCATGGAATATGACAAGGTGAAGTTGAATCCTATTTGTAATAAAGATTTTAGTTTGTGATTGTATATACTTTTTGAGTTAACATGATATATGGGCCATGTGGTATGAAAATTTAAATGTTCCAATTCCATGTGAGACTTATGAGAATGTCGAAGAACATTAAAAATCTATGATGTATTAAATTTTTCATACTAAGGCTTCCAATGGGAACAAATACAATGTGACATGTGAATGAGGTTTTATATTTTGTGAATATTCATGTTATGTGGAATGTTTAAATAATTATATTATACCTAGTGAGAAGATAAAATAAATATATTATGTGAAAATGAGTAAAGAAGAAAATACCATTTAAAGAAGGGTATTCAAAGACCATGTCCTTTTATAGAGAGAAGCAACATATTTTTTAGCATCGCATATAGTTGAATGTATTACAATATTTTGAAGTATTTTCATGTGTCAATCACATACATAGTAGCCTATAAATTCCTAGTTAACTCTCAGGTAATGTGTACTCAAGATTTTTTAGAGAAGTGATTATTGAGAGAAGAAGCTTTTATTTTGATCTAGTTGACTCCCCCAAAGCAAGTGTTGTTTTTCATAAATTATAAAAATTTTGAAAAGTGGAGAATATTCTAACCATAGAATGTGATATTTGAGGTTATATATGGATGAAGTTCTATGAGAATTATATATTTTTTATTTTCATAAAGATAGTTCCACATGCAATTTATTTCTTGAAAAATAATTAATTTGTTTGTGAAGCATTAGAATTCGAAGCATCAAGGAAGTGAACAAACATTATGTGATAAGACATATATGGTATGTCATAGTCATAATATGTGAATATGAATAATTTCACATAATATTTGAAAAAACATTAGTTTATTAATAAAAAATGTTCACAAAGTATGATGTTGATAAGTCTATGTAATACTCATGATTTTTTAAAGAATCTAAGTTGATAGAATTTAAGGAAATTGAGGAAACTGATACACCACTATATCAAAAAGAGAAAGGATACTGAATCTGGAAGATACTTGTCGGAGAATTCTTTCATTTCTAGGTATTTAGTGTGCAGAGCAGAATCAAATCATTCTAGATCTGGTGTGAAGGAGTTTCAAAACCAATGGTCCTATTTCAAGAAGACTAGGAATGTCATAATGGTGTATACAAGAAAGCATGATCCTACAATATCGTGGAGGAATATCTCTCTGGATAATAAATAGGTATTTATACTACTAGATCATCACAGAGAAGAAGAATGGGATTTTGACTGGGGTTGTCTAACTAATTATTGGAGAGGCACAATACTGGGGGGACTATAACCAATTGAGGAACAAGATAAGAGAATATGGTTGGGGTGTCTAACCAACTGAGGTGGAAGAATTAGTTATTGGGGGTAGAACTAGGATCAACATAAGGATCAACTAATGGAGTGTTTAACCCATTTTTTCCTTATCCATTATGCTTATTGAGAAAATAAAATTGGATAATCCATGTTGGGTTGTCTAATTAACCTAGAAATGTGTACTCTTTTATATTGAACCTTCCAAATACCTTGATATATGATCTCTATTATTATATTTACATGTGATGTGGGGTTATGTAACCTTATTGAGTTGATTTAGAACCTTAAAAAGTCCAATAAGTTTAATTAAAAGGAATAAATTTGTAAAAGTAAACCATTGATTCACCCCCTATGGTAAATCTTCCCTTGGGCTCCACACTCTATAACTTTTCATAAAAATTAACTTATAGATCACTTCTAAAATTCATTTCATCAAAATGAAAAATAAGGAATTTTTGTATTAATATAAAAATTAAAAATTCCCTGAATAACATAAAAATAATTTTCATTGAAAATTTATGAAAAGTTTTAGAGAAACCTAAATAGTAAATAATTTTCATAAATGTGGGAAAATTTGTTCACAATTTATATATTAAAAATAACATTCCTTTTATAATTTTTAAAAAAGATAAAATCAACTTGTTAAGAAAAATTTAAAATATTCCTTTTAAATTTTTTAAAGAAATTCAAAGGTTTTATAAAAATAAATTTACTAATAATTTAAAAGTATATAAAAACATCGATTAATTTTTTTGAAAAATATGGATATGGAAAAAAAATATGCAAAATCTAAAACATGAAATAATTTTAGTTTTTCTTAAAAATATTCTTTTAGTAGTTTAGTACGAATGAGTGGAAAATTTCAAAGAAAAATATAAAATACCAATAAATAACCATATTAGAAGAAAATATATGGGGTTTAAGAAGAAAAATAAAATATAATTCTTCCAAAATAAATTTAAACATGAAAATCCTAAATAAAATTGAGATTATAAAATAAACATTTACATCATTAATAACCTTTTAATCTAACCCCATTAAAAGATAAAAATTGAATTAAAATTTTAAATATCATGAATAAAAACTAATTGATTATAAAATAAACCAAATTGGTGGTATATACACCATATAAAATTAATTAGGTTCATAATATAAAATATATATCAATGGAGTGGAATTGAGACAAAAAAACTATTACCTTCGATTCATTCTTGGTCAAACACATTATATCCTCCTGAATAATAAATTTAAATCAATTAAATACTTTATTAATAACCATTTTCACCTATATATAATCATTTAAGGTCCCTTTATAACCATTTGACATCTATTCATTAAATAAGTCTTTCTTATGTCGACCATTTAAGTTTGTTTGATCAATTTCTCCAAAATTACTTTTGTATATTGACCATGGTTAAAGGTTTAATGAAATGGTTCTTTAATATATATAATTTAAATACTTTCATGAATATAATTTTTACTTATTATATAAAATTTTAGAATCATTGGTTTAAGGAATCAATAAAAAAGGAATCACATCACTTTGTTTAGGTGGTTGTCCACACTTACACACGAGCGACGTTTTCATTTTCTAATGGATGGTAAGCGTAAGAACCTAGATCATCCTTTCAGGTATTGATCTTGATTTATGGTGTTTTTGAGAAAAATAGGAGTTTTTGGAAATTTAAGGAGTAGAAACCATGTACATAGGAGTACACATCGTGTACCTCTTTTCCACGAGTAGCCATGTACTGGTCGTGTAACGGCAGAGTACATGGCCGTGTGGGGTGACCTAGAGACCGCTTAAAGTGAGACTCAAAAAAAGGCATATACATGTCTTGTATCTTTAAATAACATGCCATGTATTTTTATTTTTATTTAATATATCATATCGGGGTTGCGTCTCGTTTACAGAAACATCTTCTTTTGGCTCTGTCTCATCTAGGAGCAGCTGAAGATCGACGATTCTTCCCCAATCCCCCGATCGTCTGACCATGCTCCAAATATAACATTTTCGATTGCGTTGGAATTGCATCAGTGGGTTCTTTCTTCATCTAGAGTTTCATCTATTGATTCATCCTCTTTCTTGAGATAACCATGGTTGAAATTTTAGACGTTTTTGTAGATCTATGGCGTTCTAGGTTGAGCGAGAGATTGAGGTTAAACTATATCAATTGTACAATGTCGAGGTAGGTGGTTTGTGCCTTTCCATAGATTGTATTTGAATTATATGTGAAAAAATTTCCCAATATCCTAGTTTAGGGTATTGTGTGTATAGGGAATTTAACCATGTTAATGCCTTCCATGCCATGTTTTCTTGATTATGGGTTTTTATTGTAAATAGGGTTATTTACCTTACTATGGATGAGTTTTCCCATTTTTTATATAATATTGGCCATTGGGTCTGGGATTTCCTGTTAGGATACTATGTTTTCCATGCCTAGTGTTGTTAATATGGAGTGATATTATCTAACATGTTTGGGTTCTACTTTCTATCCATTTATCTAAGTATTATTTGTGATTTACTTTGGCTATTGAATATAATTTTTGCACGATTTCTTTACACAGGGTTGTGGGAACCTAGTGTAGTGAGACCATAGGGGGAATTGACATTGAGGGCTTCCCTAAAGTGTATGTTGTACTTTTCATGCTGCGAGACCATGGGGGGACTGACGTTGATTGCTCCATCAGATTGTCTATAGTTATCGTTATGAGACCATAGGAAGAATTGATGTTGAGTGCTTCCTCAAAGTGTGTAGTTTATTGTTAAAAGACTATATGGGGAATTGATAGTGAGTGATTCCTCAGAGAGTCTTTATTTTCATGAGACCAAAGGGTTTATAATGTGTAAGCTATCTCAGGGGGTTGTTATATCTTTATTGATAAATGATAAGTTGAACCAGAGGGTTTAGGCTATGAGAACGTTCTTAGAGGGTTACTTGTGAATGATTGATTGAATAATTAATAAATGTAAATAAATGTAGTTGAAATTGTCAAACTATTTACTTTTGAGTAATTCCTTGTTTATTACTTCGTTTTTCATATTTTCCTCTTATATATATATATATTCACTGACAGTTTGGAACAGATCTTTGGGTGGTTTTCTACTAGGATTCGTCTCGCACCCTATTTGTGTCATCCTTTTGGACCCAAATAGATTATATTATTACAGGTATAAAAAAGGTAAAGTTCCCTTATACTTCAGGTACTTGATTATTGTGGATCTGGAGAGCATGGGACCAAGCTAAGGCTTTCAATGATACTGGAATTTATTTGTTTTTCTTGTACTTTTCTTTAGTACTGTATTCCAAAATTGTGACTTGTTTGGATGCTTTCATAGACATATGTGTCAGGAATAATTTATATATGTTCTCTAGTTGTTTATTTACTTTCATTATTCTATTGTTTACTTATTGTATGGTATTACTATTTCCACTATTGTTATCTATTTGTTTCTATTGTGTTACTCTGCCAGTGAGGGAATTGTTTCCCCACAATCACACCCAAGTTCCTCACTGCTAGTCAGCAGCCTCTAGCGTTTGGGGAAATGCACTTGAGGCCATGGGACCAACCGTGTCTGGGGAACCTTTGGGCAGCACCCGGAACCGGGATGTTACAAAGTGGTATCAGAGGGTTTATTTTCTTCTTTGACTTATTATTTGGAGCTTATAGATAGGGATAGTACAGAATAGGTAGTTGGTAATAAATTGTGTCCAGGATTAGCTAACCTGTGTACAAGGAAAATCCAATATGCCTTGCATGTTTCGATTTTTTGGTTTTTGAATTATTATAGTTGATTTGATTTCATCGTTGGGTGATTCACATGATTTTTGTTGTTATCATTGATATTATTGAGGTTCTATTTCAGTTTCAACCTGATGAGATGAGGGTATGTCATCTCATGCATCATATAGGCACTTTCCAGAGATCATATTCCATGCATTCTTGTCATGCCATTTTGGGTGAATTATCAATTGTATGTTATTGTGATAGATGTTGCGCAAGATATTCATGATATCATGATATATGCCTTGATAGAATACCTGTAATTTGATAGGGTAGTGAATTGTGTAAGGTTTTGTTTAATGAGCACCAAACTTTGGTCCCTAAGGTGTTATGGGACCTCATGGATCCTAATTTGGTGGATCATGTGATTGATTTCACTGTTATTCCTTGTAATATACTTGAATAAGATGCCATGATTTGATTTGTGGGGAGTATGGTCCCTCACGGATCGGAATTTGTCACTTTAAACATTTTTTTAGTGATTCATGGTCTTTCGGAGTAGTTTCTGAGGCTTATTTTCTGGAAAAACCTAGAATACATTGTATGTAATGATGAAAACATTCCATGTATCCTTCTATTCAGGAAGTAACAGTTTTTCTTAATTACACACCATGTACTATATATACACATTTTTTAATCCTTGACCGTGTGACTGCCTATGTGGGTAGGGATACGGGGCTGGGAAATATTTGGTAGAACACACAGTGTACCGGGAAAACATGTCGTGTTGTAGAGACCATGTATCTGGTCATGTGACTAACAACATGGGTGGGTGAAGAATTAGGTACTACATGTTGTGTCTATGTTGAACATGTTGTGTGGAGTCGACCGTGTAACTGGTCGTGTGATTAACGACACGGGTCGGTGGATTCCTTCTAGTACATGTCATGTTTGTAACAAACACGCCGTGTAGTCTTATTCTGAGAGAACCGTGTGGTTTATCCATGTAGAGGAACTCGGGTAGGGGTTAATGATTCGAGTACACGCCATGCCAAGGGATAACATGCCATGAGTATGGGGTGTTACACAACCAGTGTTGGCTGAAGTACACGCCCATGTAAGGGATTAAGGGAACACATCGTGTAGGGATAATACATGCCATGGATCCATGTTTTAAAGAACATGAATGTTATATTTCTCATGTTCCCTTATTTTACTTCTAAGTTTTAGTCCTTTATAATCTTGAACTAGGGTGTGTTCTTGACCTTGTAGAATCATGCCACTGAGACGTCCTCCGGTTGTACGCCTGAACAGGGAAACGATCAGATACCGAACATAGTAGATCAAATAATATCAGCAAATCCTCTAGTTGTTCATGTCTTGGCACTAGCTGTAATTCTGGATATAGGTGTTGATACATAGTTCCGATAAGGCATTATGAGGTTTATATAGACTTTCCAGGGAGAACCTCATCCTGCCCCGTCTATGGCAGAGTTGACACAGGTTTGTCAGTAGTAGCATCCTCCCACTTTCTTAGGGGAAGGAGGACCACAGGCTACATAGTCATGGTTATAAGTCATGTTTTATATCTTCAAACACCTTTTGACACCTCCATATAAGAGGGTGAATCTCACTACTTACATTCCTCATGATTTCTCCAAGAGATGGTGGGATGTGATATCGTAGGTAGGATGCCTGCAGGTTATGGATTTTAATGAGTTCCAGTGTTCCTTCTTGGATTATTACTTCTACCCAAAGAATTTGAGGGTTGAAAGAGCCTAATATTTCATGAGTTTGAAGTAGGGTAGTCTTTTAGTCATGGAGTATTCTTCTCACTTCATAGAGCTACATCAATTCACACCCATCCCAGGGGGTGATGAGTTATTTCTGGAGAGGAAGTTTGAGGATGGACACAACCATGATGTTTCTGACGCTTTCTCTTAGGTGTGAACATCTATCTATTGAGGACGCGTAGCTGTTTCCCCACTTTCCAAAGGAAGGCGGTATCCATTCCTTATTCAGGGATGTTTTCTCCTTGATCTAAACGGGGTGATGGGATGTAGGTTCTTCCTTCCGTGGATTCCTCCTCAAAACTTGTTACCTAGTCCAGGTCTCCTTTAAAGATTAAGTCATGGTTTGTGAATATCATTACTAGTTCCCTACCGTTGTGGACACCGGTTAATTACACTTCTTCTGTCCAGACATTCCATGGGGTCTTGACATGGTAGCAACCTTCGGTCAGAGTAGATGACAACATCAGGCATGTCGGGGCATTTCTAGATGCGTGGACATTGGGGAACCTATATTCTTCCACATAAGAGGGCATCTCAAGAGTTTAGAACCTGAGGTATCCCATGTAAAATGATGTAAATAATATTCCATAGGCATGTATCTGAGGTTTTCCTCAGCTTCCCATGTTTAACACATGGTATGCCGCAAGTTTAACATCTAGCAGAGACGGTTATGCAAAAAGCGTGTCTTCCATGTTTTTCCTCAGGCATCTAATATTTATCATGAGGTAGGACCTAAGTTTAATTTCTTGCGAAGATGGAATGATGGTGATTAGAATTTCCCATATAGACGGATCAGATTGTTACATCCCAAGGAGGGAACACCTAGAAGGTTTACTGGGTGGATGGATCAGAACACTCGATAAGATCAAACCCAAGATGGTGTGTCCCATAAATGGTATTTGTCACACCATTAAGGCTGATCTAGACACCACTGAGGGCAGATCAGGGAGTGTGCACCACAGAATGGGGGAACACCATGGTTTACCATTGACTAGGATTGAACCTCATGGAGGTTTCCTACGTACCCTATGTAGAAAACAGGGATCAAAACCCATGTAGTTTGAAGGGGTGATGAATCAGGGTGTACACAATGGACAATGATGGCCCAAGTACTGCTAGGAGTAGCGGGGAGGTGGATGACATTATCCCACGAGGATGTGGTGGCCCGGGTGAGAATCAGGATGAGATGTGGGTGCTGGGCTTGAACCTCATGGAGGTTCCCTACGTATCCCTATGGCAGGGAATCAAAGTCTGTGTAGTTCATCTGATGATGGCTTACCGTCGATTGGGGGCTTCAATGGCTTACTACTGAATGGGGGAACAATGGCTTACCGCTGATTGAGGTCTATAGTTTAACGTCATGCAGGATGGGGGTGAACCGATATGAAAGGGGACCTGGGGCCCAGATAGATGGTTGTATTGAACCCTAGAGAGCCTACTTATATACCTTTTCTTGGCAAGGATCAATGTCCACATAGTTCAGAAAGGGTTTGGGTGAACCGACGTGATGGTGGTCGGAACCAATGGGGTATTGGGATTGAACTTCAGGGAGGCTTCCTATGTACCTCACCTTGGTAAGGATCAAATACCACGTAGTTCATGGGGGGGTTTGGTGAACCGACATGAAGATCGTCGGGACAACCAGTGGATGATGGTCTTGAACCTCAGGGAGGCTTCCTACATACCTTGCTTTGGCAAGGATCAAAGACCACGTAGTTTTGGGGGTGTTTGGTGCACTGACGTGAAGATGGTTGGGACGACCGGTGGATGGTGGGCTTGGACCTCAGGGAGGCTTCCTACATACCCTTCCTTGGCAAGGATCAAAGAAAACATAGTTCAGGAGGGGTGTAGGGCTTACACTCTAGACTGCCCATAGAGGATGTCATGGTTGATGCTTACTACTCTAAGCCCACATGAGTCGTGCTCAGTGTGAGAAACAAGAGGCAGCAAGGACCTGACAATCATAGCTCTAAGGTGCATCCATGAAGGGAGGTGAATGGGGCTTACATGAGGAAGCTTCTTAGGTGCCTCTATGGGACGGAAATGGTGACTGGGGCTTATGTGAGGAAGCTGCCCGGGTGACACTATGGAGCGGCAATGGTGAATGGGTCTTATACAAGGAAGCTACTTGGGTGTCGTTATAAGGTGGCAATGGTGATTGGGGCTTACCCAAGGAAGCTTCCTGGGTGCCACTATGGAGTGGAAATGGTGAATGGGTCTTATGCAAGGAAGTTTCCCGAGTGCCTCTATGGAGCGGCAATGGTGGATGGGGCTTACATGAGGATACTGCTCGGGTGCCACTATGGAGTGGAAATTGTGGATGGGGCTTATCCAAGGAAGTTGCACGGGTGCCGCTATGGAGCGACAATGGTGATTGGGTCTTACGCAAAGAATCTACCCAGGTGCCGCTATGGAGCGGCAATGGTGAATGGGGATTATTAAAAAAAGCTGTTAGAGTGCCATTATGGAGTGGATATAGTGGATGGGGCTTATGCAAAGAAGCTTCCCGGGTGCCGCTACGAAGTGGAAATAGTGAATGGGGCTTACGCAAGGAAGCTTCCTTGGTGCCACTATGGAGCTACAATAGTGAATGGGGCTTGCACAAGAAAGTTTCCTGGGTACCACTATGGAGTGGCAATGGTGGATGGGGCTTATTCAAGGAAGCTTGTTGGGTGCCGATATGGAGCAGCAATGGTGAATGGGGCTTACAAAAGGAAGCTACCCGAGTGCCGCTTTGGAGCGGCAATGGTTAATGGGGCTTACGCAAGGAAGTTGATTGGGTGCCGCTATGGAGCGGAAATGGTGAATGGGGCTTACGCAAGAAGCTACCCGGGTGCCGCTATGGAGTGACAATGGTGTATGGGGCTTACAAAAGGAAGCTACCCGGGTGCCGCTAGGGAGCGTCAATGGTGGATGGGGCTTACGCAAGAAAGCTACTCTGGTGCCGCTACGGAGCAACAATGGTGAATGGGGATTACGTGAGTATGCTGCCCAGGTGCCACTATGGAGTGGAGATAGTGGATGGGGCTTACACAAGGAAGCTATTAGGCTGTCGCTATGGAGCTACAATGGTGAATGGGGCTTACGCAAATAAGTTTCCCAGGTGCCACTATGGAGTGAAAATGGTGAATGGGGCTTATGCAAGGAAGGTGCCTGGGTGCCGCTATGGAGCAACAATAGTGGATGGGGCTTATGCAAAGAAGTTGCTCAGCTGCTGCTATGAAGCAGGAATGGTGAATGAGACTTAGGCAAGGAAGCTGCACGGGTGACGCTATGGAGCAGAAATGGTGGATGGGGCTTACACAAGGAAGATGCCTGGGTGCCGCTATGGAGCGGCAATGGTGGATGGGGCTTACGCAATGAAGCTGCCCAGGTGCCTCTATGGAGCGGCAATGGTGCATGGAGATTACGCAAAGAAGCTACCCGGGTGCCGCTATGGAGCGGCAATGGTGAATGGGGCTTACGCAAAGAAGCTGCTCGGGTGCTGCTATGGAGTGGAAATGGTTAATAGGGCTTACGCAAGGAAGCTTCCCGGGTGCCACTATGGAGCGTAAATGGTGTGTGGGGTTTACGCAAGGAAGTTGCATGGGTGCTGCTATGGAGTGGAAATGGTGGATGGGGCTTACGCAAGAAGTGGCTCAGGTGCCGCTACAGAGCGGCAATGGTGAATGGGGCTTATTCAAGGATGTTATCTGGCTTCCACTATAGAGAGGTAATGGTGGATGGGCCTTATGCAAGGAAGCTGCCTGGGTGCCGCTATGGTGAGGCAATGGTGGATGGGTCTTACGCAAGGAAGCTTCCTGGGTGCCGCTATGGAGCGGAAATGCTACATGGGGCTTACGCAAAGAAGCTTCCCATAATGTCTTCCTCATGTATGGAAATGAGGGCATCCCAACCCAGTGGTGGGTTGAGGACTTTGCATTTGTGCTAGTGCATAAGAGGGATAATGCCAAGGGTGTTGGAATCATCCTGAAAAAAGAGAGATGAAAAATGTGAATAACATGCCTGACATTCGGATCGCAATGAGGGTGGTGTGGCGATGAAGGATAACTGTTGACCCTGTTCAAAACACAGAATCCATATCGCGTTACCCTAGGAGGTGATGGCCATGCTCGTGGGGCTTGGTTTGTCTGCTCAGGAGGGTGTACTTATATCTCAGGCCGAGATTGATTCCATCATCCTTTATGATTCACTATTGGGCAAGTGTAGTGTGCTGTGGTCCATAGTGTACACTGTGAGGCAGTGTAGAAATCTGATCTGGGATTCCATAAATATTTTCCACTCTTGGCAGGAGGGAAACGAAGTGGTGGATCATTTGGCTTCCTTAGCAGTTCAGCTGGTGGGCGCCTCCTACCTCATTCTGACTAGTAGTTTGAAACCAAATACGGTGAACTTAATTAGAAGGGATTCCCTTGGATTACATTATTTTAGACCCCCTTAGGTTGGGGGATTTGCGTGTTTGTTTTTGGACTTTCTCTTAATAAAAAATTTATCTTGGATGGATATCGCATTAGCCTGAAATGGGGACAAGCAAATGAGGGTCGACCATTGACCGTGTTCGAAACACAGGACCTGACTCGAGGCATTGTCCAAAGTCTTACGGGGCATTGGCCCAAGACGGTAGGTGAGTCGATGTGGCATGGGACTAGGACGTTAGGGGGTCCCTTTAGACATGGAAGTGGATGAAGATCGGAATGAATGATATGCAAAGTGTGAGGTGGAGTGATGGAATGTTTGAACGGATTCCAACGCTCTTGAAATTATGCCACTGTAATCATGTCATTAGGCATCTTATTCTTGGAGCATAAGGCATCTCTTGTTTGGAGAAAGAGGCGCCCTATGTTTGGCACATAGGGTGTACTAAAATTAATAGTCATGTATAGAATACTATTGGCATCTCATGCTTGGATCATAAGGAATATCTTGTTTAGAGGAAGAGGCATCCTATGTTTGGAAGATAGGGTGCACTATAGTTTATAGTCATGTAGATAGGACTATTCGGTATAAGGCGCCTAGAAATGGTTGGTGTTGGGACTTATGCAAGGGCACCCCTTTCTGGTTCAACCTGACATAGGAGTCAGGTGATGGGGCTTCGATGTGTTGGTTGAGGAATGGTTCGACTCAAGGTACTCGGGGGGATTGATGATGAGAATGTCAACTCACGACATGGAAAACAGACCAAGAGAAATATGATGACTCAAGGTGTTTCATGGTGTGCAGAGGAGTATCTCAAATCATGGTATCCCATAGTTGGAAGGTGGATACGCATAAGGACACAATGGAATTTGCCGATGTCCTAGCCCGAAAACGTTGTGGTGCAACTCTCTATTTTTCATGGGGTTCAGTGACGGTATCAAAGGGACCGGCCTGGAAGTTTGGGACCGAAGTCCAGCACTGACCATGAGCGAGGGTGTGGGGGTGCAGTTCTGGGCATAGTTGCACATAAGATGTCCTACGCACAGGATGGGATACACGCAAGATTTCACTAGGCGTCAATATGGAAGATCTGCACGCAATATGGAAGGATTGCGCGCAAGAGGGACGGTCTGCGTGCAAGACGGAAGGGTCACATGAAAGAGGGAAGGGATGTGCACAAAAGTGGAGGGTTGAGTGAAATATAAGATTGGGCAGCATAGGTGCACGCAATATTCTTTTGTGCACAATATTGAAGTCTTGTGCGCAAGATTCCCTGCTTGCGTGCAAGATTGGAAGGTTTGCGCAAAAGCGCGGAATCATGCGTGCAAGATTGAAGTCTTGCGTGAAAGCATGGAATCTTGCACACACATGACTTAGGCAGAAAACATTTCAGGAGAGGATGAAACCACTTTGGTCCCGCACGAAAGCAGACCCATATGGGACCTATCGTGCAAGATCTCACATGGAGGATTCCATTATTCCGCATGGTCACAGAAGAGGCGGTCTTGCACGCAGCAGACTAGCGGCCGACCTCCGAAGCCCTCCCCCGAGGGACAGGGGCTACACTTGTATTTATCGGTGAATCTGGGAGTAGTTGCAAGGAAGATTCCACATGTACAAGCTATTTTCCATGCGAGGGGTGTGCATAAACTTCTGTGCGCGCATGTGGTTTTCCGCGCGGCCTACAGCGGGTGCACATGCAAAGGGGAATTTGATGTCGCCTTTGGCACAGAAGAATCTTGTGCGCAGATTCTCCTCTTGTGCACACCTCTCAAAATTGTGTGCCCCTTCCTTAGATGTTTTTCGGGTAGCCTAGGCGGAAGATGCCCTCTCATTGATCACGTAAAAGGTTTGTGCGACATGTTGTGCACAAGATTTTACTATTGCGCACAAGATTCCATACTTGCGCAAAAAATATCCATTCTTATGCACAAGATTTCACTTCTTGCATGAAAAACCATTATTCTTGCGTGCAAGATTTCACTTCTTTCATGAAAAACCATACTTTGCCCCAAAATCGTTCGAGAAAACCATTTCCAGCAGCTTAACTATGAACGGCCATAACTTTAGATCCGTAACTCCGTTTGGGCTCCACAACCAGTCAAATCAAAGCTTGCAGAACGAGATATGCTCAAGGATCATATATAGAGGCATTTGGTGAATTACATGGATGCGTTTTCCAGTGACAATACATGACATCTAATATCAGGTGAACATCTTCAAGTTGACTTCTATAACTTCTATAGTCAACCAGGTGCTGATCACAGAGTGTAACAAAAGGGATTATGGGACTGTGATCCAGGACGACTTGGAATCCGGAGCTGGTACCCCTCCGACTGACAACAATAAGTGTCATAGAGACTTTATGCACAGAGATCCGAGTATGTGGAATAATTTTTCTAGTAGCCATGTGGTATGCTATCAGTGCGGGAAGAGTGGGAATACGAGACCTCATTGTCCAAGAGGCCCATTTGAGTGCATATCTTATGACAAGATGGGTCATCTTCAGCATTTATTTCAGGTTTTCTCACCAGCATCTGTTGATAGGGGTTCTATTCCGAATCATCAAACCGGAGCAAGACCACTGTTCTCATATCAATCAGGGAACTGGAGTTCTTCAGGACATTTAGGTCAAGGTGGAGTTCATGGCCACGGTGGTTAGCCATAGGGTTTTTGACAGCTACAAGGTGGATCAGCTCAGGGATCACATACATCTTCATTGGGCCATGGTATAGGTCAAACTTTTTCAGTGGAGCAGACCCAGCAGGAGAAAGATCTTGGACCCTCTACAGTTAGAGGTATGATTTTGGTTGCCTTAGTTTTAGCTTCTACTCTTTTTGATATAGGGGCTTCTCATAGTTTCATATATTTTTCTATTATGGAGATCCTTGGGCTCTGTACATTTACTACTATTGATATCTTAATGCTAGAAACTCGATTGGGGACTAGAAAAGCTAGTGTACGTCAGTGCAAGGAGTTCCCTCTTGAGGTCGGTGAGTGTCACTTTTATGGGACCTCTATATATTAGAGATTAAAGGCTATGATTTAGTTCTCAAAATGGACTGGTTGGTTCCTTTCCAGGCTATTATCGATTGTTATCATCGTAGGGTGAGTTTCACGTCACTAGATGGTGGGTCGTTTCTACATAAGGGTGAATGGGATGTCCAGGTGAGAAGAGCTGGACCTGAGTATCATGGGTTGGGAGGATTTATAGCCCAATTTTCTAGTCTATATCTGGATGACCAGAGGACTTCAAAGTTGAACTTTACTCTAGTGGTGGATCATTTTAGGGATGTATTTCCAGAGTACTTTTTAGGTTTTTCTTTGGGGTGAGAGATAGAATTTTCTATTGATCATTTTCCAGGAGCAGCACCGGTGTCCATTGTACCTTATAGGATGGCTACACTAGAGTTAAAAAATCTCAAGAAGCAGTTAGAGGAGTTACAGGAAAAGCGGTTCATCTGACCCAGAACTTCTCCTTTGGGTTTTCCTATCCTGTTTACGAAGAAGGTGAACAGTGCCCTCAGACTTTATGTGGATTATCTAAAGTTGAACCAGATGATGTTCAGGAACCGATATCCCTTACCGAGGATTGATTATCTCTTTGATCAGCTTAGAGGATCCCATGTGTTCTCTAAGATTGACTTGAGATCCGGTTATCATTAGTTTCACGTTAGACCATCTGATATACCTCTTACAACCTTTTAGATCAGGTATGATCTATACGAGTATGTGGTTATGTCGTTCAGTCTCACGAATTCACATGTAGTTTTCATGTAACTGATGAACCAGGTGTTCTATCCACACTTAGACTCTTTTGTCGCAGTTTTTGTGGATGGTATCTTGGTTTACTCTTACACTTGACACGACCATGCTACCCATCTTGTGATATTTTTGATTATACTGAGAGAGCATCAGTTATATGATAAGGTCTCAAAATTCCACTTTTGGATGGACTAGATTCACTTCTTGGGTCATGTTATCTCAGAGACATGAGTGTCATTAGACCCATAGAAAGTGAGGGAAATAGTTTCCTTGGTCTAGATGAATAATGTCTTCAAGTTACAAAGTTTTCAAGGGTTTTCTGGTTACTAAATATGTTTTATACAGGACTTTTCAAACTTAGCAGCACCATTTAAGGTCCTAACTAAGAAGGGTGTGAAGTACATGTGGACATATTCCTATAATTTAGCCTTTTAGGAGCTGAAATGGAGGTTGAATTCAGCACCGATACTAGTTTTTTCAGAGATGGGAAAGATTTATATAGTTTACTGTGATGTATCAGTTATCGGGATGAGAGTAGTGCTTATGCAGGGGGAAGGATTCATTGCATACATGTCTCGGCAGTTGAGGACACATGAGAGGAATTACCTGATGCATGATCTTGAGTTGGATGCATTTGTCCATGCTTTACGCTTTTTAAGACATTATCTTTTGGGAGATAATTTTTTGGTTTTCACCAACCACAAAAGTCTCAAGAATATCTTCACTCAGCGTGACCTGAATTTGATACAGTAATGGTGGGTTGAGTACCTTTAATCCTTTGATTTTTAGATTGCCTACATTCCTGGGAAAGGCAATGCAGTGGTTGATGCATTGAGCAGGAGGACTTAGATACAGGCAGTTCAAGAGGCCAGCAGTGAGTGGAAGCTTATGGATCTATTCTCTGAGATGCATTTGGAGGTTCACAATGGACAGGGGTAGACATTTCTTTCTTCTGTAGTTGTTACCTCTACTCTACTTGATCGAGTGCAAATGAGGAAGCTATCAGATTTTGAAGGCCTAGTCCTACGAGACAGTGTGTCAGGATAGGACCCTATTCCTAGATGGACCGTAGGTGAGGATGAGATCTTGTGCTTTTATGTACATGTATGGGTGTCATCAGACATACGTGAGGAGATAATATAGGATTTCCATTCTTCATTTTGGGTAGTTCATCGTAGTTTAACCAAGATGTATAGAGATTTACACCGTCGATATTGGTGGCCAGGAATGAAGAGAGATGTTGCAGGTTTTGTCATGAGATGTTCCACCTATCTGCAAGTGAAGGCAGAGCATCATTGACCAAAAAGACTTTTTTAGTAGTTACCCATCCCTGAGTGTAAATGGAATGATTTCGCAATGGAATTCTTGATAGGCTTACCGAGGTCACCTCGAGAGAATGATATAGTTTAGGTTTTCATTAATAGACTCGTGAAGGTTGCACACATCTTACCGATCAAGGATACCTTCAGTGTTGATGATATTGGAAGGTTTTTTATTCGATAGATTGCACGTTTACATGGATTTATGTACTCCATTGTTTCAAACAGGGATGCCCATTTTAATTCTCGGGTCTAGCAGGGA
Source organism: Viscum album (assembly GCA_963277665.1). NCBI lineage: Eukaryota > Viridiplantae > Streptophyta > Magnoliopsida > Santalales > Viscaceae > Viscum > Viscum album. The sequence goes on from OY728155.1 coordinate 103,083,019, forward strand.
CTATAGAGGGCTTTGGGTACACAGGTACTTATGAGTACAGCTTACCATCCCCAAATAGATTGGCAGTCTAAGCGTACGATATAGGTACTGGAGGACATGATTCGAGCATGCATCCAAGATTTTGGAGGTTCTAGGGAGAATCACATACCTCTAAAGGAGTTTTACTATAATAATAGTTTTCAAGAAACTATTCAGATGGCACCTTATGAGGCTTTTTATGGTAGGTCATACTGATCACCCCTATGTTGGCTGGAAGCAGGAGAGGTAGCTACGTTGGGACCTCGTCTTGTCCAGGAGACCACTGAGCAGGTAGAGTTGATTCGGAAGAGGATGGCTACTGCATAGTCACAATAGAATTCTTATTCTGATTGACAGATACGAATTCTAGATTTTGAGGTCGGGGATCAGGTTTTCCTACTTTTCAAACCGAGTTTGGGACACAGGAGGATAAGGAGAAAGGGTAAGCTTTGACCTAGATACATTGGGTTGTTTGGGTTTTTGGAGAGAGTCATTCTGGTTGCCTATCGGTTGTAGTTACCTCATAGGTACTAGTCTATGCATAACGTCTTCCATGTTTCCTAGCTATGACGTTACTTCTCAGTCTCATCTCATTTTTTTCAACCCGAGGAGGTTGAGTTGGAGGTGGAAGCATCATTCGAGGAGTATCCTATCTAGATTATTGATCATAGCGTTAAGGTTCTTTGTAGACAGTTTGTTCCTCTGGTACGGGTTTTGTGGAAGCATAGGTGAGTACAGGACAAGACTTGGGAGAGGGAGGCCGATGTACGATCACAGGGGCAGGAGATGTTTGAGGATTCTTCTTCATCTCCACCATGTTAGGAAAATTTGGGGAATAATTTCATTAGGGGGGGATTTTTTTAGAACCTAGATTTTTTTTTAAAGTATGGATCTTAATTTCTAGTGTATTTCAGAAAAAGTGGAGTTTCTCTAAATTTATGGAGTACACACTGTGTACTTAGGAGTACACATCGTGTACCTTTTTTCGTGGGTAGTCGTGTATTGTATGTGTAACGGCCGAGTACATGGTCGTGTGGGGTGACCTAGAGACCTCTTAAAGCGGGACCCAAAAAAGGCATATATACATTGTGTATATTTAAATAACATGAGGTTTATTTTTATTTTTATTTGATATATTGGATCGGGTCCACGTCTCATTTACAGAAATATCTTCTTTTGGCTCTGTCTCATCCAAAAGCGACAGAAGATTGATGATTCTTCTCTAATCCCTCAATCAGTCGACTGTGCTCTGAATTGAACACAATCAATTACATTGGAATTGTATCGATGATTTATTCCTCCCTATAGAGCTTAATCTCTTGATTCCTCCTCTTTTTTGAGATATCCACGGTTGAACGTTTTAGATGTTTTTTAGATCTACAACATTCTAGGTCGATCCAGAGGCTGAGGTTCAACTATACCAATCGTAAAATGTCAAGATAGGTGCTTTGTGCCTTTTTGTATATTTTCTTTGATTTATATATAGGAAAAGTGCTCAATACCCTAGTTTAGGGTATTGAATGTTTAGGGAATTTAACCCTGTTAATTAATACCATGACTTTTTTTCTTGATTATGGGTTTCTTATTGTAAATAGAGTTATTTACCTTGCTATGGATGTGTTTTCCCATGTTTAATCTGATATTGGCCATTGGGTCTAGGATTTCATGTTAGGTTGCTCTGTTTTTTATGCCTAGTGTTGTTCGGATAGAGTGATATTATCTGACATGCTTATGTTCTGCTTTGTAGACATTTAGCCAAGTAGTATTTGTGATTTACTTTGGCTTCTGAATATCATTTGTGCACGATTTATTTACACAGGGTTATGGGAACCTAGTGTAGTGAGACTATATGGGGAATTGACGTTGAGAGCTTCCCTATAGTGTCTGTTGTACTTTTCACGCTGCGAAACCATAGGGGGGATTGACGTTGAGTGCTTGTAATGACCCTAACTTTTTAATAATATTTATTTCCTAAATTTCTGTGTTATTTTAGACTCAACATTACTATATCCTTTAATTAATGAAGTGAGTATAATTAAATGAGACCGTTGGGTTTTGACTGTTATATGACTGTTGGTCAATATGACCGTTTAAATAAAAACTCTTAACGTTACAATTATTGTTTATAAATACAAGTGATCTTGGTTAATTAATACAGAAAGAGGAGTTGATGGCCACATCTAGTAAACTTTGGCCATATGAATCTCATCTTTCAAATCTTGGAAAGGAGGTTGCATCACTGGGCTTTGCTCTGAACCAAACCTAAGCTGAACTCTAACATTTGAAGATTGAACGGAATCACCTAAGGAAGAAGTTCAATCTAAAAGAAATCACCACTCGGGCAATGTTTTCTGAGCCACCCCAAGATTCTATCACCATAGAACAAATTACACTTAGGTCTTATGCATGTGTTATAAGGGTCTATGTAACTAGACCATAGTTATATTGTATAATCCTTTTGTATAAATAAAATTGTTATTTCTTATTATGTTAAATTTGTGAATTTCAAATGTCCAAATAAATGTTGTATAAAGTTCCATATTATTGCTGAATTTTGGAAAATGGGGTAATTTAAAATATTTTTTGTATACATTAAATAATTAATAATGTGAAATGATTTTCAAAAAATGGTCTTCTACAGTTGTGATTAGTAAGAAATTTAGAGGATAATAAGATCCACTTGATTTTTAGTGAATAGTAAAGTATGAATAGTAACATCCCCTTATGAATAGTAATGAATAGTATATCGGCCAAAAAAATATAAACTTCACCCATGAATTTATAAATACAATTTAGACATCTTAAACGTGAAAAAACGGTCATAGTATAAGTTTTGAAATTTTTGTATGTCATAAATATTTTATTTACAATTTCATAATTAATTTAATAATTTAAAATGAAAATTTATTTTCATAAAATGTAATCATAAATTGTTACTTTATTTTCTTATGGTTATACGTAATTTTATGGGACCTTGATTACTTTTTTAAGGTGTTACAAAACAAGTTATAGTTTTGGAGAATTTTTTTTAAATAATGATTTTATTTAAAAATTAAATTAAAAATATTTAGAAATTTTTATTCATAAAATGGAGTTCATTTTTAATTCATAGCATCGATATTAGGTTAGGGTGAATTTTTGGAATTTTTTTGAAACAGTTGAATTTTTGATGAATAGTAAAAATACAGTTTTGAGTTTCAGGTGTTTAATGACATCATTAATGATATAATCATGATGTAATAAATCTAGTAGACTTGTGAATAGTAATATATGTTATGAGGTGTTCCAAGTGGCAAATACCATGGTCAAATACCATGGGCAAGACCATGGTTTTGCAAATACCACGGGAAATCCCATAGTTTTGCAACTACCACCGATGAGGTGTCCCTTGGAAATTAATTAAATATTCCCTCACTTTTGCTATAAATACCAAGATATTTCCTCATTACATTCATTCAAAAATTATCCTCAATGAATTTTTAGTCTTTATACCTCCCAAGGAGTCCTCCCAAAGTTCCCTCAAGCCCCCCAATGACCCAACCTTTGAGCTTTCGAAGTCACTCTTCAAGGTAAGGGAACCTCTCACCCTCCTCTTTTAAGTCACGACTTCCTTCATGTTATGTCTTCTAGTTTCCATTTAATTATGTGGGGGTATGTTATTCTATATCCTTATTACTGTACATTTCATATCCTATTTATGAGAGACCCTTTCCACTCTCATCAACTTATTTTTATGAATTATAAGCGATGTCGTTAGGCTGCTGAATTTTCATAAAAGAAATCGCATTTTCTCTTTCCTTTCAAGTTTCCTTTTCATGTGGTGTATCATTCAAATTTCCAAACCATGATATTATTTCTTTTTATTATTTCCTTATATTGTAAAATTTTTCATTTATGTATGGGAGAAGCTTGTCCCCTCTATTTTTATTATTTTCTAAAACAATGTTATATAGTCGTTATGCTGCAGAAATTTTGCCTCAAAATTTTCTCTCTTTTTCTCAAGAAATTCTCAATTTTTATTTATGTGAATACCCAGACCTATTTAGTTTATATGGGTGTTCATAAATATAAAAAAAATTATATATTTGATTCAGTAATTGACATACATATTACCCTCACTCCCTTTCCGTGGGTTATAAATGACATAATGATCATATTTTTGAGAACTTTTAAAACGTCATAGTTTTGAAGTGAAACCCATTTTATTTACTCTCAATGGGTTATTTATGAAATATATGATTATGATATATGTGGATCACATGAAAATAAATACATATTAATGTTTCACCCTGACAGCGCTCCAATGCATTGTAAAATAATTTAATCTCTAGAGACGACAAGTTTCACCATACCTTGGTGAATAACCTTGGTAATTTTTTTATGACACCTTTAGGATGAACCATGGTGATATGTTCATGAATGTCTAAATGAAATAATGTATCCACATATTAAAGTTTTGTTTCATGTTTTTTTTATTATGATATACCTCGTTTTCCATTTCTCATGTCTTTATGTTTTTCTTTTATCAAGTTCTTATTGAGATCACAAGTAAACTGATTTCCTTGTTTACCCTTACTGGGCCTTCAGCTCACCCTTTCCTTTGATGTATGTCTCCAGGTTATAAGAAGCATTAATGTTACATAGGATAAAAATTTCAAGAAGATTTTAAAGGGGATTTTAAAGAGTGTTTTAAGTTTTCATGTTTTATTTTTCATGCTTTCTATGACACTAGACTTTAAAGATCCTATGTTTGTAAAATGTAATGAAAAGTTATATAATAAAAAGGCGGGATTCTATAGTTCTACCTTAGAGTTTCTATAGTTATCATTATAATACCATAGGTGGAATTGACGTTGGATTCTTCCTCAGAGTGTTAGTAGTTTATCGTTAAAATACTATACGGGGAATTGACGGTGAGTGCTTCCTCAGAGAGTCTTTATTTTCATGAGACCAAAGGGGTTAGACTATGTGAGCTATACCAGGGGGTCATTATATCGTTATTGATAAATGATAAGTTGAAACAGAGAGGCTAGTCTGTGAGAACTTTCTCAAAGGGTTACTTGTGAATGATTGGTTTAATAATTAATAAATGTAAATGAATGTAGGTGAAACTGTATGACTGTTTACTTTTGAGTACTTCCTTGTTTATTACTTCATTTTTCATATTTTCTTATTATATATATATTCACTGAAATTTAGGCATAGATATTTGGGTGGTTTCTTACTAGGATTCATCTCACACCCTGTTTGGTTCATGCTTTTGGGCCCAAACAGATTATATTGTTGTAAGTATAGTTAAGGGTAAGTGCCCTTCTACTTCAGCTACTTGATTGTTGTGGTGTTGGAGAGCATGGGACCAAGCTGAGGCTTGTGATGCTACTCGAGTTTTTTTTTTTGTAATTTGTTTTAGTAATTTATTCCATCATTGTGACTTGTTTGGATGCTTTCCTAGACATATATGAAATTCATCATTTATATATGTTCTCAAGTTGTTTATTTACTTTCAGTTTTTCAATGTTTACTTATTATATATTATTATTGTTTCCACTACTATTATCTATTTGTTTCCACTGTGTTAATCTTCTAATGAGGGTATATTTTCCCCACTATCACACCCAATTCCCTCAATGCTAGTTGGCAGCCTCTGGCATTCAGGGAAATGCGCTAGAGGCCATGTGACCAACCAGGTCTAGGGTACCTTTGGGCATCACCTAGAACTAGGACGTTACAGTAATGTAAGAATTTGGATGATATATTTTATTTATATAATCATAATTATTTTATAAATATCAGATATATTTATTAATTTCTTCTTTATAACCATCCAAGTGAGGTAGTGATGAAAAATAAATTACACCACTACATGTTGACAGTTGTTTATACGTACATAAGAGCAATATTTTTATTCTCTATTGGAAATAAAACATATAAAATGGATGTACCATTAACATAAAAACATCTCAATAAGGTAAATAAACTTATTTAATTATGTTAATATGGTAATTGAATATAGGTTTAAGATGAAAGGAACTTGAAAAATTCTGGTAAGAACATAAAACTCTATTTGTGGTAATCTCATTTGGATTGCACACTAAGACTTATTTAAGTGGAATTTTAGAAATACCATGACCTATGGTTCAATAAAAATAATTTTTATCATTTATTTAGGAAATTCTTAGTCAAGATATTTGGATCAATAAGTGTGTATAATAGGGGAGACGATGTTCCCTTTTATAAGGGAGATGGACGGAAAACTTGTAAATACATGAACCTTTATTATATAATATATATATATATATTACTGTAGTAAAGTGGATTCAAATTACCATATCTTTGAATATGATAATTTTAAGGTCTAAATAAATCAAAAAAATGTGATTTAATCAATTTTTTGTGTTATCTTAATGCCTTATCCCTTTATTTTAACCCTCTTAACTTATTTTATTCTTAATTGTGGGGATAAATATTTACCATGGTTATTATTGATTATGATCAATAATTAAGTTGAAATTATTACCTAATATTAATTATTATTAATTTAAATATTGAATTTATTTTATAAGATTCAATCTCTAAAATAGGTAAAGATTAGTTTTAATATATGTTCTCAAAATGCAATAAAAAGCATTTTTAGAAAAATTCATGCTTTAAGCATAAAAATGATTTTTTTAAAAAATAAAGTATAATTTTGATTAATATGGAATTAATTGGATTATTTTAAATAAAAGGATAGTTATTTTACTTTTAAAACAAACCAAAACTGAAATTATCCTTATGAATACATGATTAATAGATAAAACCCAAAAATAATTTTTATTTAAATACAAGCATTAATTATAATTCCAAATTGTTAAACATAGATATATAAGTTCAATATTATGGTTTTAATTCATTATATTAAATATTGAATATATATATTTGGTATAGAAAAGATGTTTTATAAACTTGAAAGTCATTCGTATATAATTCTAATGTCATAAAATTGATAGTATTTGTAATATTAATATTGTTCACTATTCGCCCAAAAATCAACTATTTTTTAAAAATATCAAAAATTCACCATATGATAATTTTGACATACTGAATTCAAGAATTAAAATCAGTTTATAAAATTTAAATTATAATTTTTTTAATTTATATTGTAATCACATTCTATAATAAAACAATGTGCATTATGATATAGTTTCTGTAGAATAAAATATTGACTTATTATAATTGAATATTGTGTGTTACAAAGAGATTGTTAAGATAATGAATTATTTTCATGTTTTTTTTAAACTTCAATACACTTTATTAAAACAATAATTAACTTGAATTTTTTTTATTTTTTTTATGCATAATTAATTTTGGATAAATTTATTTTCTAAGTTTTTAATTTAAAATATGAAGATCCATATAATTGAAGTTTCTTGAAAGATATTTTATTTGTATTTTTTAATTTGTGAAACATATTATTTCATAAAGAAATTATGATTAGTGTAATTTTTCTTTCTTATTGTTTTTCTGAAATTTACTTCTATGTGAGGTTTTTATTGTAAATATCTTATCAATTTATGATGATTTTAATTCTTTCAAATCCTAATTGATTGAGATATTATAGGTGTGTGAATACATAGGGTTATCCAAGCCTATGTGATCAAGGGGTTTCTAATATAGGAAGACTAATCTTGTTTTGATCATCTTTATTGAGGGATTTCAGGGATTGGAAAACAAATATAGTTATGATAGGTTTTTAGTCAGGAGATTCTAAGGATAGAAAGGAAAGATACCTTGGATCAAGTTCAAAGGTCCTCCTTAAACTTTTGGATAGAATTTTATTTTGATAATAATATCCTTTTTATGAGTTTAAGTATTGTGGTCCTTACTTCGTGCATTATTTTTTTAACTACTATATATTTTAAATATATGTGTTTTTCATATATTTTTAGGATAATGTGAATTTTCAACAAGTTGAATTTCCATTGTGCATATTGATCTAGTTGGTTAGTGTAATATTTATACTGATTTAATTTCCAATATATTTACTTTTATATTATGATACATTTTTATTTGATCATAAGATAGAATTTATGATAAATATATAGATTGAGGACATGGATTGTAACTTGGTTTTTTTATAATAATTCACCCCCTCTAGTAGTTTTCCTAACTTTGTTTTATAGGAAAAAAATCCATATTACATGCCATAATTTCCTTCCTACCCTAATTATTTGCTATTAAATGCATGATTTCATTCAAGATATAAAACAGGGAGACTTCTGATTCATAGTACATCCATGTGAGAATGATATGAAAAGAGAAAAAAAATGAATGAGTTTTTCTATTGGTTATTTTATAGAATTAATTCACAATAATTTTTTTATGCTTACATGTTTCCTAAACTATTTTAATATAATGGGTAATGGAATTCCTTGGATTGTCCTCTTATTAGACACCATCCCCCTTATTGTCATAACAAACGTACATAGTTTCAAATGAATTTTTTTTCTTATAAAATTTCCATTTAGAATAAAAGATTTTTTTTTAAAAGAGTAAGCACTATTAATGTATTGAATTATGAAGTTTTGATCTTTTGAGAAATGAATAAAAGAGAAGTGGTATTTGAATATAGTTGGAAGAGAAAATTATTTTCATTAAATCTAATTCAATATAATAAATGGTAATTTAAAAATTCATCCCACCGTATAGATCTCTAATTGTGTAGTTTATAGTATTAACAACCCACCTTAAACCTCATAAAAGAACCTTTATAAATCCCTATTTATTTTTATAGTTTAATTTCTATATGGATATTTTTATTACTTTAAAGGTTATGGATATAGTTTATATACTTGATATTGATCATAACTATAATTAAATTATCTTTAATGATGAGTGAAATAATTATCATTTAAGGTTGATCATAATTTTCAAGAGTTCTAATGAAAAAATGAATAATGTGAGTAGAAGAGAAGTGTAGTTTGGATTGTAATTGTATAAGAGGCATGATTGGATCAATCTTGATTGGATATTTTTTGTGTTCATGTAATTAATAATTATGACTGCATGTTTATAAATATGATAAATTTAATGTTTCCCCTTTTAAAATATTGATTAGTTTTTATTAGAGATTTATATTTTTATCTGGGATAACAATTATTCAAGTATAAGGTAATTTGATAACTGAAATTATGATTACAATTTTTTCATGTTTTTAAAGTTTAATTAGATAGAATATAACATATTTTGGGTTACTTTCAATAATTTTTTCTAAAAAATAGATATTAGGAGACTTTGGAGAAGATTGAAAATAAATTACAAAGTAACAACATAGTCACACCATAATGAATAATGAGTCACAGTGTAGTTTGTCCGAGAGAAACTAGATTTGGAAACCAAAAAGAAATCATAATTAAACATGTACTATTCACACCACAATTCATATGCAAAATAATAACTTGGAATAACTGAGTTATAATGTATACACCATGATGTTGACAATTTTTCCATGAAACCTTGCATATGTGTAAAACGTTTTTAAATTAATTGATGAATTTGGGATCTTGAAATGATGAAGGAAGAATATTTTATAATTGTAATAGAGGTTTCAAGAAGCAAATCACAAAATTATAACACTAAAATCTGAACCCCTTGATGCAGAAATAGGATTGAGGATATTATGAGAACATCATATCATGGCTAGAATTTTCAGGATGATGCATGTTGGTTGTCAATTATTTGAATTTAGAATACTATAAATATGAGATTCACACCACAACCAATTTCATTAAACTATGATTTGGTATTCCTATTTATAGAGATAAATTAATTATAGTTTAATACTTATCACTATGTCATGAAACCATTTATTTCTAAAAATATGTAACGCCTCGATTATTTTATAGAGATAATTATTATTTATGATTTCTACCATCCTATAGAGATATAGGACAATGATAATACAGTAGTGGATGAATAAAATCAAGGTTTTTAATTCTAGTTGAGTTTTTTATTAATTCTCTTTCATTATTGATTTTATTATATCTTATCTTTTAATGTTATACCATATTTAAGATTAACTTATCACTCATGCTTGATTCTCAAATAGTCATGAGTGAGTAGTCGGTTATGGGATGGTGAAGTATGAGTAAACTAATGGATGATTTACATTGATTGGTTGGTTTTTCTCATTGATTGGTTGTATTTTATTTAGTATCACATTGAGTTTTATTCTCACCTTATTTCTTATTATTTCTTTGATATAATTAATGGGGAAGGGGAGAATCCCAATATGATATAGTATAATTTTATCTATGAGAGTAGTATTTATTTTTCTTCTATGATTGAGATTTGATAATAATATATTCTAGTTTTAATAATTTATTTTTTTCATGAATAATTGAAAATATTAGTATGATGTTGATTTAAATCTAACTAGTGTAAATTAATTATCTTTAGGAATCTCAAAACAAATTCAATAAACTATGTATATAATATAAATAAATCAAAAAAAATAAAAAACATACTTTGAAATTAATTCATCATCTTTTATTTTGAATAGTAGAGTACTCATTTTCATTTTTTACTTTTATTTTAGTTTTTTTTCAATAGATTTTATGTTTTTTTACTTATAGAATTATGCATCAACAATTAAGAACAAATATTGTTTTTTATTTTTGATATGATTGTTATTCTTAGTGGTTTTTCCTCAGACATTCCATATTAGTAGTTTTAGTAAATGGGAATTAAAATAAATTTTAAACTTTAACCTATGTCATTGGTAAGTTCAGATGCCCCAAGATGGGTCAATTCTGACTCTTTTGATCATATTTTTAAAATATTTGTTCATGGGTTTAGATAATTATGATTACTCCATATGATGACAATATTTACTTCGTATGGGCACATTTTAGACTTCTAATGAAAATTATTTAGACCACTTTTAGGGGTGATGTGGAACTGTTGGGGTGATTAATTTGGATTTATATAAATAAAATTTTTATATATTATATTAATCATGTGGATTTTCTATTTTGATATTATATGAGCTAGATTTTGGGCTCAGTAATTATTATTTTATGTGAAAACATATCATAATTACTTAGTAGTATTTCTTTACAAGGGATAATTATCTTGTGAATGACACTAGAATATTACTGATAATTTTTATTAGCCATAGAATATTTAAGTGGAGTGTTGGCTACACAAATTTTTAAATAGATAGTGGGACGTTCATCGTGGGCTATAGGATGTTCATCTAATGAACATTAGCAATGGAAGAAATCCATGAAATGCTTAATGTATCATCATTTGATTCAACATGTATAAGAATAACATGAATACACAAATATATTTATTTATTTCTATGATCTCTATATCTATCATATGTGGTAAATTATTCTAGATGATGATCACTAAAGAAAAAAATAAATAGATTCAACCTATGAGGGGATTACATATGCCTTTTATCCTCATTCATAATGAGAGGATTCAGGGACTTCAATGGTGTTTGATCACTTTCCATGATTAGTATGAATAAAGAATGAAGATCTTGAAGAGAATCAAGGATTATCTTTCATGAATCAAAAGTACTGAAATGGGAGGTATCACAACCCTTTTATAGAATCTCATCATTAAATTAAAATATTTTAAGTATTATAGAATATTCTTACATCTCATTGTTGTCATCGCATGTCACCTCTCATTAATGAATATTCATAATAATTTCAAATATTCAGGCTATTATGAATGTTTAACCATTTAATTAATCAATTCCACTGATCCATAACTGATAGAAACTAAGATAATTCATGAATGTGATATATGTATGAAATATCATATATCACATAATCCCACCATACTTTATGATGGTAACTAATCATAACCTATGATATAAGCATCAACAAGCTTATATCACCAATTAAGATTAACGGATATCATAAAATATGATATCCTTATTTTTAGTGTAACACCAACAATCTCCCAATCACACTAAAATCCTAAAATATATTTATAAAAAACTTTGTAACTCCTTGTGAATCCATAAAAACTCTTTTAGATACATTTTATCAACTTATATTAGTTCTTTAACTAACACTTTGTACAAAATATAATCATTATACAAAGGATTAAATTTTTGACCCTGTGAGACTTAGTAGCATTGACAACAAAGATGAAAAAAGGAGTTCAAAATGTAAGAAAATAGTATCCTATAGAAAAACATTAGTTCTACCCAAGCTATTAAGGGGTCTGGTGTGATCTCTATCCAACATACTTATATCTCTATATGTTCATGTCTACCACAAGATATATCATAAAAATTGTATATATACCTTTATAATCATATTTATGACATTGAGTTACCACTAGACATGGAACAATTTCAATCTAGTTTATCCCATCTAATACATTCTATCTTCTATGAAAAATATTAACCAAGTCAATGAATACATCACATTTCATTCATCTCGCTTATGAGCACACTACATGTCCCTCATCCATGTAACTGATCATATATTATGTCCCTTAACTAAAAATGGACATGTATTTCCTCAGTATAATTCAATTAAGGTCTATATTCCCTTTATTGTCATTTGATTGGAAAATTCCTATATTGGTTGACCTCCAACCAATGAAAATATCAATAGCATACCCACCCTCCCCTGATTGGCTAAGACTCAAGACTTGAAAAATAAAGGTATCAATGTATGAAGGTTCTCATTCTAGGTATCTCACCAAACTCTAGTAAAAAGGATTCAAAATCATTATACATACCTAAGTATATTAATGATTCTATGACATTCTATTGGACATACTTTTATAGGTTAGTCTAAATAATAATTCTACCCATATTATCTCATTTGTACACTACTCATTATAATATTAACATATCATGGAAACCCATAATACTCCATGATTATCATTAATTAGGGAAAATAAAATTCATACTTTTAGGGTATATTATCATTCTATTTTTCATGTAAAATAAGTTATAGCACACGTGAATAAATTATAAATAGATATTTCTTCTATTATATATTAGTGTGACATTGTACAAACATTTCATTCAATATATTATGTATCTTATACTAATATATTAAAAATAACCCTCTTGAATTTATTGTGATAATGGTTTTTTAATAGAATAATTATACTTTCCACTATATCCACCCAATTGATTTTAACATCACCTCTCTCAATGGTATCTTATATGAGATGGTATTTATGAAGGATGTGTTTGGTCTTTTGGTGAGACTAGGGTTCCTTGGTCTAAGAAATGGTTTTATTATTGTCATACTAAATCTATTTTTCTCCCTTAATTCTAGGAACTACTCTATGTTTAGAAATAAACTTCTTGATCCCAAAAACTCCCTTACAATATTTGATGCAACAATGTACTCTACCTATGTTTTCTATCTTTCTACAATGGCTTGTTTCGAACTATTCCAACTTATGGCTTCAATGATCTATAAAAACATTGATTTATATTGATATATCATTTCATATTTATAGGATTAGAGACTTTAATAAGTGTGACCTCTTATGTAGATCACATCCTCTCATCAAAAGTTCATGAACATATTTTTAGTTCTTTTTAAGTACTTAAATATATTGTTAACAATAATACATTGACTCTCACTAAGATGAATCAGTATCTACCTGTAATTATCAAAGAATATGTAACATCAAGTTAATTAAACAACATGAAATACCTAATATATCCTATGATAGACACATAAGGAATTATATCCATACTTTCTAACTCTCTAGGGGAATATTTAATCTTCCTAGGATTTTTTCCATGAAATACCAGTAAAGATCCATTTTGGAGTTCTCCATGCTAAAAATCATTAGAATTTTACCAATATATAAGATCTATCTTATTACAAGAAACCTATTATATCTATATTTATAGATATTAATACCCAATATATAGGCTTCTTCACCCATGTCTCCTATTGAGAAGAATTTTCCCAATCACATATTAACAGAGTGTAAAGTAGGAGCATTGTTTCTAATATGAAGTATTTCATCCATATATAATAATAGAAAAACTACAAAAATCTCACAAATTAAATTATATAAAAAATAATAATACTTTTTTTAAGGAAACCAAACACTTTTATTTCATTATTAAATGAGATATTATAAATCTAAGAATCTTTCTTCAACCCTTAGATAGACCCCCATAACTCTCGCACCATAACAAACTCATTTGGAACATAAAAACCTTTGGACTGTACCATATACATGTCCTTAAATAAATTAATATTTTGTAAAGTGGTTTTTATATCCATTAGATATTTCTAATAATAAAAATATTTTGTTATAAAAATTAATATCTAAAAATAATTTATCATGATAATAGGTGAAAAGATTTATTACTAATCATTACCATGAATTTGTTTGTAACCATTTGTTTCCAGGCATGATATATAGGTAAACACTCTACCATAAATGTCAATTTTCTTTTATTAAATCCACCTTCACCATATGGATCTCACCCATTTTGGTGAATCCACTAAGTTTCATGCTTGGTTAGTGTACATGGAGTCTATTTTCGATTTCTTGAATATTGACCATTTCTCATATTCAAAACTATCAATGGCCTCTCAGTAGATATTAGGTTTATATATTATGAAAATTAATTCATCATAATTTTATATCATAAATCCATATCTCTTAGGCCCCTGTTTATTCTCACTAAATATTCAAGGATCTTGTATAACTTGAGTAAGTTATTCTTCCATAACTCTCAATGGAACCAGATAATCTTCTATCTTAAAAAAAGTTATTTTTTTCGATCATAAAATTATCTATATTCATATTTTCTTCCATTGACACCTATTATTATATTTCTTGTATCAATGAAAACATAATTTCTTTCTACAAAAAAATTGTATTTAGTATGATTGTAAAATTAATATCCTACAGTCTTTTTTGGATTACAAACAAATAATAATTTTTCTTACTAAGGATGAGTTTATTAGAAGCTAAATTTAATACATATGATTCAAAAACCTAAAACATTATAAAATAAATATTGGGGTAATTTCCAGGAAATGTATTATATGGAATCATTATGACTACTTTATAGGGAACACGGTTAAGTAGGAATGTGTAAGCCACTAGATAATATACCGGAATGAAATAAAAATTTCACACTAACGGATCATCGACTGAACCATGTCTGATAGGGTATGATTCCCCCTCTAATACACATTATTCCACTATAGTGTTCCAGGAGTAGTGAGTTATAGAATAATTATAAAATCTCTTGTTCAATTATTGAATTATTGAATCAAGAATTCACCTTCCTAATCTGATCAAATAATCATTATAATTTTAACCAATTGATTCTGTTAATTTTTCTGAAGCACTTTAAATTTTTCAAATGTTTCACACTTTTATCTCATCAAAAAAAATTATTCACATTGACTAAAGTCATTATAAATTTAATAAATTACTTAAACTACCACTTTCTTGAGTACTCATTAGTTCGTATATATCACTATGTTTGACATCCAATAGTCCACCAGCCCTTTCAACTTTTCCACTAAAAGGTGCTTTATTAATTTCTTCCAATTAAAAATACCCACAGTTATTGAATGATTCATAATTTAATGGTTCCACTAATCCAAATATATGGAGTCTTTGAATTTTTTTCTCATTTATATGTAAAATATGAAAATAACAAAGGTAGGTGGGATTTGAATCATCACAGGCCATCTTATTTAGAATTTTATATGCAATATTATCCATATCTAGAATATATAAACCATTTACCATATTATTGGTAACATAAAACATTTAATTCTTATATATAAAACAACTATTGTCCTTAATAATGAATAAAAATCCTATTTTTTTATAAAAAAAATATAAATAATTCAAATTTTTATTTATGGAGGGAACATAATAATAGTTCTCCAATTCTAGAACTAATCTAATAGGTATACTTAAATCACAAGTATTGACTTCTAATATTGTAACGTTTGCTCAGTCTCTGACATGAATATTTACTTCTCACTTATCTAATTTCATCCCATTTATAATTCTATATTTATTAGAATAAATGAGCGATGCACATTGGGTATCCAACACCCATGAGTCAGAGTAAGATAAATTGATCTCTATAACATTCACATTCAGATACTCAGAATGATTTTCTTTAAGAAAACTTCTCAACCTTAGATACTAATCTATAATTATTTTATAGGTTATACATATAAGAGATATTAGTATGATTAACATGATGTATTCAATAATATACAACAAATACATATCTATGGGTGGGTACCATGTTTTATATCTTTTCACCAAGAAATTTTATTGAAATAATTATCAATAAAAATGATAACCTCACACATCATATCCATTAGTTAGCCATGATCCATATTTTTTAATGACTTACACCAGTTATCACATAAATAAGTTTGACTATATCTTGTATAAAAATATTTCCAATCATATCATATATGATTATTTCATAGTTTAGTATCAAAATCTATTTTATGGATTCATTCAACTCCATTCCTTTATTTTCCTAGTGGTTAGGGTTTTCCAACAAAGTGTAACCCATAAAAAAGTCATTAAACAGGCCATAGAATGGTTGGATTCACTGCATTACTTCATTACCTTACACAAAATTAATGGTTTGTTTCTCCCATGCTAAATGATCAGGTTATTAACAAGTTCCACTTTTTAAATAATCTCACACTTTGTATTTAAGGGGTTTTTTTAATGTATCACCAATTTAATATATGTCATGTGCATACTAAATTCATAACTATTTCACCATATAAAATATTTATTATCTCATTTTTTTATGCCTTTTTGTATGTACGATTCTAATGATTTAGTATTAGAATCCCTATTGCATCCACCAAATTAACATGGTTACACTATATTAATGTGTAACTCTTTACACAATCCATAAGTTTTTTTTTGTTCACTAAAATATAGAATCTAAACAAATTCATACACATCCAAATGCTTCCTACAAATAAGGAACATGAAATCTATACGTAAGTGTTTATAATTATAAGAGGTTGACAATCCACACATGAGTAAAACTTAATATACATATATCCAACCCATGCATTTCTGGAACAAGGTGGAAGTCTGCAAACCAACTGGAAGTATGACCCTAAGTCCTTCTCTTTGGAAGACTTTGAAAGTACCAGGGCACACAGCAGAAGCATATGGGACATAGATTTAAAATATTTCACCAGATCTAGATGTAACTATGTCATTTCTAAGAATGTGCAGCCCCGATAAGGGCTCGAGGATCCTACGTGGTTAATTTTAAGCAGAAAAATTAAATAGATAAATACCAATCTTGATCTTAATCGACGTTCAACATCATCTTGTCACTGGTAATAATTAATCAAATTATCCCAATCTAAATCCCCCTATGTCATCCAAATTCACGTTGAAATCCTATAGAAGCATTGATCACTCGTATAATATTTTCCATGTATTTAATTTGAAACATATAAAATATATATAATAAATAAATTCAACACCAATTATTCTATACTTAAATAATATAAATTTATTTATTCCTTGGTAATAATATATCCTTGGACATATCCCGGACCCCATGGTGGATTCCACCAGGTCCTTAACTCTTATTCCTCCGACTAGGCCAGACTTTTGAATATTCTTAGTGTGTGGCCCTCTAGTCCCTTATCTCGATAGCAGTGAATACTATTCAAATACTAGGATCTGAGTAAAGTAACCCATCAAGGCCTCTAAATAGATAAGGAGTAGTCATATCAATGATAACCTTACTATGAACACACATTGTGTAATGTAATATATTTGTCTCATGATATCTCATAAAGAAAGATATGAATTTTATGTCAATATCCTTTATTTATTTATTGTTCATTGACCTTACTAGAAATTCTTACCTTCTTCTATCGTGGCCAAATATTTAGTGAAGGTACTATCATCTTGATCAACTAGGACCAATATATCTCTACATATCAGAAGTGATAAATTCTATCTTGTTTATTCAATCAATTTATACCAACAATGATGCACCCAATATAAGCTACATTGCTAAAACTTTACAACCATAGTTTTTCCTTGCATTAGATTATGTGATAAAATAGTATACACTGATAATGATCTCATGTCGGGAGACCATTACAAATTTTCACAAGAAGAAACTACCAATGACACCTGAAACATGTGAAGTTTCTATTGGTGGGTCATTCCTCATGATCTCACCTACACAATATCACCAAGTGAAAATTCACCAAATGAATTGTCAGTGCTTATGACCCTTCATCACCTGATGGTTACACATCATCATTGTCTAATCAGTATGATGTATCTATCCCATAGTACATGATGTGTGTGCATGAGTCCTATTCTTGTCTGCTGATGGATGAATGAGGATGGAAAACCTATTGGAGGATTTAATCCTATAATCTAAGAATAATTGGAATTGAAAGGGACTTATACTGAGGTGGATGACTATCGGAGATCGGGCCATAGGAAGGCTTCTTATGTATCCCAATTACAGTTGGAATCAGAGTTCTTGTAGTTCATTTATGTCATGACTTACACATTGAGCCTACCCTTGTGGCTGGGGATTACACTCTGAGGTTGTCCAATTGCTACACTTATATCATGTCATTGGTCGGGGCTTGCACTCTATGGATGCTCATGCCATATACTCATTCTTTTATCCTTTGGTATATTAAAGAGTGGTGGTGACGACCATGATGGTCGGTCTGAGTGCATGATATCAGGAGAGTCACGTGGGGGTATGACCCTAGCTCATTAAGGACAATTCCCTAGTAAAATGGGGATGTGGATGAAGACTCCTAGTCGGGGGTCCACATGACAAGAGTCCAAGTTGGTTTGTCAAACAAAGTGGATATGTCATAAGGGGTTTGCCTGAGATGTCTTGGTCGTCTACTGGGCAAGTCTTGATTGTCCACCTGATATGTTGGGGTACTAATCTGACATGTCAGATACATCCAAGGGTTTTTTTCTAGTCAATTGGAATGCCTTAGATGCCTTCAAGTGGGAAAAACATCACGTCCACGATGATTCACATTACCAAAGTGGGCATGTTTGGGGTATCGCGCACGGTCAACTGACTTGTCTCAATTGCCTTCTCCTAATCGAGGTGGACATGTCTGAGGTCTTGCACATGATCAAATAACTTGTATTATATGCCTTCGACTAATTAGGGCAGACATGCATGGGGTCTTGCACATGATCCAAAGGGACCAGGATAGGCATATCTGGATAACTTGTTAGGAGGTCTTGAGGAGCCACGTTGTGGACGTCCCAGGCGCGTCACATGTCTTTCAGTGATCGTGAACACCTCTCCCCCCCACCTTCAATCTCCTTTTTTTATGTGACAAAGGTTGGGGATCATGCGAGTTTGTATGATTAATGTATATTATTTTTAATTGATTTTTTGATGATGCCTCACGTGACCAATATGAATTGTATGGAGAGTGTGCAAGAATGTCTTGGAAAAATTCTATTTGTCCTTAGGGCATCGTGGAGTT
This sequence comes from Viscum album, assembly GCA_963277665.1. Lineage (NCBI taxonomy): Eukaryota > Viridiplantae > Streptophyta > Magnoliopsida > Santalales > Viscaceae > Viscum > Viscum album. The sequence goes on from OY728155.1 coordinate 103,102,557, forward strand.
TCCCGAACATACTATAGGACTTCCATGCGGTGAGGCAAACATTTCAGGGGTCCCGCACATGATCAAAGTAGGCGTGACTACATGTTGTCGTATGATCAACCTAACTTTTCCTCAGGTTGTCACATGTCTATGGACAATCGCATGATCCTTCCAACACGTCAATGAATTCTTCACAAGGTCATCCTAACTTATCTAGTGCTTGTCTTGTGACAATGCAGATGTGTCAAGTGGGTGTCGCCTGATCAACTTGGATTGCCCTATGGGTCGTGGCATGGCCATGGTGATGTGTCAAAGGTGTGTCACGAGACCAGAGCATCTTGTTTGAGGCTTGTCTTGCGATCAACATGGTATGTCCAAGTTTGCCTAAGGACATCATGAGACCATCAAAGGGTCTGACAAATCATATCTTTGAACTATTCATGTAGTGGGGTCTTGAGGATATGCTTAAGTTCTTGCATTCGTTTGAGTGCTACAAGTGTGCATCAAAAGGGATTGTTGCTTAAGTCCGTCTAGACAATATCTGCCTAGGTAGAGAGATGCATGGCTATCAGAAGGGGCTTCCTATGGGCTCTCTGTGTGCTAAGGTCACACACATGTTTGAGGGGGAACACCATGTGTGAATGCACTGCATGGTTCTTGTCCACTCATGCAATCACATGTCTTCAATCACAGTCTTATAATGGCCCTGATGGTGATACACGAGGTGTTTTTTTACCAAAACCTTCACGTGTGTGAGTAAAGGTATGTGTTGCATGGTGAGGGGTGCATGGCCCATGGGTCACACACCCTTAATGTTTTTCTTCGTTCCAAGGGTGTCTGAAAGGATCCCCCATGTTGAGGCATCCACTTCTAAGTCCACATGCAGACACCATGGGACATGAGATATTCTCACATGATCGTGGATGGGGTCTTGCGATAGGTCCTGTGGTTATGCGTGGGGGGGGCTATGTGTCAAAGCCTCTAGGTGCATGGGCATGCCCTGTATGGACAAAGACCCGAGGTCGTACGCATGGGGCTTCGTGTGAGCATCGCAAGACCAAAGTTTTATGTCATCGTGTGACGATTTGCATGTTTTTTGGTGCATGACCATGGTCACCGGCATGGATGCGCCTCATGCATGAGGGTCTTCTCTAGATAGCCGAACGGAGGTTCCACATGACTAGGGGATCCTTCATGTTGCATGATCTCCCAAGGGTCACCCAAGATTCCCTACTAATGCATGTGAGGACTGTGTCTTGGCCCTTAGGAATGATGCATAGCTGAAGATTCCCACTAAATTCGCATCTCTTAAAGCCTTCTCAGTAAAGAGGAGGTCATGCTCATGAATCAGATTTTTTTTAAATGTGTTTATAACAAAAATCTAGAAAATAGGTTAGGTTAATTTTATTTTTAAAAATACTCTACAAAGGCAGCATCACCGATGCCGCCATTGTGTTGGTGCGCAGAATTTATCCACTATTTAAATTTCAACAGTACTGCCATTACAACAGTCTGGATTCTGACAGAATCTCTCACCCAGGGCTCCCTTTTATAAGAGAGATTACCCTAGAAATCATTCTGCATTTCCAATATGGGATTCTGGTTCTCCATTTCCTGCACAGAATATTCTGCATTTTCGATGTGAGATTGTGTTTCAAGTACGTTACTTTGAAGGACTATAAAATATAAACTATAAGACCAATATAAATGAAACTTAAAACATGGATTAAACATTTAAAAAATATTTGAAAACAAAAAAAATCTGATAAAAACAATTTATAATCTTTCAAAACCACTTACTTGAAACTTAAAAAGTTTTAAGTACGTGACTTTAAAAGCCTATAAAATATAAACTATAAGATCAATATAAATGAAACATAATACATGGATTAATCATATAACAAATTGTTGAAAATAAAAATAATTTAATAAAAAATCTTGATGGAAAATAATTTATAAGCTTTCAAAGACACCAACATGAAACTTGAAAATGTTTCAAGCACATGACTTTGAAAGCCTATAAAATATAAACTATAAGACTGATATAAATGAAACTTCAAACATGGGTTAAAAATATAACAAATAGTTGAAAATAAAAATAATTTCATAAAAAATGTTCATGAAAAATAATTTATAAGCTTTCAAAACCACCTACGTGAAACTTAAAAAAGATTCAAGTATGTGGCTTTGAAATACTATAAAATATAAACTATAAGACCGATATAATTTAAAGTTAAAACATGGATTAAACATATAATAAATTATTAAATTATTAAATTAATATTATTAGAAATTAATTATATAATAATTAATTAGTTAATTAGTAATTATTAATAATTAATTATATAATAATTAACCAATTAATTACTAATATAATTATTCAGTATATAATAGTTAATTAGTTAATTAGTAATATAATTATAAATTATATTTATTCATTACACTTAATAATTAGTAATTATTAAAAATTATTATATGATAATTAATTAGTTAATTGGTAATATAATTATTAATTAGTTAATAATTAATTAGTTAATTAGTAATATAATTATAAATTAGCATTATTCATTATAATTATTAATTATAATTATTCATTATAATTACTAATAATAATTATTCATTATAATTACTAATTATAATTATTAATTAATAATTAATAATATAATTATTAATTATATAACTATTATTTGTATAATAATTAGTTACTTAATTAGTAATTATTAATAAAAAATTATATAATAATTAATTAGTTAAATAGTAATATAATTAGTTAATTAGTAATATAATTATTAACTATTTAATAATTAATTAGTTACTTAGTAATATAATTATTAATTATATAATAATTAATTAGTTAATTAGTAATATAATTATTAATTATATAATTTGTAATTAGGTAATTAGTTATTATTAATCATTAATTATATAGTAACTAATTAGTTAATTAGTAGTATAATTATTAATTATATAATAATTAATTAGTTAAATTTTTGAGAAAGATAGAGTCGAGACCCTTTTTATAATTAGTTAATTAGTAATATAATTATAAATTATAATTATTTGTTATAATTATAAATTAGTATTTATTAAAAATTATTATATAATAATTAATTAGTAAATTGGTGATACAATTATTAATTATATAATAATTAATTAGTTAATTAGTAATATAATTATTCAGTATAATTATTAATTAGTAATTATTAAACATTATTATATAATTATTAATTAGTTAATTAGTAATATAATTATTCTTTATAATTATTCATTATAATTATTCATTATAATTATTAATTACTAATATAATTATTATTTATATAACTATTAATTATATAATAATTAGTTAGTTAATTAATAATTATTAATAATCAATTAGTTAATAATTAATTAGTTAATTATTAAGATAATTAGTTAATTAGTAATATAATTATTAATTATTAATATAATTATTAATTAGTAATATAATTATTAATTATTTAATAATTAACTAGTTACTTAGTAATATAATTTTTAATTATATAATAATTAATTAGTAAATTAGTAATATAATTATTAATTATATAATTTGTAACTAGTTAATTAGTAATTATTAATAATTAATTATATAATAAATAATTTGTTAATTTTTAATATAATTATTAAATATATAATAGTTAATTAGTTAATTTTTTGAGAACGATAAAGGTGGGGCCCATTTTATAATTAGTTAATTAGTAATATAATTATAAACTATAATTATTCATTATAATTATTAATTTTTATTTATTAAAAATTATTATATAATAATTAATTAGTTAATTGGTAATATAATTATTAATTATATAATAGTTAAGTAGGTAATTAGTAATATAATTATTCATTATAATTATTAATTAGTAATTATTAAAAATTATTATATAATAATTAATTAGTTAATTAGTAATATAATTATTCTTTATAATTATTCATTATAATTATTTATTATAATTATTCTTTATAATTATTCATTATAACTATTAATTATTATTTATTATTTATTAATTAGTTAATTAATAACATAATTATCAATTATATAACTATTAATTGTATAATAATTAGTTAGTTAATTAGTAATTATTAATAATTAATTATATTATAATTAATTAGTTAATTAGTAATATAATTAGTTAATTAATAATATAATTATCAATTATTTAATAATTAATTACTTACTTTGTAATATAATTATTAATTATTTAATAATTAATTAGTTTCTTAGTAATATAATTATTAATTATATAAAAATTAATTAGTTAATTAGTAATGTAATTATTAATTATATAATTTATAGTCAGTTAATCAGTAATTATTAATCATTAATTATATAATAATTAATTAGTTAATTAGTAATATAATTATTATATATATAATAGTTAATTAGTTAATTTTTTGAGAAATATAGAGTCGAAAATCATTTTATAATTAGTTAATTAGAAGTATAATTATAAATTATATTTATTCAATATAATTATTAATTAGTACTTATTAAAAATTATTATATAATAATTAATTAGTTAAATGGTAATATAATTATTAATTATTTAATAGTTAATTATTTAATTATTAATATAGTTATAAATTATAATTTTTCATTATAATTATTAAATTTAAATTATTAAAAGTCATTATATTACTAACTAATTGGTTAATTATTATATAATTAATTATTAATAATTACTAATTAACTAATTAATTATTATATAATTAATTTTTAATAATATTAATTTAATAATTTATTATATGTTTAATTCATGTTTTAACTTTAAATTATATCAGTCATATAGTTTATATTTTATAGTATTTCAAAGCCATATACTTAATCATTTTTAAGTTTCAAGTAGCTGGTTTTGAAAGCTTATAAATTATTTTTCATGAACATTTTTTATGAAATTATTTTTATTTTAAACTATTTTTTATATGTTTAATCCATGTTTAAAGTTTCATTTATATTGGTCTTATAGTTTATATTTTATAGGCTTTCAAAGTCACGTGCTTAAAACATTTTTAAGTTTCATTTCGGTGTCTTTGAAAATTTATAAATTATTTTCCATCAACATTTTTTATGAAACTCTTTTTATTTTGAACAATTTATTATATTTTTAAGCCATGTATTAATTTTAATTTATATTGGTCTTGTAGTTTATATTTTATTGGCTTTTAAAGTCACGTACTTGAAACTTTTTAAGTTTCAAGTATGTGGTTTTGAAATCTTATAAATTATTTTTTATCATCATTTTTTATGAATTTTTTTTGTTTTCAACTATTTTTTATATGTTTACTGCATGTTTTAAGTTTCATTTATATTGGTCATGCTCATGAGTCCGCATACTCATTAGGAGGTGGATGCATGACAATACTGGCACCCACAGATGTTCTCTTGGCAACTTCGCATGACAGGGATCTTCGCATGATGTTCGACTCATCACGCAATTGTGTGATTTAGAAGAGAGGGATATTGCGACGAATCTGATGTTGTGTCGAGGGCCTATGAGGAGTGTTTGTAGAGCGAGACGACAATGCAGGAGGCTATATGGGCCCATCATGATACAAGGGTTCTTGAGATATTCGCAAGACCCGGGGGTCATCATGCACGTTGGTCCCTGAAGACCCTGCTTGGAAAATTAGCGACGGTGATTCGTGAAGGAAGGGAATCACATGATCTCGCGAGCACCCAACACGAACCAGGCATCGCCTGACATCCATTCTATCATGTAATCACCTATCCCTCAAAGGAGCATGTGGAAGGCTCAAGTAATCACCTAAGGATGTCCTCCGATGGGCGACAGCTGGAGAACCATGTTCCTCCACCTTTTATCTTTTTTTAGAGCTCTCCTCCTCCTCTCCTCCGTGTGTGTGGTTTTTTGAGTTCTTGACTTCCAATAGGTTGATCTTCAAGGAATGTTCCTGAATTCCCACTAACATGAAATCCTTCATTGATGCACCTGGCCTAATAGTCTTGATATCATCTGATTTATGAGGACAATTTGGACATGGTATCTTTCCCAAATGTGGAATGATCTAACTTTTTCCTAAGTCAAGGAAATTAGAAAACATAGCTTTATTTTTTCTAAGGCCATATGATGGGCCACACAAGCTTTGCATCTCTTTATTTACTTTTCCCTAATTTTTTTCTAAGCTTATTATGGAGGAAGACTTAATAGGCATGGACATGGATTTTTCTCAGGCTGCCTTCTTATAGGTTTTCAACCCAACAAGTTTTTATGCCTCTTCTATTCCATAGATGCTCAATATTTTCTAGATCACAGAAATTTAATGTCCAGTGAGCAGAGATTTAACTTTTTCTTGGGATTCTCTTATTATGTTTTCATCTTGGCGAGGATCATGTCTCTTGCTATGCTAAGGTCATGCAAGCTAGACCATCATTGTGTTGTAGAATATGGGGCCAGAAGACCAAGGATGACTCAAAACACTATGGAGTGCTGAGTTCCTCCATGGTGCTTCTAGGACTCATGAGGACTGGAGTTCCTTTCTTGTAATGAGGAGATGTCTTTAGTTGGAAGGTTAAATCCCTTATGCATCGATAGCATGGCTAAGAAAAGATGGTCTCCACTGTTTTCAAAGGGATATGAAAGATTTTTTGGGTGAATATGGTTGATGGTGAAATGCTAAGGAATACAAACCTACCTGGGTAGTAGGAATGTGACTGATGTAAATCACAACCTGTAAGTTTGAGCCAAATAATATGGAATGGTGTAGACATGTCGGGTATGTACCTTAACACTATGGGGTTTCAGGTTCCTCCATGGTGTCGTTGAGGCTCACAAGGATTAGTAAGCTCTTTATATTGGGTTGAAACATCTCTAGTCGGTGGGTCTGATCCCTTCTGCGTCAGTATCATGGTCAAACTAAGAGATCTATTTTCTTTTCCAGGAGCTATAAAACATTTGTAGAGGATCAAAAATCTAAATGATGAAGTTGGGTATAGAATTAAGGTTATCCAGAAAAGTTTTTGTCACCCTAGAGTAATATTAGTTCTAATTGAATAGCTTGGGCCCTATGCCCTGTGGTTTTTAATAACAAAGTGTGGGCCACCAAATGGTTCAAGAATTAAGGGTCACATTCTGGCATTGAGAAAGGGTACAAAACATGGAGATGCAATGTTGAGGATATCAGATCTTATTGAATAGTTTGATACAAAGATTATAAATCATAGTCCAAAGTGTTCAGGTCATGGGAAAGGTATGGGGCAGTCGCATTGGGGATATATTAAAGAACAATGGGGTGCTAAAATAAACATGACAAGGAAAAATTAAAACCCTTACACGAACTTAAATTAGAACTTAACATATAATCTCCTTATATTATTCGCAATAGAAAAAGTGAAGAAAATCATTTCCATTGTATGAATAAATTTTTTTATAAATAGATGTTTGAAAATAAATTGTATTTTCCCTTACACAACAAAAAAAATAGAGGGTATAAAAAAATATTCCTTACATAACATAAGATAAAAAAAAATTGAGAAAAGTATTTAACCCTTACTTTATATGCCAATTTCCTTGTAGCAGGACTCAGATTCACGAAGGAGGTGTAGTGCTCAGGTTGGGCATGGAAGAACCCCAAACGTGTGTGTAGAACATTATTAGAGTGAAGAATTCAGATGGAAAGCAGTAGCATTGTCCCTTTAAAACTCTTCTATATAGTATTTATATATCTTTAACTTGTTGAAAAATTTATAATAAACATATATATATATATATTGTGACCCAACTAAAACAAATGGACTAATCAAAGCAGACAAAATTATTTATTTAAAAAAACAATGACATTTGGATATAAAATGCAACTAAAGAGGACATAAATATACTAAATCCATTCAAAAAGTTTTAGCAGAAATAATTGATCATTAGTCTACCGGTGAACAGAGAATTTAACAGCGAATGGTTTTACGAAAACCAAACCAAAGTTCATCAATAGAAAACCGGGACACCTAAAAAGGAGAAACAAGGAACCTACCTAGAATATTGAAGAATAAACTGAACACCCAAAGTACCTTCGGTCAGACACCAGAACCAAGATCGGCGTCGGCCAGCGCGACTCCCTCACGACGTATTGGAACCCTAAACTGTGGCTTATCCCAACGCAGAAGACCCTTGAAGACCCGACCGAGGCATACCTCACCGGCACTCGGTCTGGTTGTTCTAGACCACTACCCTACTCGACTCTGACCTTAGAGCAACCTCACAGACCCGCTTAACTCCACCACCGAGCTCGCTCGACCTACTCGAGAACCCCAGTGCCGGTCCGCAGCCTTTACCCGCAGCGCGATCTCCCTTCCTCAAAGACCACATCGGCACGACACCATTATCACGGGTCTTCAAATCCCTTCACGAGATTGTTTTTTTATTTCTTTTATCCGATTTTCCCCTTTTTATATATTTTTTACTTTACTTTATTTTCCTTTTTTCTTTACAGGTTTTCCATATCACGATTTCCATTATCCTTTTGAATTTTTTTTCTTTGTCTCTAATTCAATCAAATTATCTCTTTATTATTATTATTATATCTTTACCTTTTTATATTTAATTTATTTTATATAGTTTATCATATCATTTATTTAATATAAAAATATTTATACCACAATAATTTTTATTAAACAAGAATCATAAAATTAGGGATTTTATAACAATTAACGTAATTATAAATTTATAAATTAGAACTATTAATTATTACTTTATATATATACTTGTGTATATATCATAACTCATATAATAGATCAAATAATTATTATAATTGGATAAAAAATATTTTTAAAAATGTTAATATTACACACATATATATTATTTAAAGTAGCAATAATTTTTTATCAAAATATCATTCATATACGTGAAATTTTAATCATTCTATTAAAAATGGTTATATTATATATTTATAATTTTATTAAACAAAATAAATAATGTAAATAATGTTATTAAACTTTAATCTAATAAAAATTTATAATAAGTATAAATCACATTTTCAAGAATATATAAAACTCATGTAATTATTCATATAATAGATTCAATATTAGTTCGCATAAGACATGGCATTAAAATATTTTGAAGCATCAATTCTCAATGTCATATATAAAATTATAGTATTAGTTTTATATAATTATAATTCAAATCTTGTTTAGATATGAATATATATATATATGTATGTATATATATATATATATATATATATATTATTTGGAAAACAAGTAACAAATTAGTTGCATTCATATATTTTTATAATTATTATTAAAATATTATTAATTTCTAATTCAGAAAGAATAATATAATTTTTTAAAATTGCACTTCTAATTTAAACAATATAACTTTTCTATTTTTATTTACAAGAAACTATCTTTAAATTATAACTATATCCATTTAATAAGACAATAATGGTCACTCAACAAAACTCCAATGGTCACTTCATTTGAACTCTAACGGCTACAAATATTTCTAATGGTTAGGTAAACCCTTATAAATACATGTTTATGTTATCTTATATCTAAGTTGATTTGGTTTACCAGGATGGTTCTCTGTATTCCTTTTACTCTTAGTGCTTGTGTCATTCTCCTAGCGATCACATTCTTCTTTATGGTTGGTCCAAGAGATGGCGGCTACCTTTTCAGACTCTTCATGGTGTTAGCAGGTCTCCCAATGGTGCTTCTCGGATTTGATATTAGTTTCTTAGGCTGACCATGGTTTTCTGCCCTTTTGAGATGTAAACATTTCAGTGGTTATTAATAATATGTGTCTTGTTTTATTTTGAGAACCATTGTTTGAATGACTAAATAATAAAAAGTTATCATTACACATTGAAATGGTTCAGGGTGTCACATTATTCCCCCCTTCAAAGAATTGCATCCTCGCAATTCTAAAATATTTGTAAACAAACCACAACAACACCAGACACATGTGACTCCCGAGGTTCCTTTACTATGAACACCACCGATGGTAGGGTGCTGACAACCTCAGGTGGATTCCTACGGTTGTATCCAGCTGCTCTATTTACTTGGCCCAGACACACTGTGAACAGCTAGATTCATAACAATGCCTAAATCACTCAGCCTTCCATAAAGAGGCACGAGAAGTGTGGAGGATAGAAATTTCAGAGTGAACTAAATCCTTATATGTCCCACACACCACGTAATTCTTGAAAATATTGATGTTGTAGAGTTATCCATACATACTAAAACTTAGGACCTAGAATAAGTAGGTCGCTCGATGGTCACCATCCAAAGAAGCTTCTAAAAATTTACATACAGCTCAGTAGTTATCAGCCAAAGTGAAACATAGAAAAAGAGCTTCATAAAACTTTCCTCTTTTAATATACGCTAAAAATTGTGCAAATGTGTTATGGTAATAGACCATATTGCTTCTATGGTAAAGATGGAGGATGTTTGGGCGGTTCGACACTCGATGTAGTTGTTTACAGGACAACCTAAGGTTTTCAAAAGTCTTGTAGTCCCCTAAACATGACTTTAAATAAATTTTTATTTGTTCAGTTCTCTTTTTCCAAAGTTATCTAAACTGAATCCTCTGATACCAATGGTCAAACCCCAACTCCTGAGTAACCGAAGCCGGTGCCATACAGAGGATCGAATTTGGTTCGAGCTCTAAGAAAATAGCTTATTCCGAAATTTTTCTTCTACTAAAAACTCATACCTAGAAATTTTAATTTAAAACATAGGGTGAGCATACAAATGCCTAGTAAGGGGTTGCGAAAAAATAACATACTATACCCAAAAAATACTTCTGAAGACACTCTTTAAAATTTCCATAAAAAAATTTCTTTACAATGTTGTAACACATTAAACATACCATGACAATTGTATAAGGGATATAAGTGAACAACTTAAAACATACTAACATTATCATGATTCAATTATGGGAATGCACATTCATAATAAAAAGTAAAATACATTTCATGTTAAAATGCAAGTATAAAATTAATAACTAAGTGTAATGCATGATCAGAGATATGTTTAAAATAATAACTTCAATTTCATCCTTCACTATTGTGATACATACTATGGCCATAAAATCTCTGAATATTGCATAAATAATATTCCATACTTAAACATCTTGTGATTTTCATAATCATAATCTCTTTAACTAGGAATATTCTACTAGTCGAATATTCGTCTGGTTAATTAATTTACATAGTCATAATAAATAAAGTGCATATGACGGACTATGTCAAAGCCTCATTCCAAGACCTAGGGGCTAACTGTAACTGGACCCCAACCCGGAGATCCTATGTAACCAGACTCTACCCCGGAGAGCCTCTAATAACCGAACTCCAACCCGGAGGGTCTGCTGTAACCAGACCCCAACCCGAAGGGCTTACTTTTACCAGTCCCTAACCCGTAACATACTAAGTCCAATGCATTCCTCATATCTCTAAATCAAAGTGCACATACCACTTTGATTTATTAAATCACTATCATTTCAAGTGCACATATTACTTGGTTTCTCATTTTACATTATTCAAAGTGTCCCATACCACTTTGAATAATTAAATGATTATTTCATAAATTATCATGAATAATAAATTGTTTGATTATCACATAAAATAATAACCTTATAACTCTTCCATAGTAATAAACTTGTAATAAATTAAAATACATGTTCATTATTCATGCACTGATAAAAGGAATTGCAAATGGACTAAATCATAATATGTTAGTTATTGTTTAAATAATAATTTTCCCAAGGACATGCATAAAATAGTAAGCATTCTTTGTGCATGTGATATTAATTTAAAACAGGCAAGTAATGAATGGATGGGGTTACCACATAAAATGATAGTTCCTTAATTTTCAAAATGCTTGATTTATGTAAATTAATATTTATAATATAAAATGAATAATTTTAAATTAAGATAGATGTCATTTGTACCCAAAGCATGTGCTGATAAATGGTCATGTCTTAATAAATGGCCATGTCTTATGCTCCATACCATATAAGGAAAATTGATTTGTAGTTCAACAAATGTTTTATGTAATGCATGCATTCATGAGAATTTAATTAAACATGTCATAAACGTACTTCAACCACCAAAGTTTGTTTTAGGACAATTTAATTTGGGTTGCGGTTAAAACCTATAGGTGCATACATAAAACCTCATATATAAATTATGTATATGCCACACCCTCTTACATCTCTTTGAAACAATTAGTCGCTGAGTTTAAAATTAAATACTTATTTAAATATATTTGTGTGGTGAAGAAAATCTTGTGACCTCATACTTATATTTATGTACATATATATATTTTTCATGGATAAATCGATTAATAAAACAAATATATGTTTGTAAAATAAAAATAAATGATACTTCTCATATGCAGAACTAGAAAATAAAGAATAAGATTAGAATAAATAAATAAACTTGATTTCAATAATTTAATAAGAAAACCATGAACCAACCTCCAGAAATAATTTTTAATGCACCCTTACTTTTTATATTCTGAAAAATAAAATTACCTATGCATATATATTAACATCTTATAAGAAATGTAAATCATCTTTAATAACATTATATAGAGATAGATTGAACTATGTGTGTATGTCCAAATATACACTAAGTGTATAACAGAAAATAATTATAAATTAAAATAACCCTTAACTCACATACACATAAAATAATAAGATATATATGTGTGTGTGTGTGTGTGTGTGTATGTGTGAACATATAACAACCATAATTTGAAACAATTTACACCCTCCCCAACCATAGGATATTGAGATAAATACTTAAAAATTAAAAACCATTATCATTTAAAAAAATCCATGTTATATAGATAGATATGGTTCCTTATATATATATATATATATATATATATATATATATTGACACGTATAAAATTTTATAACAACATGGTTTAAGAAAAACAATTGAAATCCTTTCAACGCATGGATTTTAAAATCATAACCCTGTTTGGGAAATAATATGTTATAATGAAATATATAGATTCATATAAACATTAATACACAAATATATATGTGTATACCTTGTAAAAAAATGGAAAACAAAATTGATCAAATTAATTAAACCCTTACAAAATATACATTTAATTAAAACATAACCCTTACATCCATTATATCACCTGAACCTGAAAATCCAAAGACCCAGGTTCAGCACAGAAGAACTTTTAAACTACCGCAAAGTTATAAACATACCATTAGGATCATTTATAAGTATATACTCTAAAATAAACAGGACAAGGAAAAATTAAAAACCTTAAACAAACTTAAATTATAACTTAACATATAATCTTCTTGTATTATTTTCAATAGAAAAAGTGAAGAAAATCATTTCCATTATATGAATAGATTTTTGATAAATAGACATTTGAAAATAAATTGTATTTTCCCTTACACAACCAGAAAATAGAGGGTATAAATAAATATTCCTTACATAACATAAGAAAAATAAATGTTCGAGACAAGTATTTAACCCTTACTATATATGCCAATTGCCTTATAACAAGACTCAGATTCACGAAGGAGGTGTAGTGCTCAGGTTGGGTATGGAAGAATCCCAAACACGTGTGTAGGACCTTATTAGAGTGAAGAATTCTGATGGCGAGTAGTAGCACCATTCCTTTAAAACTCTCCTATATAGTATTTATATATTTGTAACTTGTTGAAAGAATTATAAGAGACATATATATATATATATTTATATTGTGAACCAACTAAAATGGACAGACCAATCAAAGCAAGAAAAATTCTTTATATATAAAACAATGACATTTTGATATAAAATGCAACTGAAGAGGACATAAACGGACTAAATCCATTCAAAAAGATTCAGAAGAAATAATTGATCATTAATCTACCGGTGAACAAATAATTTGACAGTGAATGGGTATACAACAACCAAACCAAAGTTCATCAAAAGAAAATCAAGACACCTAAAAAAGAGAAACAAGGGACCTACCTAGAAGATTGAAGAATAAACTGAACACCCAAAGCACCTTCGGTCGGACACCGCAACCAAGCTCAGCGTCGGCCAGCGCGACTCCCTCACGACATATTGGAACCCTAAACCACAGCTCATCCCGATGCAGAAGACCCTTGAAGACGAGGCTGAGGCGTACCTCTCCGACGCTCGGTCTGCTTGTCCCAGACCACCTCCCTGCTCGACTCCGACCTTGTCGTGACCTTGCAGACCCACTCGACTCCACCACTGAGCTCGCCTGACCTGCTCAAGACTCCTGACACCGGTCCGCAGCCCATACCCGCAGCGCGGTCTCCCTTCCCCCCGGACCTCACCATCGCGACACCCTTATCACGGGTCTTCAAATCCCTTCACCGGATTGTTTTTTATTTCTTTTGTCTAATTTCCCCATTTTTATTGTTTTACATTAATTTTTTTCCTTTTTTCTTTACACGTTTTCCATATCAAAATTTCCATTTGCCTTTTGACTTTTTTTCTTTTTCTCCAATTCAATCAAATTACCTCTTTATTATTATTATTATATCATTACCTTTTTATATTTAAGTTATTTTATATAGTTTATCATATCATTTATTTAATATAAAAATATTTATACCACTATAATTTTTATTAAACAAGAATCATAAAATTAATGATTTTATAACAATTAATATAATTATAAATTTATAAATTAAAACTATTAATTATTACTTTATATATATACTTGTGTATATATCATAACTCATATAATAGATCAAATAATTGTTATAATTGGTTACAAAATATTTGTAAAAATGTTAATATTACACACATATATATTATTTAAAGTAACAATAATTTTTTATTAAAAGATCATTCATATATGTGAAATTTTAATCATTCTATTAAGAAAATGGTTATAATATATATTTATAATTTTATTAAACAAAATCCAAAATGTTAATAATGGTATTAAACTTTAATATAATCAAAATTTATAATAAGTATACATCACATATTCGAAAATATATAAAACTCATGTAATTATTCATATAATAGATTCAATATTAGTTCACATAAGACATAGCGTTAAATTATTTCAAAGCATTAATTTTCAATGTCATATATAAAATTATAGTATTAGTTTTATATAATTATAATTCAAATCTTGTTTACATATGCATATATATATATATATATATGTATGTATATAAATATATCTTATTTGGAAAACAAGTAACAAATTAGTTGCATTCATATATTAGTATAATTATTATTAAAATATTATTAATTTCTAATTCAGAAAGAATAAAATAATTATTTTAAATTTCACTTCTAATTTTAACAATATATATTTTAAATTTTTTTACAAGAAACTATCTTTAAATTATTACTATATCCATTTAATAAAACATTAATGGTCACTCGACAAAACTCCAACGGTCACTTCATTTGAACTCCAACGACTACAAGTATTTCTAACGGTCAGGTAAACCCTTATAAATACATGTTTATGGTATCTTATATCTAAGTTGGTTTTGTTTACTAGGATGGTTCTCTACATTCTTTTTATGCTTAGTGCCTATTCCATTCTCCTAGTGATCACATTCTTCTTTATGGTTGGTCCAAGCAACGAGGGCTAACTGCTCAGCATCTTCGTGGTGTTAGCAGGTCTCCTAATGGAGCTTCTCAAATTTGATATTAGTTTCTTAGGCTGACCATGGTTTTATTCTCTTTTGAGATGTAAACATTTTAGTGTTTTATTAATAATATGCATCTTGTTTTATTTTAAGAACCATTGTTTGAATGACTAAATAATAAAAAATTATCATTACACATTGAAATGGTTTAGGGAATCACACTAAGGTGATGAGTGAGACAAGATCATATAATCCAGTGGTAGCCATACCTACAAAGACCGAGTACGTTGTAGCTTTTGAGGCAGTTAAGAAGTAGTTAAATGCAATGATTTTTTCCAGTTCTTGGAATCACACCTAGTAAGGAAGATATTATCATAATGTCAATTATGATATTCTTACAAGTCAAAATTTCAATTAATGATAGTGGACAACTAGTATATACTCGAGGATACCATCTCTTGAGAAGTTTAAGTGAAGGAGATGAAGTCGCTATAGCAAAATTGCAACGCGGTGGAATCATGGTAGGCTCGGTAGTTAAATCTATTACTCAGTAGAAACATGATCTTTATCATATGATTAGCTAACAAGTTTGGTTAGAAATTTGGCTCTAGTGCAAGTTGGAGTGCTGACATACTGGGTGCCTTAGACCCAACTATTCAGTGTTTTTTATTACCATATCGTGTATACAGTTAGCTATATATGATGTCATCTTACCATTATAGTGTGTAATTTTGTGCATCCACTATTAAAATGGTAATGTCCAAAGATTAATTTCTATATTGAAAGGGTATATTAGATCCCAGACTATAATGAGAACCTAGAGATTCTATGACATTAATCTTAAATATATGTTCTATGGTCTAGATACATCTTAATGATTGGACATAATAGATGTATGACTATCAGGTGCTGGGGACTCATAAGCATTGAGACTTATTCTCATTAAGTTCACACTTGGTGATCTCTAGTAGTGAGATCTGGAGGATAGACACACCGATAAGAACACCACATGTTTCAGGTGTCATTGGATATTTTTATCTACGATCATGTATAATTATCTCCTAACTTGATATCATTTATAGTGTTTTTCATCTAATCACGTACTTTGATGCAAGATGAAAACCATGATGTTGAAATCGTGGCGAGGTATTTTTTGTTGGGTGTGTCATTGATAGCATGACATTGGTTGAATGGTCAAGAAAGGATTTGTCACTTCTCGGTCATGGAAGTAATATATCCCAGGCCATGTTGACAAGGATGGTAGTACCTTTATAAGACCATGGCCATGGCATTCAAGGGTAAATCCATCCAATTGGATTAACAAACTGAAAAGAAAGAAAAGGTAGATGACACGTGAGTGCATCCTGCTTTATGAGATATTAATGAAAAAGATATTATATTACACAATATGTGTTCGTAGGATGATTGTCATTTTTATGACATTACATATCTCTTTAGGGGTCACAATGGGTTTCTAGATCTCACTCTTGGTCTGTGAATACTATTCACTACTATCGAGATAAGGTCCTAGAGGGTCACACACAATAGTGTATTTGTGAATCTTCTTTATTCAATTGAATATGAGATTTCGACATAGTGCACAACTGGAATTATAGATATTTATGATGGCCTATTTGTGATAGGATCCCGTCACAAATAGGCTTTAGCGACAGAGACACATCGCAAATAGCTCGTTGCAGAAAACGATGTCGCAAATAAATTTTTTTGTGGCAGGCTCGTCGTAAAAAAATTGTATTTGCAACGGGAAAGGTTCCCGTTGCAAATAAGCCTCCGATTATATACATTATATATCAATCAACCTTTCGCGAAGATCTTGTCACAAATAGTATTTGTGATGGGAAACTTACCTGTTGCAAATAATTGTCCGATTATATACATTATATATATAAAAACGTTTTGCGATGGTTCATTCGCAAATAGTATTTGCGACAGACCGTTGTCCCGTCGCAAATACTGATTATAAAAAATTATATTTAGATTATTTGAGACAGGATCCCATTGTAAAAGGTCCTGACACAAATACTAAACGTAACAAAAAAATTAATAAAATTATGATTAATGAAAAAATTATATTAAAAAATATTAATGAAATTATGATTAACGAAGAAATTATATTATTATTATTAAAATAATAAAAAGATAAAAAATATTATTATTAGTAAAATAAACAAACATTGAAAAATATAATACTAAAAACATATTTAATAAAATTATTATTAATAAAAAAGTATATTAATATTATTAAAATAATAAAAAATTAAAAAATTATTAAAATTCTCAGTATTTACAAAAAAATATTAAAAATCATAAAATATTATTATTAATTGTAAAATAAACAAATATTAAAAAAAATAATACTAATAATAAATAATAAAGTATTAAAACTAAAAATTTTAAATTATGCAATATTTGCACTAATATAAAAGATAGAAACTGTAAATAGTTCATATTACCACAAATCTTGAATTCAAATGTTTTTAACATAAAAAAAATCACTGGGGGGTTGTCTTCTAGAGGAGGTGGAGGAGGTGGATGAGATGGTGGAGGAAATTCCATCCCTAAACTACGAGTCAGACGACGCATGTACTCCATCTGCTCGTGATGCTGGTGCTGCCGCTGCTGCTCCTATCGATGCATCTCCTCCTCGTGTTGCTGCTGCTATTGCCGACACATCTCTTCATGCTGCTTATGCAAACTCTCTATAAGCTCAGTCTAAGTTCGCAACTACTCCTGATACTCTGAGGAAGAAGATGATTCCTCTCTATGATCTCCTCTCGAGCTGGATGCTGACATCGCAACAGTACCATAATAAGTACCATGAGTCAAATGAGAGCTGATACCAACTACTTGGCCCTTCTCAAAGCCATACTGAGTCGCCTGCATCTATGTCGCCTCATCGAAATGGTGGGAATTGGTATGCTCAGTCGTCTCATCCTGACTCTTAGCCTATGTCTGAGAGGTCACAGCCTCATATGACTCCTTCAATTCCAATTTGAAATTAAAATGGTGAAAATATTATATGCAGTTTAAGTGTTAAACTGAAAAATATAATACTAACCACAATCTGAAGCTAGCGATCATCTCTAATATCTCTAGTAGTTGGATCATTGTACATCCTCTGATAAACGTCTAACTCCATAATATCAGGATGCTCGATTTCCTATAGAAATATATAATAAACATTTTATATTTAAAGTTATATAAAATATTTAAAAAATATACTTACCAGATGCTCCCAATGCATACTGAATTTACGACTACTAGCTTGATGTGTCACCTCCTGTCTCCCCCGATTCTGTCGTCCCATTGAAGATCTCCTCTGAAATCCACCACCCAACCAGTGTAAACATAATTCGTCCCAAACATGAGATGAAATGTACTCTAGTCAGTGGGATCTACATGATTCATCAAATCCTATCACTCCTGCTTTCTTAATGACTATTCTTCTCAAATTGTGCAAAAACTGACGGAAACGGTCACGTATAGACACATGCCATGTCATGTGGATAGCGTTATGCATGCTACCATCTATGGGATACCATAAACCCTACAAATAATTTATAATATCAAGTTATTAATAAAATAAATTTCAAAATAAATATTATTTATTTATGTACCAGTCAATGATCGAACATGTCATGCCGCACATCAATGGGAATCTGTTCCCATGTGATCCGTGGCTGAGAAAAATAATTTCACAAGATAGCGCTCCCCTGTCCAATAGCTACATGTGAAAAACTATGAAAAAGGAATAAATAATCAAACAATTAGTATATATATAAATAAATTAATGAAATATAACTAAAATATACAGGTTACCATACCTCTGTGTGTATGGATCGAAGCCAAGATGTGGACGTCACTCGGGGATAGGGTCAGGAATCATCAGTTGTGCAAGACCGCACCCCCTCCATGTACCCCTGGAACCGCCAGTAGGTTGAGGGTCAGATGATCCAAAATCCCCTTCAACTAAAGGTAGATCAGCCTCATGAAACTCGTGAAATAGATCAGGATCCATCTAAAACACAAAATTATTGTTGTTAGCAGATAGTTAAAAATAATTATTATATATAGATATATATTAGTTATGATTATAACCAACATTTACGTGTGTCAATGTCCATATTCATCCTCATCTTCGTAGATGTCCATGTCCATGTCAATGTCTTCATCTTCCTCTTCACCATCATCAATATCCATATGAGTTTCGGTTTCATTATCTCTTTCCATTTTAAATTCATTTGTAACATCATTAACATCTTCTTCATCATCGATCCTTAATTGTGGGGTGTCATCATCGATATTCATTTCTCTTTGTGAAAAATATGAATTTTGGGCGGTCTCTTGAAAAATTTCAATTCCTTCCACTTCATCAGAACCACATTCAGTTTGAGTAAACATATTTTTTCTATATTTCATTTTTATTATGCTCCACCAATCACTCAAGTCTCTTGAAGTAGCACAGTACTTTACAAAATAAATGTTATGTGCCTGTGGAGCTAGTAAAAATGGTTCATTTACTACAAGAAGACTTTTATATTTAATATCGATGATTCCATGAGTCAGATGAACACAAAATCCTCTCTCAGTATCCAACCACCAACATTTAAACATTGTTATGTAATTCTTTCCTAGATAACACAGCTCAATAAATTCGTCCAGAATGCCATAAAAGTCAACTTAAGTTTCTCTGTAATGTGATCCTCTCAAGAAAACTCCATTGTTCATTGTTTTTTTGATTCCCCATATGCACGTGTATGAAATCGAAAACCATTCACCACATATTCATTATAAGATTTAACCCTTTTTTATGATGGGTTACTCAATATACACAGTCACTTATCAATTTTATCAGCATGTTGAGACACCTAAAAATTTGTAAAACAATTATCAATATGATAAATAAATAACAAAATTGATATTAAACCATCAATAATTTATGTTACCATTTTTTGAAACCATTTAGAATTTTTTTTTGTCTGCGTTCTTCAAGAGAAGCTGCTGTAATTTGTAGAAGTTGTTTTTTGATATGATTATCATATAACCTACAAATAAAATAAGTTTACATACTACAACATGAATTCTAGAATAAGTGATAGAAGCACTCACAACACAATTGATGTCATTTTTTCACAGTTGAGTAGATCATATGTATGAGCTATGTGATGTTCATCATCTAAAATCCATTGTTCATGAACTCCACCAAAACCAAGATTTGGCTGATTAAAAACTGATAATTGATTTTCCATTTCTTAATTAACATTCCCCATGTTTCATCCCATGCGATTGTGTTTTGAGGGATATTGAGATTCAAAATAATGAGAGTAGAAAAAAAGCATTTTCCTCTTATAAATAAGCTTCAGCAATTGAACCTTCAACTAATGCTTTGTTACGTACTTTTTTCTTCAATTTCTGCATGCATCTCTTGAATGGGTACATCCATTGAAACTGTATGGGACCTCCACATTTAGCTTCATGTGGTAAATGTAATATCAGATGTTCCATTGAGTCAAAGAAAACTGGCGGAAAGATTTTTTCCAGTTTACATATAATTACAACAACATCTTCTTTCAGTTTTCTTAGGGCATTGTAGTCTGTTGTCGTTGTACAAATGTCTCGAAACAAATATGATATGTTTGTTATCGAATCCAAAATCATATAATTCAACAAACCTCTAAATCCAATCAGCATAATTCTTTCCATTATTACATGACAATCATGACTTTTTAATTCGGTAATATAACCATTCTTAACACATCTACCCAAATTGGAAGCAGAACCATCTGGAAGTCTCAAATATATAATCCACTAACAAAATAAGAATTGAATCTCTTTGGATAGTGTATAAGCTACTTTTGGATTCATTAACCTTTGTGATATGACATTTTCAAATAGTTCAAGTTCTGGTCACCTGTAAATTTGGGCAAGATCTAATCGTGCCTTTACAATATCTTTGGTCATGCTTGGTGTATCCAAAACTGTATGAAATAAAATATTAAAACAGTTCTTCTGAATATTCATGACATCCAACATGTGGTGGACCAACAAATCAGACCAATATGGAAGATCTCAAAAAATTCTTCATTTTATCCAATTATGTTCTTTCCCAAAGCCATTAGTTTTCTGTTTGTTTATTGTTGGCCCAAATGTGATGGGAGGTAATGAAAATACAACGGATTTTAACTCTGTACCTGAGATCATCTTTGAAGGTTCATACCTTTCAATTGTACCTTTTCTAAAATTAGATTTGTTCCTCCGAAAAGGATGATCAGTTGGAAGAAATCTACATTGACAGTCATAATAGCAAGGTTTTTTTCCATTTTTGAGAATGAAGGATTTTTTGACTTTCATACAGTAAGGAAATTATTTCGAACCATGTGTACTTTATCCAGATAAAATTCCATATGTCGTAACGTCACTAATCGTCCACATCAATGCATCTTTTAATATGAAATTTTATTTCACAGCAACATCATATGTACTACCACCATCACTCCACGGTGCATTTAACTCATCAATCAATGGCTTCAAATAGACATCAATATTCTTTTTCAGATGTCCAAGGATTAATAGAGTCAAAAAGATATAGGGCTCCTTCATCAACATCCATAGAGGTAAATTGTACGTAGTTATAAAGATAGGCCAATATGAATACTAACTACCATAAGAACCAAATGGACAAAAACCATTAGTAGAAAGACCCAATCGCATGTTTCAGGTTTCTAAAGCAAAAGACAGATGTAGATGGTGAAAATGTTTCCATGAATCACCATCAGATGGATGATTCAAGATTTTATCAATTGAAATCTTGGTTTTGTACCATGACATCATTGACGATGTGTTCTTAAACAAAAATAAACGTTGCAACCTGGGTGTAAGGGGGAAATATCTCAACTGTTTTACTGGAATCGATCCAAACTTCCCCGGTTTAGCTTCTTTATACCTCGATTGTCCACATGAGGTACAACTATCCAGTGACTCATTTTCACCAGAATATAAGATGCAATCATTTGGACATGAATGAATATTCTGACAACTAAGGCCCATATTACAAACTAGCCTCTTTCTCTCATAGTAATTTTCAGGAAACACATTTCCTTCAGGTAACAGTGTTTTAACCAAAGAAAATATCTGATCAAAACATTTGTTTCACATTGCATTATCTGATTTAATAGCCATAAATTTTTCAACTGCTTCTAATTTACTTATCATGCAACCAGGATATAATGCATATTCAGCAGACTTCAATAACTAATAAAATTCATATGGTGCCAACTCAGGAGTTAAATCACTATCATCTTGAGTTTAAGTTTGTTGAACAGATGGACCTATAACATCATGTACTAAATTTTGAAACCATGATGGATTCCGAATCAAGTTATTAGTTTCTTCTCTGGAACTACATTCACTATTTTGATACCAAAAAACATAATCTAGTTGAAAACCAAACCGCAAGAGATGTCCCCCAACCTTGTCAAATGTGTCAAATTTTCTCAGAGCACATTTTTTACAAGAACACTTCATTATGCCTTCTGAAAAATATTCTGGTTTTGATGATGCAAATGATAATAAAGCTTCAACACCCTCAATATATACATGATTTAAACCAGAACCATTTGGATTTCTACACTGTTTTATCCAAGCGCAATAACCTAATAATTACTAATGTCGATTTCCTTGTTCCATATTTTTCTACAAAATATAAATCATCACTATTTTTGAATAATTTGAAATTATAAAAATACTATATGAAAAAAGAAGATAAATAATTACAACTACTTCTTAATAATTACCATTAAATTTAGGTGACATAATTTACAGTGGATTGACAGCTACTCTTTTATCTGACAGCTCATTTACTTGTATCTTTCTAACACTAGAATCATAATAAAGAATATGCTCGAAGGTACGCTTATTCATTCTTGTGCATACGAGAATGTATAAGCGTACCTCCGAGTAGTTTATTCATTGTCATTTCAGTGTGAGAAAGACAGAATAAAATGAGCCATCAGACAGAAGAGCTGTCAGACAAAAGAGCCCCCTTTTCATCGATGAATCATCTTCTTACAAATATCACCACCTGAAAACATTATAAAAATTGTTTTCTTATGAATGTATATTCAAACTCGTGCATACGAGATTGGATATGCATACGTAGAATCATACTTTTCATAATTTTTTGAGTCTATGAAAGTTGAAAGAAGAAGAGTCATCGAGCAAAAGGAGTGTCATCAATCCACTTGAAATTGTGCCAAGTTATTAAAAGTTATTAGAATTTATTCCTATTTATTCCTCTTTATTCATATTTATACCTCTTCAATCCTATTTAATCCTCTTTATTCCTATATATTCCTCTTTATTCTTATTTAGTCATCTTTATTCCTAATTACTCCTGTTAATTCCTAATTACTCCTGTTAACTCCTAATTACTTCTGCTAACTCCTAATTACTCTTGTTTACTCCTAATTATTCCTATTTACTCATGTTTACTTTTAATTACTCATGTTTACTCATAATTACTCCTAATTACTTTTAATTATTCCAAATTACTCTTTATTATTCTTAATTACTCCTAATTATTCCTAATTACTCCTAATTATTCATAATTAGTATTATTTATTTCTATGTATTGCTATTTATTCCAATTTATTATTAATTATTTCTATTTATTACTATTTATTACTATTTATTACTAATTATTCCTATTTATTACTATTTATTACTATTTATTCCTGTTTATTACTAATTATTCCTATTTATTACTAATTATTACTAATTATTACTATTTATTTCTAATTATTCCTATTTATTACTAATTATTCTTATTTATTACTAATTATTACTATTTATTACTATTTATTTCTAATAATTACGATTTATTTCTAATTATTCCTAATTATTCCTATTTATTACAAATTATCCTTATTTATTACTAATTATTCCTATTTATAACTAATTTTTCCAATTTATTACTAATTATTTATATTTATTACTAATTATGCCTATTTATTACTAATTATCTCTATTTATTACTAATTATTCATATTTATTATTAATTATTCCTATTAATTACAAATTATTCCTATTTATTACTATTTACCCCTATTTATTTTTAATTATTCCTATTTATTACTAATTATTCCTATTTATTACTAATTATTTATATTTATTACTAATTATTCCTATTTATTACTAATTATTCTTATTTATTACTAATTATTCCTATTTATTACTAATTATTCCTATTTATTACAAATTATTCCTATTTATTATAAATTATTCCTATTTATTACTAATTATTACTATTTATTATTAATTATTCCTGTTTATTACTAATTATTCCTAATTATTACTAATTGTTCCAATTTATTAATATTTATTCTATTTATTAGTATTTATTACTATTTAGTGCTATTTATTACTATTTATTACTATTTAGTCATATTTATTACTATTTAGTCCTAATTGTTACTAATTACTACTAATTAGTACTAATTACTACTAATTACTACTAATTACCACTAATTACTAGTAATTACCACTAATTACTAGTAATTACTACTAATTACTACTAATTACTACTAATTACTACTAATTACTACAAATTATTACTAATTACTACTAATTATTACTAATTACTACTAATTATTACTAATTATTAATAATTATTCTTAATTACTACTATTTATTACTAATTATTCCTAATTGTTCCTATTTATTACTAATTATTCCTATTTATTACTATTTATTCTTATTTTTTACTATTTATTCCTATTTATTACTAATTATTCATATTTATTACTAATTATTCATATTTAGTACTAATTATTCCTATTTATTACTAATTATTCCTATTTATTATTATTTATTAGTGTTTATTAGTGTTTATTATTTTTTATTCCTATTTATTATTATTTATTATTATTTATTCCTATTTATTATTAATTATTCCTATTTATTATTAATTATTCCTATTTATTGCAATATATTTCTATTTATTACTATTTATTCCTATTTATTACTATTTATTCCTATTTATTACTATTTATTTCTAAATATTCCTAATTATTCCTAATTGTTACTATTTATTTCTAATTATTACTAATTATTACTAATTATTCCTATTTATTGCTAATTATACCTATTTATTTCTAATTATTCCTATTTATTGCTAATTATAAATATGTGCTCCTAATTATTACTAATTATTCCTATTTATTAGTAATTATTCTTATTTATTATTAATTATTCCTATTTATTACAAATTATTCTTATTTATTACTAATTATTCCTATTTATTTCTAATTATTCCTATTTATTAAAAATTAGTACTAATAATTTTAATTTCTTATTACAAATAAATACTGTTAACAAAACAATTTAAATCAAATTAAATTAAAACTAATCAAAAATAATTAAAATTAACATAAAAATGAAATTAATATTAAATTAAATAAAATATAAATACCTTTAAATTTGATTTTCTATTGATATAGATGACTTCAAATCTTTTTCATCAAAAAAACCTAACTCAAACAAATTTTCACTCTGAAAATAGGGTTGAAAGAGAGAGAGAGAGAGAGAGAGCGAGTGAGTATTGAGAGGAGGATTTCAAAAAACGGATGGGGGTATACATAGATTAGATTAGTTGCGATGGGACCTTTTGTGATGGTATTCCCATCGCAACATGTACCTTTTGCGACGGGACCCGTCGCAAAAGGTACCTGCCGACACACGTTTTGCGACGGGGCAACATCCCATCGCAATAACCCATTTACCGTCGTCAGGTATTTGCGACGAACCATTTGTGATGGGGGAATTTCCCTGTTGCAAAAAACATTCCCGTCTTAAAAACTGACCAACGATTTGCAACGGGAATATTCCTCCCGTCGCAAATAACATTCCCGTGGTTTGGCACACAAACCGCACATTACTTTTTGCGACGGGCCACCAAAACCCGTCGCAAATAATCTCTGGACTAGACTATTTGCGACGAGATTATTTCCCATCACAAATGTTTGTTTTTCCCGTAGTGGCCCCACCATTGAGGTCCAGGATTTGTCCATGGTTAAATGATCACCAATGCAATAAATAAATCTATATTATTCAAGTTAATAATAATGGGCATTGAATTTATTTATTAAATGTATTTACAAGTTTCAAGTAAATACATGAAAAATATTAGTTGAACGAATATTAAAATATTCAAGGTTCATTAATATTTGTGGGAGTAAGAGCTGACTTAATAGCTTAATTATTATCACATAATATATTTATTATATTACAAATAGGTGATAATAATAATAAACAATATTTATGACTTAGTTTAATAGTCAAAAATATTATTTATATAGTGTGTTAATTATTCGGGGGTTGAGTTGGCATTTCCAGGTAATTTTATTACACTCTATAAATAGAGGAGAAGAGAGATTTGCTACGTATTATTCATGGATCTCTATCTCTCTCTCTACTTCTATCTCCCACATCATAGAGAGAGAGAGTATCTGGATCCAAGTAGCTTGGATGAAGCTCTCTCTCTCTCACGCATCGCAAGCAGGGTGATGCGGTGATCATAGGAGCATCGAAGGCATCGTCGAAACTCCACACTAGCAATTGGATTTCAACGAATGGTGCTCTCACAATTTCTTGAAATATGTGTGGATGATCTAGAGGAATTCAGCTTCGGATTCTTCGAGCATTGATCACCAACGATGAGCATACGTCATACGCGGATTCAGTTTTTAAACCAGGTATTGTTATGGTTTATTTTTTGTGCTTAACTTCTTTTATGTGAGATCCTCGACCAAAACTGGGCAGCTATTCGCTGACATTTAAAATTTCATGTCGAATGTCAGTGAAAATTTTAAAATCCCACCTTTTTGGGGTTTCTGCTGCATTCTCGGTTCCTTCTCTACCAACCCCACCCCACTCAACTATCTTTCTATCAGGAGCTCTATCAAATCATTCTCCATGGCATAACTGAAATACCTTGGAACATGTTTGGTTTGGAAGGAATATAATTTTTGTTTCTTGTCTTCAAGAGATGGCTGACCAGACCGCTTCTCCTGCATGCTATATGTGCCACCATTAGTGTGGGTGCATGACTGAAACTGGAGTCTGGGGTACAAAATATTGTTCATTATTGGTCCAAGGGTAGGTACTGCAGCACTGGGAGGCCTGGATGATGCAGATGCTTCCCATTGATTAAAAGGTTCTAACTCTCTTGAAGGTTTTGCAAAGAATCCTGAGATCATTTGGTTTCCAAGATATCCCCAATGAGTGGGTTGAAAATATGGAAATTCTCCCATCCTTTCAGGTTGGTTGAGGTGGAACAATGTTTGGATTTCACATGATGAGGAGATGACAAATATGAAACCCCCCCCCCTTCCCTGTGGGCTGGGACACTTAACTACAAGGAGGGATTTCATAAGAATACAGAGGCACATCATCCCTAGGTGGAGACCTTAGAATTATTCCCACAATTATATCTTGGAGGTCCCTATTCTCTCATTGGAGTTGAGCAATTTTTTATTCTAAAGAAATTGCCTTATCATCCTGAAGGGGTCAGGTGGAAGAAGCCATGAAAACACCACTTCCTCTGTCGGTGGCATGGTGAGTGGATGATAATGGGGGTTTCAATGTGGATCCTAGAAACTAAATCCAATGCTACCAATTCCTATAAAATCCATTTTCCTAACCTTTTGGAATACCAACAGGATTGGTAACACCTTCTATATATGCCTAGTGGATACTGCTAAGCCTTCCTGCTCTTGTTTTAGTGGAAGAAGGGAGACTAAAATTCTATAACTCAGATAAATGTTGAAGGGTATGATTGTACCCTTCAGGATTATTCCCATCCATATATGATGAGGAGCCTCTGGATCTAAATAATATCATATTGGCTAAGACAAAGGAAGTTCAGTGCTCCTCCTCGAGTCAGTATCTTATTTTACGGGTCTGTTCCTGATGTACCATTTGAGGGTTCGGTGCCCACAATACCATTTAAGGGGTTGGTTCCCATGATAAAGATGGTACTGGGGTAAAAGGTGGTAAAACTACCCCTAGCCCTATGGGTTGGTGTGTTCCCTGGAATTCAACAATCACTACAGTTAGCTGAGATAAAGTTGGAGGATCCTAACTGGTAGTGATCTAAGATTGATCCTAGTTCACCATTGGGTCACACTAGTGGACCTCAGTTAGATTGAAAGTAACAGGGATATGATTCTACTCTGGAGCTGCATTATTAGATAACCTAAATGGTCTCTCTTACTGTGTGCCCCATCCTAGATAGTTTGTGTAGGCACAACTTCCTCTACATCTCCTTGGGGGATCATGGCCCATATATTAGTGAGGAATGATAAGCATGGATGGGATCCCTCCTATAAATCTCATGGGTGATTGATTTGTCCTATTAACTACCCTCATCTACCTCCCCAACATATTGAAGTTGTACATTATTTTATTCCAATGATAGGCTCCCAAAGCAGTTGAATATGGTGATAAGGGTCACTTTCTCTCTTGCATCTTGTCATGGGAAAGATGGTTGGTGGTAAATCATCCTTTGAAATATTTCATGAACCAATTCCAAAGTCATGATGGAGTTGTTTATGTGGTGTTCCTAGCCCAAGACATTCACCAATCGATTATGTAAGTGGTGTGTTGTTGAAAATGTACATCGGGGCCTTAGGATCAAAGTAGCATATCCAATGATATCAAGATTTGTTGGCACATTTGATGACATAATTTTGATTACAAGGAATCTTGAGAATTCACGAGGAAGTGTAATAGGACACATTATTAGTGAAATTTCATACGTAAGAGTACATGTTCGATCAATAACTTTCACAGTTAAAAGGTAAAGAGGTAGTCCCTTCTTTTCACACAAGGCTCAATGTGGTTAAAAGAAACATTTTGGGTCTATTTTTTTGTTGCAGAAAGAGCACAACCTAAATTGACCTGATAGGCATGGGAAAATCTATCCTTTTTGACCCATTAAAGGGATGACATAGTAAAATAATTCACATCGGGTTAAAAAAAAATTCATCGGGTTTTGACATGGAATGTGGGATGGGATTCCCTTTTATGGTTTTATTGAGGGGTATTTTATGGCCTCATTCAATCATACACATCGGGTTTTCCATTTGTTCTTTCCTCCCTAGAAACTCTCAATGGTTCCCTTATCTATTGCTACACTACTACAAATACGCCTTTTATCAGCACTAAAATTTTCCTTTAATAGCACTAGAAAAGTACTGTTAAAGCTGGCGAAGATAAAGGGGGGTCCCCTTTATCAGCGCTCCAAAAAGCCCTGATAAAGACCCCTTTTATCAGCGCTAACAAAAAGCGCTGATAAACGGGTTCTTTTATCAGCGCTAAAAATAAGTGCTGATAAAAGGGTCCTTTATCAGTGCTTTCTTTTTAGCGTTGATAAAAGACCCCTTTTATCAGCGATTTTTTTTTAACGCTAATAAAAGTAAAAAAAATTAAAAAAAATCAAAAAAAATTAAAAAAATTAAAAAAATTAAAAAACAATCCTGGCAATCGGGGGGGCTTTTAGAGCTCTTAATCCCCCCTTTTTATAGTGCTTTACAGCCCCTCCAGTGCCTGCACGCACCCCCTCCATCCTTTATCAGTGCTAGCCCCCCCCCCCCAAATCCATCCCCATGTGCACGCCCCTGCCTCCACCAGGTTTTGAACTCGAGACCTCCCCCTTACATGCCTAAGTCCTTACCATTCCTCCATTTTGATTTTTTTTCCATTTCATGATATCTATATATATATATATAGTTATATTTATTCCTATAGTAAAATATATTTATATTAATATATATATATATATGGTTATATTAATATATATATTTATAGTGATATTAATATATATATTTATAGTTATATGAATATATATATAGTTATATTAATATATACATAGTTAGATTAATATATTGGTATATAAATATTCCTATATTTGTATTTTAAATAAAATGGATATTACTTATTATTTAGATAAAGCTAATATATTTTATATGTAAATATATTTTATTATTTATATTTATAATAAAATTTTTATGTGTGAATATATAAAAAAATATTTTTATATTGTTATATATTTGATTATAAATAGAAATACATTATAAAAAATGATAAAATTTCAAAGAAATAATATCAATATGAATGTAATAACTTGGAATAAATTCAGTCCCCACCAAAAAAATCCAATAATACCCCCTTAAACGAGGCTGAAAATCCACAAAATGTTAAAAAATCGGGGTATCCCAAACAAAAACTCAGTTTTGGAGGCCTTCTGGGCCGTTTTTTGGCCTCTAAAATTGTGACAGAAGCTTTTTCTGGGTCACCAGCACATAGAGCTCATTGCAGGCTTTGATTTGATATGTTGTAGAGCTCAAACGAACACCCGAATCAAAAGTTATGGCCGTTTGAAGTTCGAGTTGCGTTTTCAACATATTTTTTTAATTTTTTTAATTTTTTTTATTTTTTTTATTTTTTTAGTCTTCAAATTGTTATTAAATGACTATTAATCCATACTAATTAACATATTTTTAATTAAAATATTTTTTTAATTTTTTTATAAGCCATTTTTACTAAATATCTTATATATTAAGTATATTAAGTGTAAATGTATATTTATACTTATCTAAAATATATTTAAAAATTATATATTATATTTATATCAATATAACTATATCTATATATTTAAATATTTAAATATTTTTTTAATGATTTTTTTTGAAGTAGACCCTTTATGAGCGCTTTTAAAAAATCACTGATAAAGACCCCCCATTATCAGCGCTAATAAAAAAGCACTGATAAAGGGGTACCCTTTAACAGTGCTAAAAAAGCGTTGTTAAAAGAGGTACCTTTATCAGCGCTAAAAAAAGAGATGATAAAGGGGTACGTTTATGAGTGCTTTTTTAGCGCTGATAAAGGTACCCTTTATCAACACTTTTTTTTAGCACTGATAAAAGTAGCCCCCTTTATCAGTGCTTTTTCATTAACGTTGATAAAGGCTGGCACTGGCCTTGCCCAGTTTTGTGGTAGTGCTAGTTATAGAACTGATTTAAAAAGGTTGAATTTCATCTAGATTATTAGGCCCAAGGACTCTTGGGGACTCACATTGGATGAGAGGATGGGGGGTCGATCTCATTGCACCCTTTTGGGGGGAGTTGTTGCATACTCCAGGAATCTCTTATGGATTTAAGATATGTTCATGAAATCCTTCCTAGACCCTGATATGGGAATGGTTAACCCTATGTCAATGTCTTGATTACAAACATGTACTGATAGGAACAATGGTGTGCATAGCACGGGTTCTCCATCGCTCTATTATTTAGTTATAATGCTTTTGGTTTATGGTCGTGTTTGAGCACTCTAGAATTTATTGTCATCTAGGGAGGTCATTGGTGTCTTGGATATGGTATTGAACATTTATGAGGCATCCTATGTGTCTTTGCAATCAAGAATCAAAACCCAAGTAGTTCATCCAACATAGTTTAAGGTCGTATGACTTGACCCATCCATTTATTTTTACGTCATATGGTAAGGATGAGAAAATCAGGATCAAACCATAGTGAGGTGTCCTACATATCATATTTAATATAGGAATCAGAGTTTATGTAGTTCTTTATAAAGTCATCTTTATCATGAGAGATATAAAAATAGAGGCCTTGGGTGGGACTTATGCATATGAGACTTCCTTGTATTGCTTCTTCATGAATGTTTCCCTTTAAGCTGTGAGGAGATGTAATTAGACTTACATCCTGATAGTGAAGGTACCATATTTGGGGAGTTCTCATTATTCTATTAGCACAATCATCACTGATCCTTAGTCCCACAGGATCCATGCTCAGTGTGAGAAACAAGAGACAATGATGGATTGGACATATTACATGGGATCATATCCGTACGAGGATTACACATTAAAGTTTCCCTTTGAGAATAATGATCATCCATCTCATGGAGGATATGGTATGAAGCTTGGGAATTAGGAATGCTTCCTATGTATCGCGATTATGGTGGGAATTATAGTTCTTGTAGTTTAGTTAATCCAAAACATGTTGATGGATTTTAGGTACTTGGGAGCATTATTGGGGCTTATACTTAGAATGATGCCCATGCATGAGTCCTTTTCTTGTCCACTGATGGATGAAAGAGGATGGTAGACCAATGGGGGGATTTAATCCTATAATTTAGGAATAATTGGAATGGTAAGGGACTTATGTTGAGGTGGATTCCTATTAGAGCTCGGGCCTTAGGAAGGTTGTGTACGTATCCTGATTATGGTGGGAATCAGAGTTCTTACAGATCATTTATGTCAGGGCTTACACATTAAGTTTTCCCTTGTGGTTGGGTCTTACACTTTGAGGCTTCCCAATTGGTGAATTTATATCATGTCATTGGCCAGAGCTTACACTCTAAGGCTACCCGTGCGGTATACTCATTCTTTATCCTCTGGTGTATTAAAGAGAGGTGGTGATGGCCATGATGGTCTGTCCAAGAGCATGATATCATGAGGGTCATATGAGTGCACGACCCTAGATCATCAAGTACAATTCCCTAGTAAATAGGGGATGTGGCTGAATACTCTTAGTTGGGGGTCCACATGACATGATTCCAAGTAGGCCTGTTGGACAAAGTGGATATGTCATAAGGGGTTTTACTGACATGTATTAGCCATCTAATTGGAAAGTATTGATTTTCCACCTGATATGTTGGGGCACTAATATGATAGGGGAGACACATCCAAGGGTACTTTCCTAATCAATTGGCATTCCTTGGATTCCTTTGAGTGGGAAAATCATTACGTTCAATATGTTTTATATGACCAAAGTAGGCATGTCTTGGGTCTTGTGCATGGTCAACTAACTTGTCTCAGTTGCCTTTGGGAGATCAAGGAGGAAAAGTCTAATATCTTACGCATGACCAACTAACTTGTCTTAGATGACTTTTCATGATTAGGGTGGACATGTCTGAGGTCTTGCACATTATCCAAAGGTGTTTCGCATGACTAGGATAGGAATGTCTGGATGACTTATCCGGAGGTGTTGTGGAGCTGTGTTGTGGATGTACTAGGAATATCGTGTGTCTTTCAGTGACCGTGAACACCTCTTACCTCCCCCATTTCAATCTACATTGTTTTTTGTGATAAATTTTAGGGATCATGTGAGTTTGTACGAGTAATATATATTATTTTTACTCAATTTTCTAATGATGCCTCATGTGACCAATATAGGCTGTATGGAGAGTGTGCAAGCATGTCATAGAGAAGTTCTATTTGTCCTTAGGGAATTGTGGAGTTTCTTAAACATACCCAAGGACTTTCATGTGGCGAGGAAAACATGTATGGGGTCCCATGCATGATTAAAGTATGCATGACTATATTTTTTCGTATGATCGACCTAACTTTTCCTCGGGTTGTCACATGTCTATGGACAATGGAATGATCCTTCCAATGTGTCAATGACTTCTTCACATGGTCATCCTAAATTGTCCAGTGCTTGTCTTGTGACAATGCATATCTATCAAGGGGGTGTCACCTGATTAACTTGGCTTGCCCTATGGGTTGTCGCATGACCATGTTGATATGTCAAAAGGATGTCGCGAGACCTTTTCATATTCTCTGAGGCTTGTCTTGTGATCAACAAGGAATGTACAAGGTTGACTATGGAAATCATGAGACCATTGAAGGGTCTCAAGATTGCATGTATTTGAACTATTCATGCAGTAAGGTCTCATGGATAGGCTTAAGGCCTTTCCTCCGTTTGAGTGTCACAAGTGCGCATCAAAAGAGATTATGTATTAAGTTCATCTAGACAATATTGTCCTATGAAGGGAGATGCATAGATATCAGAAGGGGATGCCTATGGGATCTCGGTGTGCCTAGGTAACACACATGTTTATGGGGGAACAACCTGTGTGAAGGTACCACATGGTTCTTTTCTACTCATGCGATCGGAAGTCTTTAATTGTAGCCTTGTGATGGCCCCGATGGTGATACATGGGGGGATGTTTACTAAAACATTCATGTGCATGGGTAAAGGTATGTGTTGCATGGTGAGAGGTTCATAGACCATGGGTCTCACACCCTCAGTGTTTTTATTCATGGAAATGGTATCTGTAGAGATCCCCTATATTGAGGTGACCACTTATAAGGCTACATGCAGATGTCGCGGGACACGAGGGCTTCTCACATGATCATGGATGTGGTCTTGCAATAGGTCTTGTGGTCATGCATGAGGGCTATGTGTTAAAGCCTATATGTGCATGGGTATGAATTTCAAGTCCACTAGGCTAGATACACTGAGAGGGGGTGAATCAGTGTATGACATATTAAAACAACTGCCCCTTTGATCTTGTTTCATTGTTAGAAAAAACTCTCTTCTCTCTCTTTCCTATTGTAGAGTATGAACAAATATTAAAACATGTATAAGACACTAAAATTTTACTTGGTTCACCCTAACTAGGATACGTCTAAGGAGCATACACCATAAATATTCCGATGTACCAAATCCACTAAAAGTGCACTGCTGTTTAGAAGTTCGAAGTGAACTCACTGTCCCTCCTCGTTTTCAACCAATCATAATTTTAGAACTCATTGCTCTCTCAACTGAAGTGAGCTCACTGCTTATTCAGAAGATCCAATAACAGTTTATAGACCTTTAGGTCTCTTCATTATCACTAATGAATACATCCTAAATTATATATAGATTCTCAGTTTAAGTTCCACTTTCATCCACTAATGAATAACACTTTTCATCTGAACACTAAGCAATCCATTTTGAAACTCTTTCGCAAAGTACACTACCTTTGCGAAGCTCCTACTTTTGAAAAGATAAAACAAGTCTTCATAATTCTACAACCTCTTCACGAAGCTCACAGGTTTGTATATCTCACAAGTTCAAAAATATCACTAGATCACAGAGCTCTTTAGACTGCAGAGCTCACTACTTCGCAGAGATTACAATGGTCTTTGTGATTTCACAAAACTAAACAAGCCTTTGTGAAGCGCATGTCCTCCACAAAGCCAAACTAGCCTTCACAACATGTCTGCCTTTCACAAAGCTCAACTGCCTCTATGAATTCCCTTTTCTTTCACAAAGATCCATGCTCTGTGAATCTCCTTCGAAATTTGAGTGCTTAAAGTTTTTCTTTTTATCTCTTTACTTCTCTTGAGGGGGTCGAGGTCTATTTATAGGTGATTCCACCGACTTGAGAACATTCCACGCAAATTCAGCACCACATCATCTCAAATCGCAAAGCTCCAAAATTTCCACCAAATGTTTCTCTATATTGAGAAGCACCATGGTGATTTTCAGATTGTAGAGCTCATTATAATAACAGAGCATTCTGAAAATTCCTTTGGATCTCCACTGCAAAGCTTCACCGCAATTCTCTTCACCTATGTTGTTCACAAAACTTTTCATAATCATAGATCTCACCATAAAAATTATTCTAGCCTCTTCTAAATACACTACATGAATCAAATATTCAAAAAACTCAACCATTTTCCATATTTTGATGAGATCTTAAAGGAAATGCACTTTTCAAGATGCTCGTTGAACTCTAAATTTTGGACCCAAAAAATTTGGCAAACACTGGAAAATGGAACCACCTTGTATCTATTCTTTTATACCACCTCCAGATCTTCTCTTCCTTTGTCATGGTTCTTTATCAACATGGATTTTCAACAAAATCTCTGGAACTTGGAAATTCACCACAAGAAACTACATTGTCAATAAACACAACCAACCCAAAAATGTTGCAATGTTACCTTAAGGTATTTTTTCCCAACAATATCCCCCTTTGGGTTTGTTGACAAATCTTCTCAAAATTATTCTCTGCACTTTGATACCTCACTGAATCTCCTTCCATCATTCACCATTATTTTTCTCTTGTGATTTAGATAGTGACCAAAGATTCACTCACCATATACTCTAATCCCACATGAGCAATGCTCAACGTGAGAAACTAGAGTAGCATGAAAAGTTCATCAATGAATCACTTCATTTATAACACCAATTTTTGATACAATACTGATACCAATAAAGTGATTTTATCACGAACCTCAGATGTCGTGATATCTAATCTTTTATTGATCACTTCATGCATCATCAAATTTAAAACTCATACTAACCCTAACTTGTTGCTCTCCCCCTATCTCACTACTTCACCTTTAAGATTCTCCCTTTGTCTTTGACTAATACATTTTCTCCATTATTTAGCCACATTTTCTCACCCTTAAGGGACTATTTATCCCCCTTTCTCAACGAACCCAGATGTTGCTCTTTTGTGGTCTATAGAAGAGTAAAGAACACATATCATCACATTAGGGAAAAATACACCATACCTCGGGGAGAGGGGGTCCCACATCGACACTTTTTCAAGTGTGGGGAGTCGAATGAACTCCGAGAGCTATTTGATGCCTCTCAAAAGCTTCCTTGGGTAAGGCCTTTTCTAGAATGTCTACAACTTATTGTTCTATAGGCACATTCTCCAACTTCATGATTCCCTACTCAACCTTCTCCTTGATAAAATGATACTTTATCTCAATTTTATTTTTCCTTGAATGATGGATGAGATTTTTTCTAATATTTTTAGCACTTGATTTATCACATTGGATTCTAATCAGAGACTTCACTTCAACTCTTATATCATTAAGCAGTTGCTTCATCCATAATAACTATGTGTATACTTGAGTGGTGATAATATACTCAACTTCAACGGTGCTCAATGAAATGATATATTGCTTCTTACTTAGCCAACAAATAAACAAGACACTAAGATAGAAGGCACCTACTAACATTGATTTTCTATCATCCACTAAACTGGCCCAATCTGTATCTGTATATCCCAAAAACTCCAGCTGAGATTTTTCGTTATACATCAAAAAAAATCCATTGTTCCTTTGATATACCAAAGTATCATTTTTACTAAAATAATGTTTCTTTACTTGGGATTGCTTTGATATCACGCTGATTGGAATGTGGTAAAAATAATATCAGGTCTTGTTGCTGTTAGGTATAATAAACTTCCAATAACCTGCCTGTATTCTGTTACATTAACTACATTTCCATCATCATCTTTTGATAATTTCATCTGACTTGCAACCAAATTCTTAATCTCCTTGGAATTTTACATTCCAAATCTTCTCATAACCTCCTTGTAACATTTCTATTGAGAAATGAAAGTGAAATTCCTTCCTTGTGTCACCTGTAAACCAAGGAAAATCTTCAACTCTCCAATCATTGACATTTCAAACTCGCTTTTCATAAATTCAAAAAATTGTATGCACTGAGCTTAATCTGATCCACCAAATATTATGTCATAGACATAAACCATCACCATCATCCTTTGATTACTGTCTTTGTTGAAATAGAGATTATAATAAACTCCACCACACTGAAAATTAATCTTCTTCAAATATTGATCATTCCTTGAGTGCCATGCTTTTGGTGCTTATTTGATCCCATATAGTGATTTATTCAACTGAAAAACCTTGTTATCATCTTTATGAATGGGGAAACCATCTAGATTCTCAACATAAGCTTATTATTCTACAACCCCATTATAAAATGTAGATATGACATTCATCTGGAAGACCTTGAACTTTTGTTGCACTACAATGGCCAAGAATAATCTGATTGTTTCCAACCTTGCAACTGGTGCGAATGTCTCATTGACATCAATACCCTCTATCTAGGAGTATTCTTTTCACACTAGTTGTGATTTGTTTTGAATCATTGGTCCATCTTCACTCGTCTTATTGTGAAAGACCCATTTAGTCCAGATGACATTATTATCTGCTAGCCTCGAAACAATATCCCGCGTCTGATTCTTCTCAATATGATCTATCTCTTCATTCATAGGTTGAACCAAGTTTTCATCTTCAACAGCATCAGTAAAGCATTTAGGCTCTACCTGAGATAGGAAATATGTCTGTTGTAGTGATTTCATTCTTTATGTCTTAACTACAGCTGACTGATCACCAATTATATTCTCCCTATCAATTTCATCTTGACTCATTGGCTTTTTTGCAGATACAAATTTCAATTCCTCATGCTCATCATCAATATCTTCTTTTGAATCAGCATCGGCCACTTCTTCTCCCCCAACATTTCTTTCCTCCTCATCACTTTAATCAGGAAATTGTTCACTATGCTGTTGAATTCACTATTCATTCTCCAATATAGTGACATCATTTCTCTCAACTACTTTTCCTAGACTTTTATTAAATCACTTGTATGCTTTTCTTTTTCCCGAGTATCCAAGGAATATCCCATCATCTCCTTGTGACTCAAATTTCCTATGTTTTTCTTTATTGAGAATAAATCACTTACTTACAAATATCCAAGAGTATTTTACTATTGTCTTATTTCCATACCACATCTTATACGGAGTCTTTACTTCCTTCGGATGCAACAAATCTCTGATAGAAAAGTATACCGATGTTTAAACTAATTCCTTCCAAAATTTATCTGGTAGGTATTTTTCAAAAATCATTGTTCTATCCATGTTTTCTATGATCTGATTTCCCCTTTCAACCACTCCATTATGTTGTAGAGTTCTTGCAGAATAAACTTCAAGCCTTATCCCATGTTTCCCAAGATATTATTCCACCTGACTGTTTGTTAATTCCATACCATTATCAGTACAAAAGTTCAAAATTTTCTATCCAATCATCCTTTCACACTCTATTCAGTACTGATTTAGGAAACCAAGCACATATAACTTATAGGAAATGAATAATAACCATTCCATTATACTATAGTCATTAATTAAAATAATGTAGTACCTCTTTTTGTCAATGGATTTTGGTGAGATAGGTCCAAAAACATCAGCGTGCACCAATTCAAGAACTCTTGTTGATTTATTTTCCTTTTCCTTGAATGTATTTATAATGATATTACCTTTTTTACATGAATCTCATGTATGAGTATGATCATGTGATAGCTTAGGGAGGTCTCTTGATTCATCACACTTTACCAGTTCTTCCAGGGATGGTTGGCATAGATGACCAAGTCGTTTATGCCATAGCTTGTTTTCTTCCTCTCTGGATAGAAAACATATATCTTCTTCTCCACTTACCAGGTAGAGATTTCCCTTTGTTATTTTTCCCTATAAAACCATAATACCCCTTTTTTCTATTAATGATACACATCTTTTTATTAAACCATATAGAATACCCTGAGTCACATAGCTGAATGATGCTAGTCAAATTGTGACTAAGACCTTATAGTACTAAGACATTAGCACGTCTCATTTATTTGCCCCAAAAATTGCCCTTTCTGATCCAATAATCTTTAGGCCTTCATTGTTTCCAAACTTGAAAACTCCTTCTTTGTCATATTTTATGCCTGTAACCAGATCCTTATTACCTGTCATGTGGGATGTGCACCCGCTGTCAAGGATCCATACACCAGAATGGTCTGATTCATTAAGGGAGATTTCCACAACCACTACCTTTTCATCCTTTTTCTTTTTTATCCATGTCTTGGACCTCACTCTTGATGTAGGTTGAAAATATTGATCTTCCTCAAAGTGAGACGGCCCAGCTTCATTCTCTAGAGCTGTAAATTGATTTTTCATTTTCAATTCACATGTTGGTTTGTTGATTTTCTACTTGAAACTACTTTGATTTAGCCTTGACACATTCCTCTTCATGGTTGATGTACAATATATAGCCATGTTCCCAAATTCTACACACCAAAAACAATGTCTCTCAAAGGATGTTCTATAATATCGAGCTCTATTTGGCTGCCATTATTGTTCTTATTCTCTTCAGTATCTCTTGGTTATGGAACACAAATACTATGAATGTATCATCTTTACACAACAATAATAACTAATATATGGTTAATTGCTACATGTCACTTATGCACTACTATTTTCCTCTTTGTATCTCTAAATATTCTAATTCCTCTTTGTGCCCAAATCAACCTTCAATCTCAGAACTGGTGTTTGCAGTCCGACTTCAATTTTCACAGATTTTTTTTTTGGTCATGACCTACATGAGCCTTAGCATATAAACATAATTTATTCTTCCTTTTTTCAAAACCACTATGCTCCACTTTCAGCTTCTCAATTTTATGAGTGATCTACTTTCCTGATGTCATAGTAGGAGTCAAGAGTTTTCTTTATCCTTAAACTTTTTCTAAAAACCAACAAATTCTCATTTAAGTTCTTCGATATGCTTGATTTTAGCTTTCATAGTGGTATTCCAGCCATCAATCTCCCTTTTTTATTCTTCAACCTTTATTTTTTACTCACTAACCGATTCTTAGTCCTCTGTTGTTGATGACTTCAGTTTCTAAATTTCTTCCATCAACTTAGACTTCTCTTCTTCTTTCTGCTGCATATAGAGTTTGGTGTCACAAAATAATTTGTTGAATTTATTTGTTTTGGATATCCAAACATCTATATATTTAAGAGAAGCCTCTAACCCAGCTTCTATATCAACTCTTCCTCCAACTTATTCTTCTTCATCAATGTCAGTTTCTTCTTTTTTATAAGTACTATTTACAATTGATACCATAGAATTTTCTCCACAATCTTGGAAATTCTCTATCTCCTCATTCTCCTCAACCTCAGACTCATCCAAATTTTCATATTCTTGTGAAAGGAGATTCTTCTTCTTAATGAAATTTCTCTCAAACTATTTCTTTTCTTTCATATAGGATGAAGACTTCTTCTTGGGAATTTCAACTTTATTGACATCATCATCTTCTTGAAACTTTTTGGGACACCATGCTGCAAGATAACTAACCTTTCCACATCTAAATCAGGCAAGTGGAAGTTTCCCTTTAAACTTTTCTTTTCCTCTTTGAAGATTTAAGGAAATGAATGACATCACCTCATCTGTCTCTTCTTCTTCTTCTTGATAATCTTCAATAGTGAGATTATTCATGGATTTTAATTCCACCTATTTGTATTTCCCCTTTTCTACATCATCATTATCATCCTTTCTCATTTCATATGCTTCAAGGGTACTATACAAGTTATCCAGTGTCATCTCATTTGGATCCTTATCTTCCAATACTGAAACATTTGGATTGAAGCCAGGTGGAAATTTCCTCAGGATGTGCTTCACAATATTTAGGCCTTCAATGAATTCACTAAGAGCTCACATTTCTTCCACTAAAACATTTACCTTATCAAAGAATGCATTAACAGACTCAATCCGGATCATTCTAAGATATTCATACTTGTTCCACAATACTTGCAACTTTTCTTCTCTGACCATTCAATCTCCTTTATATATGTTCAAAAGATTTTCCCACATGGAATGTGATGTTTTTCATGACATCTCCTTCGTATATATAACATTGTATAGGGCTCCCCATAAAGCATTGATTTCCTTAGCGTCAGCATCCAATTATCTTCGCTCAGCTTCTGATAATGCACCACTGTTAATATCGGTTGTTATACCATGCATTGCTACTGTGAACACATCCATTCCCAAAGATTAGAAGTATTGTTGCATCCGATTATTCTATAGATGAAAATTGTTCCCGTCAAAGATCGGAATACCTTTATGATTGGTAACCTCCATTTGAGAGATAAATACTGATATCAACCTTTTTATATGATACCAATTATTTGGTCCACTATCCTATATACCCTAAGAGAGGGGGGTGAATAAGTGTATGACATATTAAAACAACTTGCCCTTTGATCTTGTTTTGTTGTTATACACAACTCTCTTCTCTCTCTTTCCCATTTTAGAGTAAGAAAAAATCTTAAAGCATGCACATGACACTGCAATTTTTCTTTGTTCACCCTCACTGAGCTATGTCCAAGGAGCATACACTGACAATATGAAGATATACCAAATCCACTAAAAGCACACTTCTGTTTACAAGTTCTAAGAGGGCTCACTGTCCCTCCTGGTTTACAACCAATCACAATTTGAGAACTCACTGTTCTCTCAACTAAAGTGAGCTCATTGCTTCTTCAGAAGATTAACTCATAGTTTATTGACCTACATGTCTCTTATTTATCACTAATGAATATATCCTAAACTATAGATAGATGCTCTGTTGAAGTTACACTTTCGTCTACTGATGAATAACACTTTGCCT
The DNA here is from genome assembly GCA_963277665.1 of Viscum album. Classification (NCBI taxonomy): domain Eukaryota; kingdom Viridiplantae; phylum Streptophyta; class Magnoliopsida; order Santalales; family Viscaceae; genus Viscum; species Viscum album. The sequence goes on from OY728155.1 coordinate 103,145,221, forward strand.
CTGAACACTAGGAAATCCCTTTTGAAACTCTTTCAAAATACACACTATCTTTGTGAAGATCCCACTTTTGCAAATCTGAAATAATCCCTCCCAATTATACAACCTCTTCATGAAGCTCATAGGTTAGTTGAGCTCACGAGTTCACAAAGCTCACTAGATTATAGATCTCTCTAGATCACGGATCTCACTACTTCACAGAGCTCACACTAGTCTTTACGATTTCAAAAATCTAAATAAGAATTTGTGAAGTGCACATCCTCCGCAAAGCCAAACTGGCCTTCATGGTATGATGTCCTTTCACATAGATCAACTGCCTCTTTGAATTCCCTTTTATTTTTCAAAACTCCCTTCTCCGCAAATCTCCTTCACAATTTGAGAGCTTAAAGTTTTCCATTCGATCTTTATACTTCTCTCGAGGGGGTCTATGTCTATTTATTGGTGATTCCACCAACTCGAGAACCTTCCATTCAAAGTCAGTGCCACATCATCTCAAATTGAAAAGCTCTGAAATTTTCGCATAAATTATCTATATATGACGAACACCATGGTGATTTTCATATCGCAGAGCTTGTCGTAATCACGGAGCATTCCGTAAATTCCTTTGCACTGCCATTGAAAAGCTTCAGAACAATTCTCTTTACATATTTTGTTCAAAAAGCTCATCATAATCATATAGCTCACTATCAACATTATTCTAGTCTCTGAAAAATCCACTACATGAATCCCATATTTGTGAAACTAAAACCTTTTCCATATTTTGATGATATATTTAAGGAAATCCACTTTTCGCGTTGCTCACCAAACTCCATATTTTGGGCCCCAAAAATTTGGCAAACACTAGAAAATAAAGCCACCTTATATCTGTTATTTTGTACCACCTCCAGAACTTATCTTCCTTTTTCATGGTTCTTTGTCAACATAGATTGTCAACAATATCTTTGGAACTCAAAAATTCACCATGAAAACCTGCATTGTCAACAAACAAAACCAACCTAAAAATGCTGTAACATTATCTTGTGGTATTTTTTCCCAATAATGCACTGCATGGACAAGGACCTAGGGTCGTAAATGGGGGGATTAGTGCAAGTTTTGTGAGTCCAAAGGTTTGAGGAATCACTTGATGGTTTGAATGTTTGCTGGTGCATGACCAAAATCATCGTCATGGGTTCCCATCATGCCCAAGGATATTCTTTGGAAGGCCGAATGGGGGTTCCATGTGACTAGGGGATACTTATTCATGTCATGTGATCTCCTTAGGGTCATGTGAGAGGCCTTGCTAATGAATATGAGGATTGTGTCTTTGTCCACAGGAAGGATGCATAGCTGATGATTCTCGCTGAAGTCGCATCTCCTAAAGCCTTTTTGGTAGAGAGGAGGGTATGCTCATGATTCTAAAAACTAGTTAAGAGGTTGATGAATGACAATGTAGGTGACCACATCAGTTCTCATAGACACTTCACATGATAGGTATCTTCACATGATGTTCTAATCATCACGCGATCACATGATTCGAAGATAGGGATCTTGTGATGGCTCTGATGTCGTGTCAAGGGAATGTGAGGAGTGTTTTCAGACCAATATGACCATGCTCGGGGCTATATGGGGCTATCGCAAGGCAAGGATGATTTCTAAAATCAAAATACCCAGGGTTCATCATTCATGTTAGTCTCTAAAGGCCCTCCTTTTCAAATTCATGATAGTGATTTGTGAAAAAAGGGGATCGCATGATCTCGCAAGCACCCAACATGAATCAGGCATCGCATGACATCTATTTCTTCATGCGATTGTTTGTCTCTCTATTGAAGCTCCTTTCCATCATAGATTCTAACAAATGAAAAGGGAAATACCTTAACACAATGTGATTCATCCTTTGAAGAAATATCAAAAATTGACAAAGGCATGAACAAGGACTTACTTCAGCATGGATCGCGCAAGTTCCAAGACGGTCATGCAGGGTACCTGCGCGCCACATTTTGGGTGCGCAAGTGACCTGCGCGCCCTATTTAATTTTCACCCGGGGTCTTCAGCAGCCTATAAATACCCCTTGTGGGCCCCCCATTTCGAGGAGCAAAAATCCAGAAACTCAGATTTGAGCTCACAGTGCCCTAGTCTCTTCTCGAAGCCTTCTGAAGACTTCTAAGGTAATTTCTTACCTAGAAAGAAAGATCTAAAGAGGGGGAACAAGGCCTAAGTGTTGAAAATCACCATAACTTGCGCGCCTAATTATCTAACCGTTCAGGGAAATGAAGTCACTTGCACGCCGCCTTATCCCTTCAACAAAACCTGCGTGTCACTCATTTAAAAGTCTTTAGGGATAATACTAAGGGATTGAGCCAAACCTCGCCCAAGTATTACCCTATGGTTTGACCGTCACGTAGGTACCTATGTGTCGTGCAGGTATACATGTACGCCCAAACAGGACCTGTGCGCCTGACTCTTTTTGGGTGCCCCTCCTGCCTATTCAACTCTTTTTCTTCAAATACACCTATCCTCTTCAAGATTTAGCCTTTAGAATCCTCTTCAAATCCATTTATGGCATGATTCCTTGGTTGGCTTCCTTATCTAAAAGGAATTATGTGGAACATCTCTCAAAACCTAGTGATTTCCATATCTTCATGTCACTAAGATGAGAGATTTCATTCATTCAACTTCATCCTTTAAGATGAGAAGATCTTTAATTTGGGCCTCATTTTCAGGAGTAATCCCCAGTCTTCAAGTCCCCTAACCTAGGCTTCCTTTTCAGAAGTAAGCCCCAGTCCAAGATCTTTAATTTGGGCATCCTCCTCAGGAGTAAGCCCCAATTTCCCAAATATGGGCCTCCTTCTTAGGAGAAAGTCCCAATCATAATTCCCTGACCTGGGCCTCCTTTTCAAGAGTAAGCACCAGTCTTCAAGTTCCCTAACCTGGGCCTCCTTAGGAGTAAGCCCCATTCCAATTTCCCTTAACATGGGCCTCCTTCTCAGAAGTATGTCCCAATCATAATTCCCTAACTTAGGCCTCCTTCTCAGGAGTAAGTCCCAGTTCTCAAGTCCCTTTAACCTGGGCCTCCTTCTCAGGAATAAGCCCCAATCATAATTTCTCTTAAACCAGTCTTAATTTCTTTTTATTTGGGCTTCCTTCTCAGGAATAAAACCCAATCATAAGTCCCCTCTAATTTAGGAAATCCTTCTCAGGATTAATTCCTATGTTAAGTATCCAAATCTCCGTAAAGTGCATATACCTTTATAGAACTTCTTCTTGAGTTTCTTCCCTGAAGTAAATCCTAATCTTCATCTATCCAGGCATTCATACATACATAAGCCCCACATCATTTCTTATGATTGCATCTTTCATGTCACAATTGTTAGGTTTTACCAATACCTCTTGTTTCTCACACCGAGCATGACTCACGTGATCTTAGAGCATAAAAGTAATTATGACATCTTTCTTTGAGCCATCAATCATACATAAATATCATACTTATTTACTCGAACTATGTGGGTTCTGATTCCTTTTCTAAAAAAGGATACATAGGTAGACCATCTGTGGGTATGATCCCAACTCTGAAATAATCCATGTGCTTTTGAATGACAATAAACTTCAAGTGCCCTACAGAGTGGATTTAAAACCATTATGGTTGTCATAATGACCAAAAGATCTCTATATAATGTATTGAAGGATACCATTGACTAAGAATATCTAAAAAATACAGATGATTCTCTATCGATGAAGAACCTAAAATATATATAAAAGATTCTCTAAATATTATACATATCCATCATTGATTGTCAGATCTATGGAAAGATCATTTTCATACTTGGTAATTTAATAAGGATTCATGAACATAACTTAAATTTATAAAGAGGGTCCCATAGTAGACAATAATTCCCCTCAAAAAGGTTTGATGAGTCCGACCTCCCATCCTCTCGACCAATGCAAATTCTTAAGCCTCATCGGTCCACAACTAATGAGCACCTAACTTTGGAAAGTAGGTCCAAATGGATATAGAATCATTGGATGTTTCCGGTTCTATGAACAAACCCGTTAGAAACCGATTGGAATGTTTGAACCTTAAACAAATGAGGTCATCCCCAATTCCATAGGAAACAAAAAATGGTGAACCCAACATGAATCCTTAACCAAGTTAAAATGATGTTTTACTTATTTGTTAGGCCCCTATTTAAACTCAATGAGAGGGCCAATAAAGCAATCAATAACATATGTGCTCATCCAAAATATGTAGTGGCCAATCTTATCTTGATTATGTCTGTTTTATCAAACAAGTACTATTTTTCCAAGAACTTCTACATTACAGAAATTAATTTTCTAAATTTCACACCTGTGAATACCTCTGCTATGAATGCATCTGCTACTACTCCTGCTAGATCTTCGTCCGCTCTGAGGACGATATCACCTACACAGTGTCTGCAACGCTGGGATTCAAATGCACTAGTTAAGGAATACCGTCGACATGGTACCATTCCAACTCTAGAGGCTGCTTAGCAAGCCCTCCAGGTTAATACCTCACCCTGGTTGTCCGGACAGCGATGACCAGTGATCAAGAAGCAGGCGGTGCTAACCACCATCTCCAACCGTTTCAGGTCGTTATCCCTAGAATGCAACAACCAGTCCCTCCCATATTATAGGTAGGTGAATGAAGAGGTCACTGAAGGCCTTAATTCAAGGAGACAGGAGTCCTTCCTGAGGGCTCCCATCAACAATTGCCGCTAGACTCGTGCGGTAGTGCGCCTTCAACATGATGAGGGTATCACCTTTAGGGGTTCGGCTCAGGTTCCTCAGACTCGAGTCCGCAAGATGAACCGCGAGAGGTGAAATACGGTCAATAGTGAGCAGGTTTTTATCTCTTCCATTTCTAGAGAAGTCCATCAAACCAACTTGATGGAAAATAATGAGCGGGCATACACACCCGTCTGTCTTGCTGTTACTACCCAGCAGACTCGTCTGGCAGCAACATGCCAATCCCGCCAGGAAATTCTAGCGGAGTATTACAGGAAGGAATATACACCTGTTTATAACTCATTAGCTAGTCAGCAGGATCATCTGACTACAACCAGTGAAGGTCGCCAATCTAATATGATGGCAACTAATAAACAGACACATACACCTGTTTATAATCAACAATTATGTCATCAGTCTCATATGCCAGTATTGAAGGAAAATCGTCAACCATAAATGATGAGGAATACACATCAGACACATACACCTACCAATATTCATCAAGCCTGCCAACAGTCTCATTTGGTAGCATCCGGAGAAGTCAGTCGGAAAGCCTCAATGACAAAATTGGAGCAGAATCAACTCTCTGCCCCTACACATAAGTATTGTTAGAACTCACTGATAGGAAAAGGAGGATAGGAGTAGGAACACACACTTACTCCAAGCACAGAATGGATGTATATTCCCGTTCCGGCAGCTGAATTCACCAAACACATTCTAACAATGGTGAAGGAGCAGAAGCAAATCACTGCTCATATTCTGGATGCCTGCCAGGATATTATAACAGCTTCAGAAGCATCACAGGGAAAGAAATGCAAATCTATCCCTACCATTGGAGTGACACATCAAAATTTTACTCCATAACAGACACACACCTCTGTTCCAGTCCAAGAGGGTTGTGGGGCATACCCCCCCCCCCCATGTCATACAGACAACCAAGTCAGGCACACACACCTGATTTGAGTGGAGATAATCAGCCTAACCTGATCCTTTCCCCTGATCAGGCACATACACCTGCCCATAATAACCACTTTCGTCAACAAGTGGTTCCTAAAGTGAGTAAGAAGGCGTCTAAGAAGAAGACCCATCCAGCACAGTCAAGAAATCAAGGTCCAATCTGTAATAAGGCCTTACTCGATGCTGGAGTTCTTGATGCACTCAAACAATTATCTATTGCAACTCAAGATTCTACTATCTTAGTTCCCAATAGTGGGAACATTAATTTCGAAGGTCTTAATCAGACACTTCCTCATGAAGGCTTTCTTCATGACAGTTCGGTCGATCTCAAAGTATCATCTTCATATGAGAGTCATGATAACCCTCTGTGTGGCCAGAAGATCAAGGAGAAAAATGTTTCATCTTTTGTTGTAACCCACCATGGTGTTCCTCCCCATGATGATGAATTTAGTTGTGAAAGTCCTCTCCATAGTAGTAATTCATATTTCTTGGAAAATGCTCCAATGGAAAATGTAGTAAAGATAAATCCCTCTTACCTTGAGGCACTTGAAAATGTGAATCCAGTCATGTCTGATACTTTACCAATAGTAGGTGAAATACTTTCTCAGCCAAAAGATAGCCCGAGGTGTAGGTCATTCTCCGAACCACCCCTGAGTCATGCATATTCTAATTTAGTAAATGAATTCTCTACCAATATTGTTGAATCTGATGAGGAAACAAAGAAGCATCAGCTCTAGTCTAATCAGGTATAATAATATTCATCAAATGATAAATAGGAAGTACTGAATATGAGGAAACAACTGACGAAAGGTGAGGTACCAGTCATGTTTTGGCCTTTGGTTGACTCTCAGTATGATATTCCTGAAATGTTGACAGAAGATTGTATTCATGATATTTGTCTCAACATGTGGAAAAATCTTTTTCAATTAAAAATGAAAATATTATCTTATGATGAATATGAAAATCATGTCAAGATAGTAGAGGGGTTACAATGCCAAATTGATTTGGCATCTCACTCAGTTTCTCGATATCCGAAGGCTGAAAAGCAGCAGAGATCCCTTCAGCGTTCATGCCTTGGCGCACTAAAAAGGTTGTGCTAGTTAATTTCCAATGCCCCATCTAGTATTCATATCAGAGGATGGGGTGTTCATGGAGTACTGCATTTCATTGTACTCTCCAGTCAACAAAGCCCACCGAAAGTGGTCTCATGCAATGTTATTGTGCACAACTGGCCACAGTCAATCTGTTTTGTTTGTAATCAAAGGCTTTCTTAGGAACAGGGCTCAACTAGTTCTTCCTAGAATTAGGAATACAGAGAACAAGTTGTCAAATTACTTTTGCATCAGGCAAACGAGAACATCGAACGAGCTTCTCGTTTAGAGAGGGCACATCATCAAGTGATAGAAGTGTCAGAAATCATCCAACGTTCATTTGAACCAGGTGATTTGAGTGGATGTAGGTCAATGCATCCATCCAATTTCCAGACTAAAGTCTACAAGATCAGGATATATTTTAAGAAAGTATTAGATATAGCAACTCAAGAGCCACCCCAACTTGCCCGACTAGGGACTCTTTTAGCCCAACCCTTGGAATCAATAAAAAGGATTTGAGGAGTTGAGCAGGATAGCAGTAACAACCCTAGTCCACCGGACTGGGGACTTCTTCAAATCCTCAATCTCTTCCTTAGTGGAATTCAGTCTTCTCTCGATTAGGGAAGAATCCCAAATAGGAACGAAGAGCCGAATTATTAGGAGATTCCCTCCAAATTACGGTTTGTCAAGAAATTCATGAGGGATAAAATTAGCAAAAGGCAATGTCTCATTAAGGACATTGAAGAAGAAAATATCGCAGAAATGACGATAGAAGAGATTTAATGTGTTATGCGTCAATAAATGTCATCAATGTCGTTGTTTCTGATCCTCCGAAACATGAGGCTCACTCAGAAGGATTAGATGAGGAAGTTTCTGCTCAAGAGGATGTGCACACAGAGGCAAATGAAGTAGGTGTACATACCCGGAATCAAAGGCTTACCCAAAATTTAGGTATTCCTTCCAATAACCAACTCCCCCCTCTTTGAAAGGCGTCCAACAAGGGGAAAGGGAAGAATCAGGTTACATACCCTTCCTCTGGAGAAGGCCAATCACTATCACTAGAGTAAGGATTCGTACAACAAGAGGTGGAAATGAAGGAATTAAGGAGGTTGAATACAGAACTACTTAAAATTAGTCTTCCACCTAAGCGTGCTGGAGTCAGTCGGTCAAGGGAATATTTTGCGGCTACTGAGACGGATCAAGAATATCCTCCTTTACTAGTACACCCTCACAGGTCTAATCCTATGGTATATACGCAACAACAACCAGCAATACTACCATAAGTGGCAGTCCCGGTCACTACACCTATCCAAACTCCAGTTATTGCACTTGCACAGGTCCAAGTTCAACCATATGTTTCTCAAAAATTAATGACTACCATTGAGTCATTAACAGGTTGGTTGGAAGATATGGAAGGAAATCATGCACCGGTTCAACCAAAAAATAGAGCTTACCCTGAATGGGTTGATCCAATTCCTCCCCCATTAAATTTTGCAAGTACCACATTCCCAATCTTTAATGGTTCAGGAGACCCAGAGCAACACTTAACACATTTTGTTTCTCATTGTGATCCTATGATGGGAAATCCTCAGCAACAATAAGCAGTTAAGCTCAGGTTTTTTGTACATTCATTACAAGGGCCTGCTTTTATCTGGTATATAAGCTTGAAATCCTGGTCAATTACCAGGTGGGAGGATCTCTGTCAACAATTCCTTCTATAATTCAGCTCAACGTTGCCAAAGCAATAGTTTTTGATCTTACAAATTGTAAGAAAAAGGAGAATGAAAGAGTTTCATATTTCATTTCTCACTGGAAGGGATTAACATATTCCTTAAGCTTAGCACTCCCTAAAGAAGAATTTTTTCCAATCTGTGTGGCAAATTTGCATGATGAATTACGCACACCGTTGATCCCTGTGAAATACACAGGAGGGCTTCGAGACCTTACTTCAATCTCTCAATAGATTGAAGACTCTCTTATAAATACTAAGGATAAAGCTCGTGTAATTCCATCAGCTCCAGGAAGGAGAATGGGTAAAGGAAAGACCACTACAGTTATGCTTAAACAAGCACATGTACCTGCTTCTACTTCAAAACCTTCATCTTATTGAAGGGATCCACCTCCTGAGCGACAATAAAAGAGGCCATTGCATCAAGATGATCAAAGAGATCAAAGACAGAAACAATTTGAGGAGTTAAAAAGAAAAGTTTATTCTTTCCGAAATGAACAAGTTCTTGGTTACTTCATTTCGGCTCTGGAAAATAATTTGGTTCAATTTCCAAGGCCCATAAGGCCGAATAAAGAAGGAGATGAAGACTGTACCAACTATTTACCATTTCATCAGATGTTGGGGCATCCCATTTAGGAGTGTTTTGTCTTCAAATACCTCATGCAAAAGATGGTGGACTCAGGACAAGTCAAACTGAAAGGTTCTTCAGCTCAGGTTGCATGTGTTACTGCTATAAATCCAAAGGAAGAAGGCAAGTGGCAAGAAGTCAAAAACAAAAATGTGAAGAAATGTTATGATTGGATGGTCAGGAAAACGATCAACCGAACTCATGCCATTTTGTGAACACAATTAAAGAAACCAATTGTGTCTTCTTCTATAAATGCCACAGCAAAACCCTCTTCATCAGAGGGAAAATACTCAAATAAATGAAATAATTCAAAGAAAGAGTAACAATCAGAAGAAGATGAGATCATGTTAAAGCCCAAGTTTTCTTTGACTCTGGCAGATTTTATGCCATCTACTTCAAAGCCACAGGCACCACCCCACCAAAAGGCACAGCCTAAATTGGCTAATTAGGTAGGGTCTTCATCAGATGAAGAGTTGATCTTTTGTTCTGTTAACATGATTCACTTAACAGATCCTTATGCAAGCCACATTTTCGATTTTGATGATCCTGAGTTCCATGTATCAAATAAAGGAATTAGAGGGAGTTCTAGAGGTCTGGGACACAGAGGAAGATGTGGATATCCTAGAATCCACTATTCCAATTCTACCCCTGCTAGAACTGTATATGCAACAGAAACTCATGGCAGAGCCCTTCAGTGGGCTCAAAAAGAACAAGAATATTCTTCCACCAATAGCAGATTCAGTCCGGGCATAATTATTCTAGAGGATCGGTTAGAGGTTCCACCTTCTTCCTCTCAACAAGTAAATAGACCTATTCGGTCTAATCTTCCAAAGCCGAGAGTATTTCCAACTCCTACCCCGATACAAGATGCATGTACTTCTAAAGCATCAACCTCTAAGGCACCTGCGAAACCACATGTTCCTATTGGAAAACACAGACCTTTGGATCAAAAATATGATGTCTTGAAACATTTTTCCCAAGTACCGGCCAAGTTATCAATTCCATATGCCTTGAATCTATCCAAGGATCTTCATGAGGCACTCATAGAGGCTTTGTCAAGTCCTCAGGAGTTCGAAACTGAAATTGGTGCGTTTAAAGTCTACCATGTAGAGAATGATCCTGCAGAAGTCCATGCAGTGATATCTTTTACAGATGAAGATGAAGATTATGTTGTGCATGGACATATTAGACCTTTGTATTTATCTGGAAAGTTCAATGGTTTATATATCCGAAGATCTTTCATTGATAATGGTTCAGGAGTCAACTTCATCCCCATTCGTACACTTCATCGATTGGGCCTTACAGAATCTGATTTATCTCCTTCTACTTTGATGTTAAAAGGATATGATAAAAATGAACAAGAACCACTGGGCAAGATTACACTCAGAACTCAGTTTGGAGACCTTGTATCCAATTCATATTTCATGGTTGTTGATCACGATACAACCTTCAACATTTTGCTCGGAAGGCCTTGGCTACATCAACAAGCAGTTATCCCTTCATCATACCATCAATGTCTCAAATATTGTTTCAATGGTCAAATTGGGACATTGTATGGTTATAAATCCCCCTTCAAAACATGTGAATCTCAATACATTGAGGCGGAATTTTATCACATGAAGGGTAAGGAGAAATCCACAACAAGGGAGGTTACCAAAGTTAATGCTCCATAAGGATTGAAAAAGATTCTAGTAAACCCATTCATGCATGTGAGTATAGATTATGTGTTGTCTATCAGTCAAATTTATAGGATAGACCCGAATCCAAATACTCTTATGGAAACTTCCATAATGTCAATTATGGCAATCACGCCAGACATCATGGGAGAAATTGGTGAATCCACAAACAATAATGAAATATCAAATGGAGATGTCTCCATTTCATCCGCTGAAATCCAGCAAGTCTATACTTTTCCAACCAGTCCAGAAGAAGTTATAGAAATTTCATAGATGAATGATGATATTGATTCTCAATCCATCATCTCCTCTTTATTACCCAAGTAAGACCCTTCATCATCAATAGTCTCAAAAATGGAAGCCTCTACTTCAATATGGTCAAATTTTAACATCTCTCCTGATCATGGAAATTTTGTTTCATCATATACTATGCAAGTAGAAGCAGAAGAGATAACACATGTTGAAGAAGAAGAGGAAGATCTCAGAGATGCTCCTCCAACATTTGAAGAGGGTATCTCTACCATTGTGGATGAACTCAGATAAATAAATCTGGGTACAAAATAAGATCCATGTCCCACTTTAATTAGTGTGGCCATGACTCTTGAAGAGCAAGAAATGTATATTTCGTTTTTAAAGTAAAATTGAGATATATTTTCTTGGAACTATACAAAAATTTCAGGGTTTGATCCCAATGTTGCTACTCATCGTTTGGGTTTTCTAGAAGAACATTGAGGATTTAAGCAAGCTGCAAGAAGAACACACCCAACTTATGCTTCCAAAATTGAAGTTGAAGTGGATAAGCTTATCAAAGCTAACTTCGTCAGAGAAGTTCAATATCCCAAATGGATGGCTAATATTGTCCCTGTGAAAAAGAAGAATGGTCAAATTAGAGTTTTCATTGATTTCAGATATCTTAATCGACATTTTCCTAAGGATTATTTTCCAGTTCCAATTACAGAACTCTTAATTGATGCAACAACTAGCTATGATGCACTTTCCTTCATGTATGGATATTTTGGATATAATAAAATATGAATGGCTCTAGAAGATGAAGAATCTATAGCCTTTATAGCCCCTCAGTGTGTGTTTTTCTATCGGGTAATGCCCTTTGGCCTGAAGAATACAGGCACAACATATCAGCGTGTCATGCATCGTATCTTCAAACCCTTTTTAGGGAAGCTTTTTGAATGTTATGTGGCTGATTTTGTGGTTAAATCCAAACAACTTTCTAATCACTTGTCTAATTTTGAAGTCATATTCCACAAGCTTCGGCAACATAATTTGAAGATGAACCCCTTAAAATGTGCTTTTGGGGTAACCTTAGGAAAATTTCTTGGCTTTGTTGTATGCCATCTTGGTATCAAAGTCGATCCTGAGAAGAAAAATTCAATATTTGGTATATCACCTCCTTGGAATTATAAAGAATTGACAGGACTTCAAGGACACTTTTAATATATTCGGTGTTTCATCGCCAATTTGGCAGGAAAAAGTTTACCCTTCACCAAATTGATGAAGAATAAAGTCACTTACCAGTGGACTGAAGAATGTCAAGAAGCATTCAATATTCTCAAGAAATATCTCTTGAGTCCACCGGTATTAATTCCACCTGTTGAAGGAAGGCCACTTATTCTTTATGTGACAGATTTAGAGTGATCATTGGGTGCCTTTCCTACCCAAAAGAATGATGTTGGGAATGAAAAAATCCTTTACTATCTCATTTAGACTATACTTGAAGCAGAAACCCAATATTCAAGTATTGAAAAGTTCTTCCTAGCGTTAATATTTGCAGTTCAAAAGTTTAGACACTACCTGCAACATCATGAGGTCCATTTGGTACCTCGCAATAACCCACTCAAATTCATCATTAGTCGTCCAATGCTTGCAGAACATCTAGCAAGGTGGGCAATTGTTTTGCAGCAATTTGATATCCAATATGTGTCTCAAAAGGCAATAAAGGGACAAGCTCTGGCTGATTTCCTTGGTGAACACCCTTCAGTAGAAGATACATCTTCAGATATTGAACTTCCTGATGAGGAAGTCTTCTCTATTCAAGATAGTCTTCAAATATGGTGAATGTACTTTGATGGTGCTTCCAGAAGTCCAACAGGGAAGAAAATGGAAGATCCTAAATTCAATAGAGTTGGGTTAGGAATTGTGCTCATTTCTTCAGAAAAGGCAGTGCTACCCTATTCCTTCTCATTGTTGGGAGGTGGGACAAATAATGAAGCAGAATATCAAGCTCTCATCACAGGATTGGAGTTAGCGCTTCAGGCACAAGTGAATCACTTAAAGGTGAAAGGTTATTCAGAATTGGTAATCAAACAAGTCAATGGGTATTATGCCATCATAAAAGAATAGTTAATACCTTTGTATGATTACATCAGAGAGTTAATGGTGTAATTTCCTTCGGAACCAACATTTTCTTATGTCCCATGATCACAAAATGACTAAGCTGATGCACTGGCTAATATAGCTACAGCTCAGGAAGATCCAAATTGGGATGAGACAATCATCAGGATTGCCCACCGTCATAAAATTTCACCTTATATTCAAACTAGAACAGAGGAAATCAATGAAATTAGTCCCATTTCTGAACTATATGGTCATACTACAGGATGGATGACACCTATCAGGGAATACCTTCAAAATGGAACACTTCCACCTGATAGATCTGGGAAAGAACAAATCTGGCGATGTGTGGTCAACTTCACTCTTTATGATAGCCCAGATCACCTAGAGAAAATTCTCTACAAAAGAGGTTTTGATGGAATTCTCTTCAGATGCATTGACGGTGAAGAGACAATGGTTGTCATGAAAGAAGTGCATGCAGAAGTCTGTGGGGCCCATCAGTCCGTACATAGACTATTTGATAAAATTCGAAGGCTTTGATATTTTTGGCCTTCAATGATACAAGATTGTGTTGATTTCACAAAGAAGTGTAATTCTTTCCAAGTAAATTCCAATTTCATTCATCAACCCCCAGAGTTGCTTCATATAGCTAAATACTCATGGCCATTTACCACATGGGGAATGGATATAGTAGGACCTTATCCTTCAGTTATATCCAAGCAGTTTAAGTACATTCTTACTGCTACTGACTTATTTTCGAAATGGGCAGAGGAAATACCTCTCAAAGAAATTAGTTCTAAAAGCATTGTTAGCTTCATCAAGTCTAACATCATTACCAGATTTGGTGTCCCGCATACCATATTGACAGACAATGGCACCAACTTCTGTTCATCTGAGATAAGGAAGTTGTATCAAGAATACAACATCAAATCCAACCATTCCTCTCAGTATCATGCAGTGGACAATGGCCAAATAGAAGCCTTGAATAAGACTCTTTCAAACATATTTCAAAAGATGGTGGATAAAGATAAAAAGTCATGTCCTGATAAAATAATTCATGCTTTATGTGATTATCAAACCACCACCCGCACTGCAATGCGGTCAACTCCATATTCATTGGTATATGGAACAGAAGCAGTATTGCCCATTGAGGTTCAATTACCCTCACTTAGGGTAGCCATTTGTGATCAGTCATCTACAGATGAATAATATCAAAAGTGATTGGATGAATTTGAATGATTAGATGAGAAAATATTGTGCAACTTACACCACTTGGAAGTCTATCAAACTTGAATAGCACAAGCTTTCAACAAAAAAGTTTGTCTTCGTTCATTCATTCAGGGAGAATTGGTATTGGTTCTCAGAACTCCAATGATACCAGGAAAGAAGCCTCCCAAGCTGGAGCCAAAATGGGAAGGACCTTATTCAATACATAAGGTTTACTCTAATGGAGCTTATTCATTAATCTTAATGGATGGAGAAATCATCAAAACTCCAACCAAAGCAAGATTCTTGAAGAAGTATTTTGTGTAACACAAATACTCCATCATCCAACATGACGTTAAACTGTGTTGTCCTTGCTGCAAGACTTTAAACTGCATAGACCCTATCTTCCAACATGACGTTAAACTGTGTTGTCCTTGCTGCAAGACTTTAAACTGCATAGTCCCTTACTTCCATCATGACGTTAAAATGTGACGTCCTAGCTACATGAAGCTAAACTATACAGAAGTCTCTTACGTCCAGTAAGACGTTAAACTGTATAATCGTTGGTCCATGCATATGACCTTAAACTACTCACACCATCGTCCAACATGATGTTAAACTGTGCCATCATCCAACATGACGTTAAACTATGAAAAATTCCCTAATACGTCCAAAATGACGTTAAACTGTGTCCTCTTTTGTCCTTACTAAATGACATTAAACTTCACATTCCCCCTTTCGTCCAACATGACGTTAAACTGTATTGTCCCCATCGTCTTAGCTACAGGACGCTAAACTATACAACACCCTTATTGTCCAACATGACGCAAAACTATGTTCACGTACAACATGAAGTTAAACTGTGTCCCTATATTTGTCCTACATGATGTTAAATTGTACTGATCATTCATCCTATATGACGTAAAACCGAAAAAAGGTCCCTTAATACGTCCTACATGACGTTAAACTATATTTTTTACCTGCTACATGACACTAAACTGTGCATCACCAATAGTCCTCACTACAAGACTTTAAACTACATAGTCCCTTTATATGTCCTACATGACATTAAACTGTGCATTGTTAAGGTTATTTCTACCTCTTGTTTCTCACACCGAGTATGACTCATGTGATCTTAGAGTAAATTTCAACCATAACACCCTCTATGGGCTGCTAACCACATGTAAGTCCCGACACTATTTTTTAGGTCGTTGTCCTCAAGAAAAACTTGATTACAAATTCATTCTTTAATCAAACTACGCGGACTTTGATCCTTGCCTTCTATACTGGGTACATAGGAAACCTCCTGAGGTTCAAGCCCAAACCCAATCTCTTCACATCGGTTCACCTCCATCTCATATGATGTTGATCTGTGAAGCATCCCCAGAACCAATAATTTTTACATTGGTTCACCATCGTCCTTGCTATATGATGTTAAACTATTCACACTTTTGTCCTGTATGACAATAAACTACAACATTCTTTGACACCCTCACCTGAGAGGGAATAATTATTTACATTGATCTCCAATCATGTTATATTCTAAAGACTATGTGCATACATGGAAATGCACGAACCTTTTATCTTGGGTCAAACCATTATTGCACTAAAGTCCCCTTTCACCCTTCACATGTATGAACCAAATCTGTACAGAGGGTATTTCAAGAACTACATGCGGCTTGATTATCATCCTTATAGGATATGTAAGAACATTTGAGCATCCCTCGAATCCAGCCCCAAGTCTTTGGGCCTAACCCCAAATTACACTTTCAGTCCCTTGGTTGAAGAGTCCCCTTGTGAAAACATAAATGTGGTATGAAAACCTTGGCCTTCATTCACATTAGGTTTATAACAAACACACACTATGTATTCCTTATAAATAGTCCGAGTTCTATGACCATAAACTAAGATATCCTATACTCTCATCCCACATGACGTTAAACTGTATTTCAAGAACTACGTATGGCTTGATTCCCATCCTTATGGGATACGTAGTGAAGTCCAACACCTCAATTCAGGACCCAACCACAACATGATTATGGTTAGCATTGGTCTCTGTATCTCCTTCATACATTGAACAATACCCATTTTCATGTGTCATATTCCTAACCTTAAATACTTTCAGATCTCCATAACCCTTTTCTTGACTTCTAGTCACAAAATTTCTGATACCCGAGAGTTCTTTTGCTTGACCATGCAACACATGCCCTCAGGCGTCCTTGCATAAACAGTCTACATAACGGACCTGTCAACCAAAAGATGTTATTATTTGACTATGCAATCAATTCCCTTAAGTGGCCCTGCATAATTCAACCCCCTAACGGGTTTTTCAAATAGTGGTAACTTCATTCTTGGGAGAAAACCCTCTTTTTGTCCTTATTGGTCTTATCGACAATATGTAAGGATTCGCGGAAAATATCCATCCTTAAAATATTTGTCCCATACTCTTTTTCATGATCTGAAAGTATTTAATTCTATGGCTTATATTTCCCTTCCATACGTTTGGATCAGACCTTCGCATGAGTGAAATTCATCCAATTCTTTGATAATCTTGATTGGAAATATCCTCTCTATATTCGAGTACCTCTCTTTATACAGCAGACTCTGTGCTTTGGAAAATTTATATCTCCATAAAATTTTACTGGCTTTTTAGCAATAGAAAAGTAAAATTTCTGAGAGTTCTTTTGCCTAAATATGCAGCACGTGCCCTTAGGCGGCCTTGTATAAGTAGTCTACATAACGGATTTGTCAGCCAAAAGATACTATTATTTGACTATGTAGCCAATGCCCTTAAGTTCCCCTACATAATTCAACCCCCTAACGGGTTTGTCAAATAGTGGTAACTTCATTCTTGGGAAATACTTCTTCAAATGCCTTTTAGCCCTTTTTCGCATCATTCCTCATATTCAAAATTTCTTAAGTCATAGTTTACATGTTTTCCCTCATACTTGAATACGGTAATATGTTTTCAGATAAATTATCAAGTAATTGATTCAATTTTAATCCATTCGGTCAAAGCTATTTCGACCTTAAACATTAGTCTTTTTTATGTCTGACGTGCATGACTTTAAACTGCCCACAAAACACAAGGGAACTCTGAATAAAAGTCAAGTCCCAGCTCACCAAACATAAATTTTTGTATGATTTAGGTAATATTGAGCAATAAAAAGATTCAAAGCTTGTAGGATTGTTTATAATAATCCTATAAAAAATCAAACTATGTTTACTAGGCTCATTGGCTTAGGTAAAAATTTAAAGAAGGTAGCAAAAGAATGCAAGCATAAACGATTAAAGATGAAAGTGTTTTTTTATTGATGCAAAACAGTTAGAAGGACATACGTATACTGGAGTCTCTTCTCTTTTTCAATAATTACAAGAGGCTTTCAACATAACTCTTCATTTGATTTACGGAATCCTGAGCTTTATCAGCAGCCACTCGGAATTCATTCATTCAACAAGATACAATAAGAGACGCAGTGATACCAGCTCTTCTTGAAACAATTATAAAAGAATGTTCTTAAGTGTGGTTTGAGAAAGTTTTTTGTTTATCAAATAGTGACTCTGTTTCTGTCCAAGAGACTTGGAATATGGATACATGGATTTGAGAATAGAGCATTGGAAGTAAAGAGCCATTTAGAGAGAGTACTCTTTTCAGATATTGCTCTAATGTCATGATAGTCTTCTCTCCACCAACCGGCAGCGAAAAACACATCAACCCATGGGTTTTCCATTTTCATATCTACAAGGAAATGGCATGGAGGAAAAATTTGGAAGTTCACACCATTGTTGCCACTCTTAATGCACAGCATAACCGAAATAGAGGGATAGCAGGGTGGATGCATCTCAGGTGTATTGTTCTTTGGCTCTTGAACGTTGAGTCCTTGCAGATGACCATGACCATATAAAGGTAGATAAATGCTCTGTGGGAAATTGACCTGATATTTCTTCAAGTACTTGGCCAAATCTGGGAGAGTGTTGTCATAGATATCATAATAATCATGGTCAATGATGTTCATCATATCATCAATCTGCTTTCTAGTGAGTTCATCAGCCGTTTTGATTCTTCTAGGAGCTATTAAATCTACACAAAGGTCGAATAATTAACTCTTAAGTGGGTTGATTTTTTATGAAATTTGCAAAGAAAAGTGAAAAAATGGATAAGGCATTAAGGTGTGTAAGTCCAATTTTGGTGTGCAAGTGTAACTATGTCGCGCAGGTTTTCGGCGCACAGGTATAACCGCGCAGTTCAAAATACCTCTGCAGCAGCGCGGAATGAATAGAAGCAATGAAATCATGGAAAATCAGAAACCTACTCGACGAGAGCAACCTTCACGGTGAGAGATCGAACTGTTCAAAGTCGAGTGCTTTGTGTGAGAATGGGCGCATATTTATAGGTCAAGCTGTACCCCTGCGCACCGAAGCCTGTGCGCCTCTCACCTGCGTGCCGCAATCTGTGCGCTCAAAACTTGCATGCCGCCCTTCCTTGGTTTTTTCTTTTTTACCTCAGAGTCACATCCTCCTTCTTTTGGATCCAACTCTAAGGGGGTACTTTTTTTTATGCTCCTTTCCGTCACAGAGTCTTACGAATGAAAAGGGAAACACCTTAACACAAAGTGATTCATCCTTTGAAGAAAGATCAAAAAATGACAAAGGCATGAACAAGGACTTGCTTCAGCATGGGTCATGCAAGCTCCAAGGCAGTCGTGCAGGGTACCTGTATGCCACATTTTGGGCGCGCATGTGACCTGCATGCCCTATTTAATTTTTGCCAAGGGTCTTTAGCAGCCTATAAATACCCCTTCTGGGCCCCCCATTTCAAGGAGAAAAAATCCAGAAACTCAAATTTGAGCTCTCAGCACCCTAGTCTCTTCTTGAATCCTTCCGAATACTTCTAAGGTAATTTATTACCTAGAACTAAAGATATAAAGAGGGGGAATAAGGCCTAAGTGTTGAAATTCACCAACACCTGCGCGCCTAAGTGTCTAACCCTTCAGGGAAATGAAGACACTTGTGCGCCGCCTTTTCCCTTCAACAGAACCTACGCGCCACTCATTTAAAAGTATTTAGGGATAATACTAAGGGCTTGAGCAAAAACTCGCCCAAGTATTACCCTATGGGTTGATCATCGCAAAGGTACCTATGTGTCGTGTAGGTATACCTATGCGACCAATACCTGGGTGCCCAAACAGGACCTGTGCGCCTGACTATTTTTGGGTTCCCCTCCTACCTATTCAGCTCTTTTCTTCAAATCCACTTATCCTCTTCAAGATTTATCATTCATACTCCTCTTTAAAGCCATTTATGGAATAATTCCTTGGTTGGATTCCTTATCTGAAAGTAATTCTGTGGAACATCTCTCAAAACCTAGTGATTTACATATCTTCATGTAACTAAGATGAGAGATTTCATTCATCCAACTTCATCCTTTAAGATGAGAAGATCTTTAATTTGGTCCTCCTTTTCAGGAGTAAGCCCTAGTCTTCAAGTCCCCTAACATGGGCTTCCTTTTCAGGAGTAAGCCCCATTCCAAGATCTTTAATTTGGGAATCCTCCTCAGGAGTAATCCCCAAGTTCCCAAATATAGGCCTCCTTCTCAGGAGTAAGTCCCAATCATAATTCCCTAACCTATGCCCTCTTTTCAGGAGTAAGCCCCAGTCTTCAAGTTCCCTAACCTGGGCCTCCTTCTCAGGAGTAATCCCTAGTCCAAGTTCCCTTAACCTGGGCCTCCTTCCCAGGATTAAGTCCCAATCATAATTCCCTAACCCGGACCTCCTTCTTAGGAGTAAGCCCCAGTCCAAGTTCCCTTAACCTAGGCCTCCTTCTCAGGAGTAAGTCCCAATCATAATTACCTAACCTGGGCCTCCTTCTCAGGAGTAAGTACTAGTTCTCAAGTCTCTTTAACCTAGGCCTCCTTCTCAGGAATAATCCCCAGTCATAATTTCTCTTAAAACAATCTTAATTTCTTTTTATTTGGGCTTCCTTCTTGGGAATAAAACCCAATCATAAGTCCCCTCTAATTTAGGCATCCATCTCAGGATTAAGTCCATAGTTATGTATCTAAATCTCCATAAAGTACATATACCTTTATGGACCTTGTTACTGGGTTTCTTCCTTGAAGTAAATCCTAATCTTCATCTATCCGGGCATTCATACATACATAAGCCCCACATCATTTCTTATGATTGCATCTTTCATGGCACAATTGTCAGTTTTTACCAATACCTCTTGTTTCTCACACCGAGCATGACTCACGTTAGCTTAGAGAATAAAAGTAATTATGACATCTTTCTTTGAGCCATTAATCATACATAAATCTCATAATTCTTTACTCAAACTACGTGGGTTCTGATTCCTTTTCTAAATAAGGATACGTAGGTAGCCCATCTGCAGGTAGGATCCCAACTCTGAAATAATCCATGTCCTTCTGAATGACAATAAACTTCAAGTGCCCCGCTGAGTGGCTTTAAAACCAGTATGGTTATCATAATGACCAAGAGATCACTATATAATGTATTGAAGGATACCATTGACTAAGAATCTATAACAAATATAGATGATTCTCTATCGATGAAGAACCTCAAATACATATAAAATATTCTCTAAATCGTATACATATCAATCATTGATTGTCAGATCTAAAGAAAGCTCATTTTCATACTTGGTAATTTAATAAGGATTCACAAACATAACTTAAATCTATAAAGATAGTCCCGGAGTAGATAATAATTCCCCTCAAAAAGGTGAGATGATTCCGACCTCCCATCCTCTCGACCAATGAAAATTCTTAAGCCTCATCGGTCCACAACTAATGAACACCTACCTTTGGAAAGTAGGCCCAAATGGATATAGAATCATTGGATGTTTCCGGTTCTACGAACAAACCCATTAGAAACCAATTGGAATGTTTGAACCTTAAACAAATGAGGTCATCCCCAATTCCAGAGGAAACGCCCTCTAAGGAGCATGTGTAAGGCTCAATTAATCGCATGAGGATTTCCTTTGATAGGAAACTACTGGAGTACCCTATTCCTCCGCCTTCCTTATTGTTTCAGAGATCTCATCCTCCTCTCCTTCTTTTATGTGTTTTTTTGGATGTCAGAGGGTTTATATAGGATATGTGAGGCTAAAGGTCATGCCAATTTTCATGGTATAAGGGACGTGTGTGCTAGTGAGGTAGTGGAGGTTTTCACTTGTCCTTTATTCATGACATTGCATGATCATCATTTGATCATGTGACACCTCTTTATATCTCCATAGAATCATGTGATCCTTGAAAATTCAAGTTAAATTGGTTAGAAAATAATATGAGGTGGAAGGGGATTGTGGTTGTAAAAGTGTTTGGGGTAACCCTTCAGTTGCCTTCATCTTAGTCACGTGATCAAAGGTTGATCATGTGGTAACCTTGAGTACTACTAGAGACTCTCACAAAATGATAGTAGAGCTCACAGTGGCTTCTTTTAGTTTTTCTCGATTTGGTCACGTGATCAAATAATGACCATGAGACATCTTCAAATGTTGTCAGGGACTCTCAAAAAAGTCTAGTGGGGATCATGACTTAGATCTAGGGATGGCTTCATGCCATTATTCTTAGACTTTCTCAAATACTAGAAAAGTATCAAAGATATGGAAGTGTCTATGGGGGGCATCGAGTGAACTTTAGGACACTGAATCAGTGTGTCAGGAGATTGAAGATGGAATATAGATGATAGGTTGAAGACGATGGTCTCATGGTGCACGGGATCACCTGAATTGAAGTCACGAGGCACTAGATTGAAGCAGACGGCTGGGATTAGTGGGAGGCGAGATCAGATGGCACAGATCATCAAGAGGCATTATTGAATGGCCCAAATTCAATCTCGTGGAAAAATATTCATCCCACATCAAACTATGGATGTATCACCCCTTTTGTATATAATTCATTCTGAAACTATTCTTTGTTCGATCCAGCAACAGGTTCGACACTCGTACCATCTGCATCACCTCCACCGAGCGGGCTTCAGCCCACCTATGCGCACACGCCTACAGGCTTGTGCACCATGGGCCCTATACATGGTCCTGAATCATCTCTCATATGAGTTATGCTCCCCCACTGGTCTGTTGGTCGGCCTAAGCGAAAACCCATGAGTGTGGTTGACCTATGGTCCCACACAGGCATTGGTTGAATTGGCTTGGCTACCTGGTGGCTAGACATATTTTTATGTCTAAGGGTGGTAATGAAAACCCTTAATCACTAAGAGTAAAAATCTCACCCAAAGTGACTTATTCCTCTTCTATATTCCATTTCCAAGTGTTTAATCCACAATCCTCAAATCTTTGCCGGCAAAGTGTGAATTGAACAAATATTGGTGCCAACAGTCCTCATCCCCCAAATATTTATTACTCACTATAAATGAAATTTTATGACTACTTTACTGAGTCATAAATATCATTTATATTTTTATCACTTTCTTGTAATATAATAAATATATTATGTGATAAATCAAACCATTAACTCGACTTGATATTCTCTAAAATATTAAACAAACCTTAAATATTAAAATAACATTCATTTGTATAATATATTTTATATATTTACATTAATAGTTATAAATATATGTAATAAATAAATTCAATACCAATTATTTTGATGTTTAATAATATGAATTTATTTATTCCTTAGTGATCATATATCCTCAGATATATCCCAGACCCGATGGCGGGGTTTTCCATGTCATAAACTCATATTCATCAGAATGAGCCAGAATTTTGAATACACTTAGTGTGAGACCCTCAAGGACCTTATCTCGATATCAATGAATATTATTCATAGACTAGGAGTAGAGTCTAGAAACCCATCAAGGCCCCTAAATATATAAGGAGTATTTTAGCAATGATAACTTTCTTACAAACACACACCATGTAATGTAATCTTTTTATATCATGATATCTCATAAATTAGGACACACACTTCATGACATCATCTATTCTTTATTTATTTTTCGTTGACCTTACTAGATAGACTTACATTCTTCTACCATGATAAAGGATATATCAAAGGTACTACCATCCTTATCAATTATTCCTGATATATATCCTCATTTTGGAAGAAAAAATATATATCTTGATAATTCAATAAATTTTATACCACCAATGACACACCCAACACAAGTTACCTTTCTATGAATTCATTTCTATAGTTTTTACATTAATCAAATTGGGTGATCAAATAGGATACACTGATAATAATCTCATGTTAGTAGACCAATATGCATGTTCATAGATAGGAACTACGAATGACACCTAAAACATGTGGTGGTCATATCAGCGGTTCTGTTCTCAGGATATTATCTACTTGAGATCACCAAGTGAACAATTCATGATAATAAGTCTCAATGCTTATGATCACCCAACGCATGATGGTCATAAATCATATATATTCAATAATTATGTTGTATCTAGACCATATGACATATGTTTAAAATTAATTTCATAGTATATTGAGGTTCTCATTATAGATTGGGAACTACTATAACATTTTGATACGATAGATAATCTATGGACATTACCATTTAAATAGTCGATGTAGAAATATCAACAATATTATGGTAAGTATACATCAAGTATGAATCACTGAATATATGATATGGTCATAAAAAATTTACGGTTCATGTTGAGTATAAGGCACCAACTATTACAATAGACTTTACTCAAGAAATAATCCAGATCATGAAAACTCTAAAACCTAATATATATAAACTATATTTAATAATTTCATTCAATATTAGAACTTTACTTAAAAATCAAGGTCAATGTAGATGAAAACTAAATCATATATTGTGATACATATCATTTAATACATGGACAGAGAAAATAATAAGCAATTTATCTCATAAATTAAAGTATATATAATACTTATATTTTATAAACACTTTATAAGAATGAGTATTCTAAAGGAATAAATGAATAAATAAACTTGATTTATTTTTTAAAAATTAGAGACAAATATAAACTTTTAATATTTAATTTAGGCTTGAAAAATATCATTTAACATTGAATATGAATTATTATTTATAATAATTTTATCAACCATAATAAAATCTAGAAAATATTAAATTTTTACAATTTTGTCTTATATAATATTTTATGATTTATAATGGGAAATATAAATTCTAAAATATGATCCATATCATCACCTATGATAGGCGATATACTAATGATTCGGACATATTATATGATATAACCTATATCAGTAATATGAAATGATGCTATTTTTTTGTGAAATATGTAGTTCAATCACACCTTATGTTATAATATATCATATCCTAAAACATATATAAAATATATAGGTTTTTGATATATCATATCATAATCTCTTTGAAAAGGGAATCCCTGAGAGTGGCCTTTTCGAACCCTCTGCACCCAAATACTTCCCTCCCCACGAAGAGGTTATCCAAATAATCCCCAACCAGGAAGGAGCCATTACTAGATGAGATGGAAGAGCATTGCATGGGGTAACAGTCTGATCAAAAACAGTTCGACATAGAAATCCATCAGTTAGGTGGTATGTTCCCTTCTTCCCACCCGGTGAGACACCGGGTGACCCGGCAAGGTAAGTAGAACATGGGAGGTTGAAATTCTCCGAAAATGTGTATTTGGGTAATGAGGTATAGGTGTGGCCTCACCACCTATGCGCCACACATCCCTAGCGAGGCCCAAGGTGGAAAACCTTGGTCTTAGTCCATTTCCCAATGGGGTAAAGGGGGCCACGAGAGGTTGTAATGACATATAGTGCATGTTTCCTTGCGAGGGACTCAAACCCAGAACCTCAGGGTCAGGACGCCACTGCTAGTAACCAACTTACCTATTCTTTGTGGGAAACGTGTATTAAGTTAATGATGTATAGGTGAGGCCTCACCACCTGCATGCTACACATCCCAAGAAAGGCCCAGGGTGGCAAACCATGGGCTTAGGCTAGTTCCCAATAGGGTAGTGGGGCCCATGAGAGGTTATAATTATATATAGTTCATGTTTCCTTGCAAGGGACTCAAACCAAGAACCATGGGGTTAGGACGCCACTACAATTTACAAACTCACCCATGCCCCATGGGAAAATGTGTATTCAGGTAATGAGGTATAGGTGCAGCCTCACTACTTGCACTCCACACATCCCCAGTGAGGCCCAAGGTGGCCAACCTTGGGGTTAGGCCAGTCCCCAATAGGGTAAAGGGGCCCATGAGAGGTTATAATGGCTTATAGTGCACATTGACTTGCAAGGTTATAATGGAATATATCATATCATAAAATATATAAATATTGTACATTATGATTAATCCAAATAGAATTAAAACCTACATATCATATATTATCATATGGTATGAAACACATTATGACATGCATGTTATTCAAAAAACTAAATGAAAAAAAAAAGTTGGTATGTTGAATATAAAGGATATTATACTACTTATATGATTAGGGTGTTCATCTAATTAACATTAATAGAAGAAGAAATCCATGAAATCCCTGATCAATAATCAATTGATTCAACATGTATACAATGACTATAAATATAGGCATACCTTTACTACTATGATCTCCATCTATTTCATATGTGATATAATATGATAGATGGGAATCACTAAAGAAAAAAAAATCCATACCTATAATGGTATTAAACTGGCCTTTTATCCTTATTCAAAATGAGAGGATTTATGGTCATCGAAGGTGTGCTAGAACCTTCCTCGGTGAAGTTGAACAAAGAGCTGGGAAATTGAAGAGAGTCTAAGCATAGATTGCATGCTTAAAAACTACCTTAATGAGAGTGATATCATCCCTTTTAAATACTCTCTTAATTAAAATAATTGAGATAAAGCACCATATCTCCAACTACTATGTCATGGGAGCCATCACATGTTACTTCCTATTGATGAATATTAATAACTGTTTGAACTCTTCAAGCGATTATTCATTTTTAGAAATTAAATGAATTAATATCATTGATTCATAAATTATGGAAACCAAGAAAAGATGTGGAAATGATGTATTAATGAAATATAATATATTAAATACTCTCATCATAAACTATGATGATAACCAATTTTAAGCTATGATATAGTTATCGACATGCATATATCACTAGTTACGATTCAAGGATATCTTAAAACATGGTATCCCTAT
The DNA here is from genome assembly GCA_963277665.1 of Viscum album. Taxonomy (NCBI): domain Eukaryota; kingdom Viridiplantae; phylum Streptophyta; class Magnoliopsida; order Santalales; family Viscaceae; genus Viscum; species Viscum album. The sequence continues at coordinate 103,171,726 of OY728155.1, forward strand.
TTTTAGGGAAACACCAATAGTTATTTTGTTTTATTTGAGTGTGGATAGATTTATTATGAATATATATCATTTTAAATGGAGATAGAACTATAATGATTTTTATCTGAGTAAATATTCTTCATTCTTACCCATCACACTAGGTTTGAGGTACAATGATTGTTTTGGGAATTATCTAACCTAATATGTGATATTGTATTAGGTTTATCTTGTGAGCATGAGTTATGTGGGATTTTTGATATTATATATGACTATTTTTATGTTATTTTACAAATATTTTTTGGTGGCACTATACTTCTTTTGGGTGTCATTTATAAAGACCATTGGGGTCATAATACGTTATGTGAATACTTTCCAATTGTACTACTCTTTCTATGGTTTTTTGAGGAACTATTATAAAGAAATGTTACATTATGTGAATACTATTTATATAGGTTTATTTTTAATTCCAAACCCATTGATGGAGGTGTACTTTTATATTTCTCTGTATGGAGAGAATATTACAAATATTACCCTCTATTAGGGTAACTACTCGCCGAATTAATGCATTGGGTTATGGGCTTAGGTTTTTGGTGGAATCATGTAAGACAAATTTCTAGGGGAACCTTATATTATGATTTTTATATAATATAAATTATATAAATATAAACATTTTTATTTGGTTTGTGTGATTTTGGTGGGATATTGGTACCTTAAATATGATATAAACTTTGAACAAGGATATTTTAAAATCTAATTTTTTATTTTCTAAAAAAGAACGTTATGGATTTGAGAAGGAAATTTACATGTTACCAAAAACCTCAACAAAAATCAAATTAATAAATAATCAAATGAAATATAAATATATAACTCAAAATTAAAATTTCAAAAACAACAAATTTCAAATGGGGGTCCCAGTGCCACAACGCCCAAAAACCACTAGAAGCGGTCTCGCATCGCTAGCACATTCTATGATCCTTTTTCATTGACCCAAATAATAGAGCCCAAAATGGATTAAAAATTAATTAAATATATAAATATCTCTCAAATGGTGTTTCATATGTGAAATATGAGACAATTTTTGGGTATAGAATGGGGTTTTACACTAGGAAGCGTATAGTTTTTATACACAATGAGTATTTCTACATGTCGCTAAATTAAATTAATTTAATTAATGGTTATATTAATTGATTTTTTTATTTGATTAATTAAATTAATTATTAAAAATCATATCATTATTCATATTCCTCAAATGATTCTGAAAAAATCCATTGACGCACATAGGTTGATCTGGAAAGCTTGAAATAAGTCGTTTTGACCTCTTAAAAATTAGAAACACCTCTTAGAACAACTCTATCAAGAAAAATGAAACTCACACCATAAATAGTCACCATCATCACCATCGATGATGCTCACTATCACTATCTCTCACCGTCTCCAGATGCGATGAGGCCAACAGCCAGCACCGTAGCAAGTAATCCCATTAGAACTCCTCACCGCCTCCAAACATCACCCAATCATGCTAAATTCACCAAAACCATTCCAAACTAGCAGCAAATACCATTGTATAACACAAAATATCACAAAAAACAAGACCACTATAATGTATAAAAACCCATCAATAATGGTACCATCAATTATGAAAATGACCAAGATGTTATAGAAGGACAATGAAACCTTATGAACCATAACACCACACTAATACCATCACAAAAACAAACATCACAAAAGAACATCCAACACAAAATGAAGACCGAAAAACATTGATTGGAAAAAAAGACACAAATTGATAGACTATCCCAAAAATAATTAAAGTAAAGGTAAAGTGTGAATATTACAAAGTACATGCCTCCTAAAACACAATATTATATATAGCCAACATATCTCAAATCATTTTTGAAACAAATACAGTAGATCAAACCAGGAAAGTGAGAATTAACTGGAAGCCAGTGCAGAGATGAAATGGGCTAGGGACTCAATGAGGATCCATGACCTATGTCAGAACCACTAACCCCTTCTTTTATATCCAATTCCAAGTAAACTTCATATCAGAACTTTACTATATAAACAAGAACCACCCAAATGAGAACACCATGATAAGATGAATTTTTTATTTACCATATTCTTAGAAAATATTTTTACATAAAGTTTAGCCCACTACCTAGTATGTCTATAGTGAGTATTATTCCTCACCCTAATACTTTAGAATGCGTATTTTTAGCCTTGTGTTCACACAAATCATATTATAATGAACCCATCCTAGTTTTCCCTCACATGGACAATTTGAGTGGTTACAAGACCTTTCATGTACCTCTTCATATGACAGAGGCTACAAACTAGCAGCAATGGTGTGAGGAATATGGTGGGGAGATTATACCCTATGGGGAAAATTCTATAATAGTATAAATAAGATAAATAAGAAACAAAAACTCAATAAGATAACTTAATAATACCAATATTCCAAATAATAATAATAAACCTTGTCATACCATATTAAATATCAACCAAATGTCATGATAAATTCATGAAATTAAAAAACTAAAAGACAGACTCCAAAAATATCCCAGACCCAAACCCCATGATTGATCCCATATCCATGATCCAATACCATCCCAGAAGGAAACAAATCAAGAATAGGGACCCTTTCTCTTGTCCATACTTATATCCATGAAGTATTCCAAGGTAACAAATAGCACCCAAACCGGGTGTGATTAAAACACATTAGGCCAAAACCTACAGTATCTAAACAATCCAATTTTAATACATAGTACCTGAAACTATATGATAAATAGAGTAAATAATTCACAAATTAAGTCATAACATCAAATAACACATCAAACATACGAGTTCTTGGTTGACACCCGAGGTCAGTCAAACCTACTTCGGCCCGATCCTAGATCTCTCTATCCCTCCAACCTAGTGAACATATCTGGGAAGGAATTCCATATTTAAACCACAATCATACCTTCATGAATTAAATATAAACATACATATTTCCCTCATACATTCAAGTAATTATGCATCTATCCCTCAATAACTATGTAGTTATGCTCCTAGTCCTCAGGAGGTGTGTACCTATGCATCTAGACCTTGGGTGGTCCATAAACATGCATCTAGGCCTTAAATGGTATGTTACTATGAATTTAGTCCTTGGTCAGTATATAATCATGAATTTAGCCCTTGGGAGGCATGTAACCAAGCATCTAACCCTCAGGAAGTATGTTGTAATGCATCCATCCCTCAGGCGGTATGTAACAATGCATCTAACCCTAATATAGTATGTAACCATGCACCTAGACCTCAATAATCATACATTATCAATAGTCATAATAAGACAATATAAAAATCATTTTAATTATTCCAAACATGAAAAATATGTCAATATATTCAACATTGGGTAATTTTTACAAAATACCAATCATAAACATTAATTCGATTTTTCTGAGATACCAATTATCACAATAATTTTAACAATATTAAAAACACATAAATTAAGTTCAATTCCATTAACATTCAATTGTATACATATTGTATCATATTATCATTCTGAATCCAATTACATTTAATTTAACCACTTTCAAGACAAGTGATAACATACAATGTCATTTACCCAATTCACAAGTTAAGTCAAATTAGCAATTCATCCATTCAATAAAAAGTTCCCAATCCAACATAGGGCTCTATGATTAATTAATACATGTTCTAACATAAGAAAAAGGGTTGAAACACCTCTCGGATGGATTCAAGTCTTGGTCTCATTACCAAAAAAATACAACAGGGACATGGTAGTTTTAGTCATATTCAATTAATAAATTATAATGAATTAATCTCCTGCACACCGCGTGCCAAAATATACACACTGGTTTCACATTCCAGAAAAGTTAAGCAGATTTTAGGGAGTTATTTAGACCTCCCACCTAAAGAAATAAAGAGGAAGGAAGCTAATATCGGTCATAGAATCTATGTGAAACTCCATGATCCCCTACAAAAAGTTTTTGACGCACTTTATTAAGGATGGAAGAAGAGGATCCAAGGAGAAGACAAGAAGAAAACAAAAATTATAAAATTAACTTACATATTCAAGTTTCTCGGATCAAACTATGGATAGATGAACCAAGTAAAGGTGTTGGGTAAGATTAAAGATCCTAGTATAACCCTTCAAATTCATAAATCCTGAGATATGGTTAAATTATAGGTAATAAGGTGATTAAAAGGGGTTTTGGGAGAAGAAATATGATTCATCCCTCTTGATCCCAGCATATCCTAACACGGTCGGCTAGCTAGTGGGTACCACCATCCAGCTAGTGGTGTCCTCCATAAATCCTATATAGTTGGGGATCCCACAAGTTGGATGGTGCATCTCTTGTAGGGTACCCCTTTATTCCCAAGCCCATTGACTAGCCAGTGGGTCTCACCAGTCGGCCAGTGGGACTCTATTACCTTTACCATGTTACTGGACAGCCCACTGGTTAGTTGGTAGACTACACCGGCTATCCTCTAGCTCTGTAATTTCTCCAAACTATAGGTCACCCCTAACATTATGCTAACTTAACTTTTTTGATCCAATAAACACCCTTGATACCACATTATACACCTAAAATGGGCCTCTTTTACATAACATAAGAGCCCAAACAACACATTAAAGAGGGAAATACCTGAAAAAAGATGGGATCTTACAACCTATCCATTATATAATGGCTCATACCTAAAAAATTCTCCCAATCATAACTATGTTGTATCAGTGAACAATTTGGGCCATTAAGCCTATATATCTGACTCCCTCTCCCTGGTCTCATCTTCTACTCATCCATTCAGCCACTACACTCGAACTAGTGCTACGATCCTCCCTCATAGATTCTTCTCACTAGGGTCCATGATACAAATTGGATGCTCCTCAAAGGATACATCAACATAAAGATCAATATCATCAATATATATCACATGAGAAGGGTCAGGGTGATATATCTAAAGATGTGACATGTGAAACACATTGTTCAAGGCACTATTGCATTGTGAAAAAATCTAATCACTACTCCACTAGACCAATTCTCTATACTACCTTAAATGGTCTGAAAACCCTGGGTGATATCTTTCCCTACTTTTGGTTATGTAGTTTTCCCATCATAGTAGAAACCTAAAGAAAAACCCAGTGACCAAACTCAAACTCCATAGGTAATATCATATGGACATCATATGATTTCTTCATGATCTATATGGTTTACAACTACTTCCTAATCATTTGAACATGATAAGATGTCTCTTGGATGAGACTAGGTCCAATGAGTGATGACTCGCCTACCTCTAACTAGCAAATGGGTGAATTAAATGACCTTATATAAAATTACATGAAAGATACCATTTGGATCAATGTGTGGAAACTGTTATTATAAGTAAACTCCATGAGTTCCATATGATTCTCCCAAGAACCACCAAAATCCAAAATACCATTTTTTAGCATTTTCACCATAATCTAATCCATCTATTCAGATTGGATATTAGTATGACCATGGTAGGTTGTGCATAGAAGAACCTATGACTACATTTATTTTTTAAGGACCTTCATGAATTTTTACATGAAATGAGGATCCTAATAAAAAATTACTCTCCTCATAACACTATGTAATATAACTATTTATCATATACAGAGACTACCCAGATCATCGATGGTGAAGGTATTATTGATTGGAAATTAGTGGGATACCTTCATTAGTGGATCCATGATCAACCATACTATATCATTTTTTTAGGTGTCCTGGGAAATCCTATCATGAATTTCATGGTGATGTCCCCCAACTTCGATTCTGGTATGGGAAAAGGCTACAGTAATCTATAAAGCTGTCAGAGATCAGTTTTCACCTATTAGCAGGTGAAGCATTGTGTCCCAAAGCCCACTATCTCTTTATTCATACCTAGACACAAGTATTTATTGTGAATATCATGATACATATTTTTCAAACTGGGATATACATTTCATTTATAATCATGGAATTCCCTCATCATATCCTCATGTAATCATATAGAAACCCAGATATGACCATGTACAAGAAGAACCCCATTTCTATCAAGAAACCAACCTGATGGTGGATCCTCACTATATATGATTTCCCTAATAGATAATACATATGGATCAGATAACCTATTTCTCTTGATCTGGTCTAGATTCATAAGAAAAATAGATGTTTAATTCAGAGTCACACATCTCTGGGACTCCTGAACATCTAGATGCATGTCTGCAAAGAGTTTCGTCATCCACCCCTCATCACATGATTCCTACTCTATCTCTATTTAAGTCTTTCTAATCAAAAAATTGGTAATAATATTTTCCTTACCTGGAGTATATACCAACTTGAAGTCAAAAGACTAAAGATACTTGACCCACCACCTCTAATGACGATTCAGGTCTCACAGTAAAAATATGTACTTTAGGATCTTTCGGTCCATATACACCACAAACCCCTCACCCAGTAGATAGTTTCTCAATAATCTCAGTCAATTTACCATCATAGCTAACTCCATATCATGAGTGGGGTAATTCCACTCAAGTGGCATCAACTTTTTAGAGCCATAATAAACCAATCAATCCTTTTACATTAGAATTTATTTGAGTGAAAATTCAAATACATCACAATGTGCAATATATTCCTTACCCAGATTAGGTAATGTAAAGATTGATGATGAGGTTGACCTACTCTTCAAATTCTAGAAATCCTAATCACAATAATTAGACCAAAAAAGCTTCAACCCTTTCTTGGTTAACCCAAAAATTGTTGCTTCCAAACATGATAAGTACTAGATAAAACACTGGTAATAACCTTCTAGAACCAGAAAGGTACAAATCCCAATGAATTTTGGTCCATTCCAAAAACACCATGACTGCAAGCTTATCAGTGCCCACTGAAACTCTAGATTCTGATATAACATGTCACAAGAAGTGTATTTTTTATCTAGAATTGACATTTAGATAGCTTTGTGTATAGTTGAATCCCTCTCAGTATAATCATGATGAAGTTGAGATGTTTGGCATGATCATCTATGTAATTTTAGTACTCGAAGATTTCATTAATGAAAACTCACAAACTAATATAGAAATGTATATAAGATACAATTCATAAGGTCCATGAAACTATTGGTGAGTTTTTTAAACCAAATGACATCAGAAAAAAGTCTTATAGATAGGACCTACTCATGATAGCAGTTTGGAGTATGTCAGATGGCATAACCCTCAACTTATGGTACCCTAAACTCAAGTTAATTTTGGAGTAAATATGGGAAGCTCTCAACTGATCAAAGATATTGTTGATGCGTGGAAGGGGATACTGGTTATTTTTCATCATCAGGTTCAATATTTTATAATCCACACACAAGCCCAAATTCATGTCTATCATCTGAGAAAATATTGTAACTGAACCTGACGGTTATTTACTACACCATATGAATCCCTTATCTTCTAGATATTTCAACAATATTTTCAAATCCTGAAGCTCCACTAGTTCCATCATGTATGTTGAGATATAAACATGGTAAAATCTTAGAAAAAACTCAATAATTAACTCAATCTCCCACTTGGGTGGCAATCCAAAGAACTCTTCAAGAAATATGACCTGAAAAAAATTCCACTACTAGAAGAAAGGTACTCTACTGAAACCCTATTCCATCTAGAACAAGGATTTTTTTTGGAATGTGAGACAATCCATTCTGAACTAAATTGTTCATGTATGACCAGCCTGAAGATCCCATTCTCTACAATATATATTTCTACCCCTTTTGGAGATAGAAAATTCACTCTCCTCCAATAACAGTCGAAATGAGCCTGGTAAAGAACTTTCTAATATATAACTAGAATAAAATAAAACCCTATCATTTATAGTACAAAAATCACCTAAAAGAAATGGTATTAACCAATTTTAATAGAAAAATCTTTCATGTGTCCGATACCCTCTAATCGCAACCCTAGAGGTGTGTTTATTGTCGTTACCCCATCCATGTTACCCATACTCAAGCCCAATCCATTGAAAAATTGAATTGATAAAAAGGAATGTGATGCTTCTATATCAAACAAAATGAAATAAAGGGTAGGTGATACAGGAATATTACATTGGATGGTGGAAGTTATTATATAAATACTAGTAGGAGTAGACTATACAACATGCATCTGACTCACCCCTCTTCCCCAAGATCCATTATAACTTCCCTATGATGCTCCCTCTAACTGGTACTACGACTCCTATTCCAAGGTACTTCATCAGTTACCCTAGTTTAAGTGTCTATTGGAACTCTAGATATCGATATGTTGAGAGGTATTTGAATCCTTCCCAAACTTTGGTAACTTCCCTAATTCTTTTCCACTTACTGATTGTTGAGTGATCCCGCAAAACCTCTGTAAATGAATCATCCCACCATAATCATGGTACTCCACACCATGGTAATGACACTATAGTGACTTGTGGATATCCCTTAAATACTGAAATCGTTACACCTAGCTACTATCCAGAGATATCTATCCACTCCATTGGCTGCTCTTCCTGCCACTTTCATGGAGGTAACTATCATACCAGTGCTTCATGCTGCCTAATGAAGAGTTCATTGATCATCCCGTGGAGACTATCATCCATCCACTTGGGGCCTCTATCAGGTTCCCTTCTATAATGAGATCCTTATTCATCTTGTTAGTAAGGTTTTTCAAGATAAATACATTCACATGTGACTTTATCTCATAATAAATCCAATCCTAGTAATGTTTGACCATGTAGTTCTCATAGCTTCCAAAGATGAAGAAAAACACTTCAAGTTGGTAAAACGCTCAATGTAGTCCATAAATGACATGCTCTTATATATATGGTGCATGAACTCCTGATCCCTATCACCCCTTAATGTATTTAGATATAAGTGACTTGGTAATATCACCTCTAATTTATTCCAGGTTATCTCCTCTTGCTGCCCATATTTCTCAATAATATCCCACCAACACTTGGCTAGTCCTCAAATCATATTAGCAGTAAGCTTCACCATCATATCTATATGTGTATCCATATGGTTTAAGATCATATTAATATAATTTATCTAGAAATTAGATACTCTAAGGCCTCACCCCAGTGAACATGGTGGGATGATGCTACTGTAAATATTCATATCAGACATAGAAGGCGTAGTATGAGTAATACACCTCCCCATGGATCATATGACCCACAGGAAACTATCAAAAAACGGATCATCCATTTGGTTCTCTAAATAATTAGGATTTTCTGAGTCAGCTATGTGAGGGGTGAGCTAGTTACCAATCTCTTAATTCTCAAGTACAAGATAATGTAGAGGCATTTCTTTACAAGGTTCAACACTCTTCTCATATCATAGGGTTCAAGGAAAGATAAACCTCAAAATATCAAGAAAACAACAGATAACTACAGATACATGGTTACACTCAATCATGTCTTAACAAGTGAATTGATATTTCATAATAGTTTTATTTAATTATATTAATTATAAGTTTCAAGGTATTTCATTTCACAATTTAGATAGGAAGATATATCATATGTGGTAAATATGTCCCAAACATGATCAATTCATGTAAACATATTACCCTACATGCCTAATATTATGCATGAATACTCATCTCATTCCATATCATCCCATGAGTGTAATCACATAAAACAATAACATCACACAATAAGTGAATCACCCAAGGAGAAATAAAATCACAACTGATATAAGAATACATCATAAATAGTAATCACATCCATGTGAACTTGGGTTTTCCCCTACACATGGGTACTCTACTACCATGAATGATCACATTACCAAGCCCTGACACATCCTAGTCTCTTTTCTACATTTACCAAATTGTAAAGTAATATAAAATACCTAGTTATCTTCCAGCACTTTTTAATGTCATTATCCTGGTTCTCCATAATGTGGCCGAGTTAGGTGTTTATCTTACCTCAAGTGTACCTCCCCATGCGTTATAGGATGATGACCAACAATGAGGGTGTAAGGAATATAATGGGGAAACTATATCCTATAGAATAGAGTGACAGTATCAGTGTTAATATGATAAATAATAAATATACAACTCAAGAAGATAACTACATAATTCCAATAATACAAATAATAATAATAAATCATGTCATGCCATACTAAATGTCAACAAAATATTATGATGAAGTTATGCAAGTAAATAACTAAAAGACTGACTCTATAATAAAGAATAAAATAATATCCTAGACCCAAACCCCATGCTTGGTCCCATATCCATGATCAAATCCCATCCTAAAAGGTAAACAATCAAGCACATGGCCCCTTTCCCATGTCCATGCCTACATCCGTACTATATGCTCGGGTACCAAAAGACAACCGAAAAATGTGTGAGTAAAACTCAGTAGGTCGAAACCCATGGTGTCTAAATTATACATTCTAAATAAATATTTCATTAAATATTATGATAAATACAGTCGTTAATTAATAAATTAATGCATAATATCAAATAACCTACAAGTCCTATGAGCTCCAGGTTAACACTTGGGGTTATCCAAACCTACTTTAGCCCGATGTCAAATATCTTTGTCCATTCAACCTAGTGCACATATCTGGGAAGAAAAACCATGTAAAAACCGTAACCAAGACCCACTACTATAAAAACAGGGTTTATCAGCACTCAAATGGGCTTTAAAAGCGCTAAAAAAGCACTGTAAAGCTCAACATTGATAAAGGGGGGTACCCTTTATTAGTGCTCAAAAAACACTAATAAATGTAACCTTTATCAGCACTGATAAAGGGATAGTTTATCAACACTTATTTAGCACTGATAAAGGGATAATTTATCAGTGATTATTTAGTGCTGATAAAGGTATCCTTTATCAGTGATAAAAATCACTGATAAATGCCCTGCCCACTATAACATAAAATTCTGCAGTCGCACACCCAAACAAGACCTGCAAAAAAGTTAGCATATCAACAAGTATACCCACACAAAATTAACACTTAATTCATAAGGTAATTATAGTAAGAATACACATCAAGTATACACATACAACAAGTATACCCATACACCATTAACACATAATTCATAAGTTAATTAAATACATAACGAATTAAATTCAGAATTCAAGGGGTTAAGGGATGTTTAGGGGTTTGGGGTGGCTCTCCAAGGGGTTAGGGGGTGTCCAGGTGGGTGGGGGAAATGGGGGTGTCCAGAGGGGTGGGGGTTATCCAGGGTGGTGGGGGGGCTATCCATGGTGGTGTCCAGGGGGTGGGGTGGTGTCTAGGGGGTTGGGGGGGCTTTCTCGGGGGTGGGGTGTCTAGGGGGTGGGGGTGTCCAGGAGGTGGGGTGGTGTCCAGGGGGGTGTGGGTGGTCCAAGAGGTTGGGGGATGTCCAAGGGGGTGGGGTGGTGTCAAGGAGGGTGGGGGTGGTTGTCCATGGTTGTGGGGGTGTCTAGGGGGTGGGGTGTCTAGGTGGTGGGGTGGTGTCTAGAAGGGGTGGGGGCTGTCCAGGGGGTGGGGGTTTTCCAGGGGGGTTGTCCATGGGGGTCTCCAGGGGGTGGGGAGTTGTCCAAGGGGGTGGAGGTGGTACAGAAGGTTGGGGGATATCCAAGGGGGTGGGGTGGTGTCAATGGGGTGGGGGTAGTTGTCCATGGGGGTGGGGGTGTCCGGGGGGTGGGGGTGTCCAGGTGGTGGGGTGGTGTCTAGGAGGGGTGGGGGGTTTTCCAGGGGGTGGGGGCCATCCAGGGGGTGAGGGTTGTCCAGGGTGGTGTGGGGGGGTTTTCATGGGGTGGGGTGGTTTCTAGGGGTTGGGGGCTTTCCAGTGGTGGAGGGCTATCCAGGGTGGTGGGGGCTGTCCAGGGTGGGGTGGGGGGGCTATCCATGGGGGTGTCCAGGGGGTTGGGGGCTATCCAAGGGGGTTGGAGGTGTCAAGGGGTGGGGTTGGCTATCCATGGGGGTGGGGGTGTCTAGGGGGTGGGGGTTTCCATGTGATGGGGTGGTGTCTAGGAGGGGTGGGGGCATCCAGGGGTGGGGGTCGTCCAGGGGGTTGGGGGTGTCCAGGGGGTGGGGGTGTCCAGGGGGTGGGGTCGTCCAGGTGGCGGGCTGGTGTCTAGGAGGGGTGGGGGGCCATCCAGGGGGTGGGGACCATCCAGGGGATTGGGGGTGTCCAAGCGGTGGGGGGGGGGGGCTATCCATGGGGGTGTCCAGGGGGTGGGGTGGTGTCTAGGGGGTCGGGGGCTTTAATGGTTTTAATGGAATGAATTTCATGGATTTTAAGATCATTGGTATTTTTAAAATGGTTTTGGAATAGTGTTTATTTTAATAGTATGTGTTTCTTTCGAAAAAATGAATGATTTTGGTGTGTATGGTAGGAAGGGGGATTTCTGTACGTCAGTTGTTTTCATTTATAATTTTGTCCATTTTAAACAAAAGAGAGACTCTTTGAGTGATATCGGACACAATGTGCCTCAGATTGAGGCGGAGTTGAATCCTAAATGTCCCAAATGACCCATGCATCATTCTCCTAAAGTATCAACACAATCCCAATGTGTTTGGTCGGATTTCCATACGTCAGTTTTTGTTTTCACTTAAAATTCTGTCCATTTTAAACAAAAGAGAGACACTTTGAGTGATACCAGCCAAACTTTGCCTCGAATTTATGCGGGGTTGACTCATAAACGTCACAAATGACCCATGTATTGTTATCCTAAAGTATCAATAGAATAAAAATGTGTTTGGTCAGATTTTTGTACGTCAGTTGTTGTTTTCACTTAAAATTCGGTCCATTTTAAACAAAAGAGAGACACTTTGAGTGATACCGGCTACACCATGCCTCAAATTGAGGTGGGGTTGACTCATACACATCAAACAAGACCCATGGATAGTTCTCCTAATTTATAAACAAAATAATAATGCGTTTGGATGGATTTCCATACGTCAGTTGTTGTTTTCACTTAAAATTATGTCCGTTTTAAACAAAAGAGATACACTTTGAGTGATACCGGCCACACAATGCCTAGGATTGAGGCGGGGTTGACTCTTAAACATCACACGTGACCCATGGATCATTCTCATAATTTATCAACACAATCCGAATAATTTTGGTTGGTTTTCCATACGCCAGTTGTTGTTTTCACTTAAAATTATGTCCATTTTAAACAAAAGAGAGACACTTTGAGTGATACTGGCCACTCTGTGCCTCGTATTGAGGAGGGGTTGACTCATACATGTCACACATTACCCATGTATCGTTGTACTAAAGTATCAACACAATATGAATTCTTTTTCTGATATTTTTGTACGTCATTTGTTGTTTTCACTTAAAATTTTGTCCATTTTAAACAAAAGAGAGACACTTTGAGTGATACCAGCCACACCATGACTTGGATTCAGGTAGTGTTGACTATTACATGTCAAAAATGACCCATGTATCATTATACTAAAGTATCAACATAATCTGAATGCGTTTGGTCAGATTTATGTATGTCAGTTGTTGTTTTTACTTAAAATTCTGTCCATTTTAAACAAAAGAGAGACACTTTGAGTGATACCGGCCACACCATACCTCGTATTGAGGTAGGGTTAACTCTTAAATGTTTCACGTGACCCATGGATCGTTTTCATAAATTATCAACATAATCAAAATGCGTTTGGTTGGTTTTCCGTACGTCAGTTGTTGTTTTCACTTAAAATTCTATCCATGTTAAACAAAAGAGAGACACTTTGAGTAATACCAACCACACCATGCCTCGGATTGAGGAGTTATTGACTCATACACATCACACATGACCCATGGATCATTTTCCTAAAGTATCAACACAATCTGAATGATTTGTTTTCAGATTTATGTACATTAGTTGTTGTTTTCAATTAAAATTCAGTTCATTTTAAACAAAAGAGAGATACTTTGAGTGATACCAGCCACACCGTGCCTTGGATTGAGGTGGGATTGACTCTTACACGTCATATGTGACCCATGTATCGTTCTCCTAAAGTATAAACACAATTCGAATGCATTTTTTTAGATTTTTGTACGTCAGTTGTTGTTTTCACTTAAAATTTTGTCCATTTAAAAAAAAGACACTTTGAGTGATACTGGTCACACCGTACCTCGGATTTAGGAAGGGTTGACTCGTACATGTCACAAATGAACCATGTATCATTGTGATAAATTGAAAACATGGATGTGGGGGGGAGACCCTATGGAGGAAGGAGGTTCCAATAATGTTCATTTTCTTATTATGGATAATCAGAAAATAAGAAATTTCTACCAATGAAAATGTTCAATGCAAGGGAATCTATTTGGCATCTCGATGCTCATACTGCAATCAATTTATGGTGTATATGAAGGTATTTTGGAGATTTTACTAGTTTTTCTTATCCAAATCCCAAAGAAAATTGGTTCATTATTCTTACATGTTGTTGGTGCATTTAATCTGTTAAAATGGATAAATGACTCATTGGAGAAAGGATTTTTTATTTAATAACAATTAATATTTTCCTATGAACATTTACATACAAAAATGTTTCATCTTTTGATCTTCTTAACTCCTCTCAAAAATGGATACCAATTGTACACTACCCCAAGTCAGATCTTCATGCTATTTGTGTACAATATTCCTTCAGGTATGTGGCCCACTCATTTCTGAACAAATCTATATCGTCTCGTAAATATGAGGATTTTCGACAGTCATAGTAGTACTGCAAAATATATAAATAAATAATTAATAAATAATTTAAATGAAATAATAGTTTTTTTAAATACCTCTTTAGGGTGCTAATTTGTTGATGGAAAATGATCTCTCTCATAAATTTACAAACATAATAACCGCAATCATTATCGTTTGTTTGTTTTGGACACTGAAAAAACTTTGATCATTAGGAGAATAAGTAACATATTTTGGATAGTGAAGTTTTATTATATATACCTTGATATTTGTCCAAACGTATTATTTGCTCACATCCTTATGCTTAGCCCCTGTCCTCATTCCTTTTTTAGATGACATTGATACATCTCCCTATCATAACAAAATCCTCAGTAAAAGATAATATAAATTATATAAATTGATGTTTACACCTAAAACGTAGGATCTGGTGTCTTATATATTCAAAAACTCCATCATGTGTGGTCGGTTTGTTAGATATCCTTACATTGAATCAAGAAAATAAATTTTTGGAGTATCTAAGTTCACCGCAATTAGCATCCAATGTTGCCTAAAAACAGAAAAAAGAATGAGTAATAAAAGAAGTAAAAATATAATTGATATGATTTAATCATAGATTTTTAACCCTACATGGTTGGTATTAGGAAGAGATTTTCATCTGTAATCTTGCTTTCAAATGTTTTCAACAAGCCTTTCACTATTTCATCCCTTTTTTATGGCTCTAATTTCAATAGTTGTGTTGATGTGGTATGAGGACTAACGAGTCCAAATTTTGTCTCATAGGAAAATCCCTTCAACTATATTTCATATATATGCCTTCCAATAATATAAAATTCATTTATTCATAATTATCACATTATATCAGCTTTTATAAAATCAATTCATGAAAACATACTTCATATATAAATTTACAATTGTGATGCCTAGCCAACCGTATTCAAGGAGCTCATTTAAACTTTTAGCAGCAATGAAATCTTGAATTTCCTCTTCATATATATTCTTTTCAAAAACAACTATATGACTACTACCATTTTTTAGCTTCGTATTCACATGAGTCTTCAATTCTAGTAAATGTAGACAGAGAATAGGTCGTGTTATTATGCTTTCAGTAGCTATTTGGGATCGGTTGGTTGATCCTTTAGATGGTTTTGAGCCCACGTTTCTTGTCACCCCCTTCCCTTTCTCCATATATAATAACATTCATTGGTTTAGACCTTTTTTTCATTAATTTTTAAAGTTTTAGCTTGAAAAAAATGGAAATAAATACCCTTTTTTCCACATGTACTCTTAAAAATTTTGATGACCATGAAATGAATGTACCGATAGCCTTTTCTATTGTATGAATATCATCGTCATCAAGTGGAATATGTAGCTCTACATTTGTATCATGAGCTACAGTAATCGTCACTTTCAGATGATCTTTTGGAAGTGGTCTATTATGCAGCTTTTCCTCAAGGATGTTGAACACGGTAGCCCTCACTACAAGGTGATGGGTGGGTGTTGACAAATATAAATCACAATCATTATCACCCTGTAGAAGATCAGTATAGGAGAAGTATCAGTATTTTTCTGATTCACATTTCATAAGAACAATTATTAGAATATCGATTACCAAGGATAAGATAACTCTTTGAGGGGAATGGCTCACCTCAAAGCTGGTGGGGGTGGGGTGGGATCTTCACACACTGGATGTTCCTGAATTGTGTCTTCTCCTTGTTTCCCACCCATAAAATTTGTTATCAACTCTCCCTTCCATTGAAATCGTTTTTAAAGAGTTGTTATTCTTTCACTCATTCATTTCATTTCGTTATCTCTATCATCCATTTGTTTTTTTTTTTCTCAAAAAATACTTGGGGTATCACCCCAAAACCCGCACCTCTGACACAACCATATTGTTTCGTCCACTTCAAATCTGTCGATAATAAGTATGCATCCGCTATAGGAGTAGCTAATTCCTATAATTGTTGGATATAGGAAAATAAGAAATTATTATGTAATAGAAATTTAAAAAAAAACATTTAATCGTTTCATACTTACACATATTTCTCACAATTTTTGTGTGTTCTCATCTACTAGCTTCTATTCCTTATTCACATGTGCCTCCTTCCATAGCACATGATGTGGGATAGAAGTGTGTTTGGATTTAGAAATATCAATTTATATATAAATATAGAATGATAATTATGATATTTTTCTTGGCACCTAACAATATTACTGTAAATTTAAAATATGTACCACTATCTTTTCTAGTGAATCATACCCCATTCTTGTTTTACGATAGGGTTATGTTGGTTTTGATGCACATTTCTTATTTTCAGTATTGAGTTTTTGTTTTATAAATGAAATATTAACAATCAATGTGATGAATACATGTATCCTTAAACAATGTACTTTCAGCTACAATGTACCTAAAACTTATCATCCCCGTGGTGGCCAATAAATGCATCACATGCTTCTTGGGATATTAGGTGAGTGTAGACAAGGGGTGGGTGCGGGTTTATTTTACCTTTGGAATCTTTCAGGTGAAATTTTGTTAAAATGGTGTAAAAACCTCAATGAATCCTTCCTGCAATCCTTAGTACATAATTATTGTTTGAATCATCTACTATAAATGTACTCTACAAGATATTGAGAAGAGTAAGACACTATTTCATTATTTTATTTTCTAGTAAATAAAAGAAATAATATCATAATGTTACTGTAATTTCTTCCCAGATCACAGCCTTCAGCCAGGACACAACATGGTTCCATGAATCTATGTCAATCGGCACACATTTTTGAGTGACAATTCCAATGTAACTACTAAACATATCCTTGTTGGGATTCACATGTTGTCCTCGTGCATTCTATCCGACATCAAATTTGATGCCTTTTCTTTTCGCCTTAAGAAATTTGGCTAACACCATCAAACTACGGTGCACCTGTGTTTTCTGGGACATCGGTCCTTCATCTCCAACCATTTCATCGATATCAACATCAACTATATGTTCATTTGTAATGGTAGCAATAGCATGTACTGATGGTTGTTAGACCACAACACTAAGAGCAGCAAAAGGTTTAGAAACTTGTTGTTTCTCTGCACTGTGAGCAGCAGCAACAACAAAAGCTTGAGAGACTTGTTTAGCCTCGAGGTTAAAAGCACCAGAATGTGCAGAAGCCATTATCTGCAAAAGTGGTTGAACAGTTAATTTAGATTACATAAATTCAGTAATGATAAGATAATAACATGATATAAAAAGATCTATATTAAAAACAAAATATAACCTGTTTATTGAACTCTCTTTCTTTTTTTCAAAGGCTGAAGGGATTTTACACCTCTATCGATTATCCAAATCCATTCATTTTGGTATCCTCTAACATATAAGACGTCATCTACATTGGGACCACTGCGAAATGATTGCGATGTACCACTAAAAGGATCGTTCTCAACTGAATTTTCATCGGACCCTTCAGTAGTTTTGGATGATAACAGAACAATCGACCACTTTCAGTTTGCGGGATCTAGAACATGAAATAATTATACCACTTGTGATGCCATTATAAACTGTTCATCTTTGTACCCTTCTTTACTAAAATCAACTTTCACAAATTCTAATTCATCTATTTTAACACCGCTGTTGTTATCAAACTATTTTCATTGAAAAATCGACAATTGGTATGTCGTATAATCTCACTCCCATATTTGTTTGATAATGCCAAAGTATGACATATTCGCATAAATTGGATTTCTGTCTTTACTACCAGAAACATGCATTGCTTCAGCCACAAGTGTAACTCCACTATTTTGCATGGTACTATCTTTATCATGTTCATCTTTATAGAATGTATAATCATTAATTACATAACCATTGTAATATAATACCTACACACTTGGTCCGGAGGCTAGCCATCGAAGTCGTTTTAAAATTGAATTCATATTTTCAGCTAACTCTTTAAAAATATGGTTCTGAAACCATCCTATAAACTGGTTATTATGTGTATTTGATATCCATTTTTCATCCCTTGATGGATTCAACTACCTAATAATTTCTTTGTGGGTTTCAATATATGAAGCAACCTCCCAACTATTATGAAAAACATAAAGGTGGGCCTACTCCCGATCTATAATATTGATTGTCACAACATATATTCCAGAAATTCCCTCACCCTCAATGCGTCCAGTGTGACAAGATTTTGGGAGACTAATGCTTTCCACATCAGATAAGTATTCGGTACATAATTCAATGGTTTCCTCAACAATATATCGCTTCACAATACACCCCTCTGGCCGACTTTGATTTTTGACATACCCTTTCAAAATCTTCATATACTGTTCAATGGGGTACATCCATATATAGTTCATAGGAACACAAATTCTAATCTCTCTCACCAAGTGAACCATCAAATGAACCATCATATCAAAGAATGATGGCAGGAAGAACATTTCAAATTCACATAATATGATGACAATTTCTCTTTCCATAGCTGGAAATTTTGTCAGGTCGAAAACTTTACTGCATATAGCTTTGAAAAATAAATAAAGTTTGGTTAACGTATGATGAACATTCTTGGAAAAAATGCAATGTAAATCTATAGGAATTAAATCTTGCATCAAAATGGCAGTCATGTGATTTCAAACATTTTAACTTAAAATCATTCATTGTTACAATGTTCTTGATATTTGATGAATACCCCTCTGAAACCTTTATATCATTGAAGATGTTTCAAAACTGATATATCTCCTCCCTAGAAAGAGTGTAAGTAGTTGGAGGAAGGAAAATTCGATTTTCACCCTTCATGGTAGCCAACTATTCTCATATTCCCATTTCAACCATGTGCAATCTTGACTTAATTCCATCATTTGTTTTGCCAGGGGGATTTAGAAAAATTCTGATAAAATTGTCACATACATTTTTTTCCACATGCATCACATCAAGAAAATGTATGACATACAGACAATTCCAGTATGGTAATTCAAAAAAAAACTAAACTCTTTTTCCAACCGATTTTCGTAAGGTTTTTTGAAAATGGTTTACCAAGAACAATGTTCACATATTTTACATTCTCAAACATCTGATCACCTATTAGTGGATACGGTGTTGTGCGTAGTTCTGAACTTACATTGAATGATGTATTCCAAGATCGATACTTATGTCGATGAGGTAGAAATCTATGATGTCCTAGAAACACATATTTCGATGAATGTTTCAACATAATTGATTTCATATCTTCTTCGCACATGGGACACCCTTGAGTTCCTTTAATGCTATAGATTGAAAAATTTTCATAAGTGGGAAATCATTTATCATCCCATAAAACATCACTCTCAACGTGAAGTATTAACTTTTATAAGCATCACTCAACATAACACCTAAATCCCACAATAACTTCAAATCTGAGATCAAAGGATCCAAATAAACATCAGTATCGTTACATGGTTGTTTTCGTCCTGATATAAGCATAGATAACATTATGAATTTCCATTTCATGCATAACCAGGGTGGCAAGTTATAATTTACCAACATAACAGGCCATGTACTATGAGTGCTGTTTTGAAAACCAAAAGTATATACTCTATATGTAGACAATGCAAGATGAAGGTTTCTCAGCTCATTTCCAAATTCAAGATACTCATGATCAATTCTCTTCCATTAAGGAGAGTCGGTCAGGTGACATAATTTCCCATCTTTATTTCTTTTCTCTGCATTTCATGACAATTGTCTTGTAGTTTCTTTACTTCCATATAGACGCCTAAACCTTGGAATGATTGGAAAGTATCATACAAATTTCATAGGACTAGATTCATCTTTCTTGTATCAAGAAGCACCAAACTTTGGGAATTCTGTAAGTGATTTGTTCTACTTGAGAAACAATATACAATCTTTTAGGTAGGAATGTATTCCTTCAAAAATCATACCCATCGAGCATAACATTTGTTTATATTCATATGTTCGGCTTGGAAGATCATTATCTTTTGAGAGCATGTCATTCAAGAGAGCAAGTAGTTCCATAAAACTAACATCACTCTATCTGTTGCCTTCTTTAAATTTATACAAATTCAGTACAGTTGACAATGTTGTATATTTAGTGCAACCAACATACAATGGAATATTTTCACAACTCTTTAACTTCTCAAATAATTTTGGGTAATCACGGAGTTCATCTTCAACTGTCCTTGTCATTTCATCAATACGATCTTCGTCATCATTGACATTTGTAATCACATCCTCTATACGGTCTTCTTCATTATCCATATTTGTAATCATTGATGATCCATAAAATGCAGTTTTATCCCAACCGGTAGCTACATTCACCTTTTCTCCATGTTTATTCCAACATTTATAACTATGATCTATTCCATGACATATCAAATGTTCTTCCAACTCCTTTGGAGTAATTAGTCTAGAATAACAATAATGTAAACACAGACAAAGGATTTGAAAAGGATCCTTTGTGTGATCCTTTGAAAACTTGATGAAATCTTTCACTCTATTCTCATACTCTATTGTCAAACGATTAGCATCCATCCAATCTTTATTCATATCCATACTATTTGAATCTCAAATATTAGTATTTATGATTAAAATACACAAAAAAAGACTTCCAAATACAGTAGAAGAGAACCAATTCCTTATAAAAATAGAGATTAATATAGCCTAACCATTTCAAATAAAGATTTAGAAATCAACAGAACTAGGATAGACCCTCCATCAAAATCTACACACTTTCCATCCCCCTTACCAATAGTTCTAGGACCCACCACCCTTACAGCAAAACCTTAAACATATTTTTAACCACCCCTACCAGCCACCTCATTCATAGTAAAATAATCACATTAAATACCCCAAAACTAGTGACCAAACTCAAATAAATTGAAAACAAGGATACATATTTGATGAGAAAACTAATATAGTAGATACATTTCCAAACATAAAGGGGTTAGCAGGGGAAACAAATAACCTAGGTTTATCCAAAATTACTATGGAATATCATAGGTTTTGTTGCCAAAATTAACATAAGAAATATAAAATTAAGGTTAGTGAACATAAATTATATCATGAACATCTAAAGGATATGAAATATCTCTCCCTCACCTTCCCCAAACTCGTACCTAGAACCACACTCGAAGCCTCTATGAGATCCTATTACTTGGAACACACTCTTTTCATTCCACACTAGTTAACTAAAAACAAGGATTTCTTATGACACCTTAACACATAAAAAGGTCCTCAAACACACAATTAAAAGGACCCCATATACAAAACCTATATAGTAACTACTTTAGGAGTCACTGACTTGCCCACATGTTTTTGGATCACCTCTCAAGAACATATCTTGATGAGAGAATTGCTCATCTTCCTTGCAAATCAAAATTCATACCAAACATCACTAACATGGGGCTTTACCAATGCCTGCCATATACCTATAAAATAATTGAAAAATTAGGAAAAATAGTTTCTTGTACCTATTTCTAATAGTACTACAAGAAAATTATAACGAACATAGAACGTACCTCCAAACACTCTTGGAGCATCCTGGTAAAAAGACTTTAGTGACTACAACTATCCAAGATTCTAACCACTAACTTCCCAATATAGGAGTGGTCTACTTAGCGGTAGTATTAGTATAATCAAACCAAAGTTCCATCCACCTCATGTTGTTCCTTGATCTCCTCTATCACTTTAGTGCTGTACAGACCTCCTTTCTCCAGTTCCTTCCTCTGCCTAGGTTATTCGTCGACTACCTCTCTAACTGTGGCATGAATGTTATGAAAATGCAATGTGATATGTCTATAACCATCACAATCATATTAAATTACTTGGAGTAATGAGCTATACTTGAGGTACCTATGAATGACAGTGCCTCCTGAGATGATACTTGCATCACACACCTACTGTGGGTGGGTGCTGCTAACCCTGCATCCCAGAATATCAATACCTTAAAAGATTATGATATGGACTCAAACCATAGGCATAATCATAGAACACTAATATAGCCATCCAAATCATAGTATTACATGTTGAATTCCCCCAAACTACTAGAGGTTGGTCTATGAATTGAACAACACAAATTAATGGATTTAATAAAAAGAGCTGAAATACAATCCAACCAAAAAATGGAAAATAATGTATGACCTACATAGAAGGAGGGGACAGATGTCAATTCACCATTGGTATACACCTCAGTTTGTGTATCCCAATTCTAAAAACCTAATATAGGGACAACATTAATGAAATGAGGATCGCTATGGGTCCCTTTAATTGATACATGTTCCAAGTTGTTCAGGGGTATAAGTTCCAATGAACGAGACCTAATTCCATAATAACCCTAATATAAGTGGACTAAGACAACTCAATCAAGAATAATGGAACTCACCAACACTACCCTGATTATTAAGAAGATATAGAGGGGCCAACATCATTGTATGAGGTCATGAAGATGCATCAATTCCTCATAGGAATGGACCAAGGGAACACAATCCACCAATATTAGTCCATGGAAGCTCAAAAATCTCACAACAAAACTGAAATAAAAAGAAATAGATCTCAAAACTATCCTAAAAGGAGGACATGATGTGTCCCTAGGGGTATATAGTGTGTCTAAAAAGACTAGAACTACCCATGTCTCATTTTCACATGGAGTGATCCGTGATTCCAACTATGGAATGTGCAATGACCATTCACCAATTATTCATTGAATCATTGGCCAAATGAGAATTAAAACAATGAACACATGTAGAGCAGGGAGAGAAATTACCAAAAATAAACCAAAAATAAGAAGTGGGAGACTTACCTAGAGTAGATCACACCTGCAATGGAGGGAGAGAAAAAGCATCAAGTGGTCAGGGAGCCTTCTGCGCTACATCGGGAGGGGAATACGCGACCGTTAGAGGGGGAAGTGCATGGGAGGAGCTGCCAACCATTTAGAAATGGAGGAGTAGGGTTTGTGGGGAGTAGGGTTCAGCGTGGAGGAGGAGAAGTAGGGTTCCCGGGGGTACAGTATTACGAGATTTTGAGGGTATGATAAACAGAGGATATTGTGCACCTAATTTTTAGAAAACATTGGACTATGGTTTTATCAGTGCTAAAAAAGCACTGATAAAGGCTTCCTTTATCAGTGCTAAAAAATCACTGATAAAGAAATCCTTTATTATCACTTTTTTAGCACTGATAAAGGCCACCTTTATCAGTGCTTTTTTAGCGCTAATAAAGTGTACCCTTTATCAGTGCTTTTATAGCGCTAAAATTTTAATGCTGATAAAGGATCCCTTTATCAGTGCTTTTCTAGAGCTGTTAAAGAATCCATTTATCTTCTCTAAAGAAGTGCTAATAAAGAGGCCCTTTATCAGCACTAAAATTTTAGCACTTATAAAGGGCCTCTTTATCAACACCTTTTTAGTGCTGATAAAGATTTACCTTTATCAAATTTTTTTGCTTAGTGCTGATAAAATTTGGCGCTTCCCTTGCCCGTTTTTGTAGTAGAGACCTCATATGGTGTGTACCCATGAATATGGAACTCATGTGGTTGGTAACCATACATCTAACCCTCAGTTAGTATATTATTATGCATATATACCTTATCCAGTATGTAACCATGCATATTTAAATTGGGATGTGTGTAACAAAGAATCCAGCCCTCTGGCAGGACATTACCGTGAATCTAGCCATTAAGAAATATATAAAGATTCATTTAGAACTTAGGAAGTATGTAACCATGAACATATATCTCATACATGAGACACAATAAAGATTCATAAAAACACAATATGCCAAGAAATCAAATTACAATATTATCACAAAACATACCAAATGTTTCAATATATTCCATGTTGGGTAATTTATCCAAATTAATGATCACCAACATTTATTCTATTTTTTCAAGTTATTAATTATCACAACAATTATAAAAATATTTAAAACACATATCAATTAATCCCAATTCTATTAACATTCTATTATATCTATATTCTATCATGTTATCATGACAAATCAAATTAAATTATATTTAACCACATTAAGGCTAAGTTGTACTTTACCAAGTCATTTAAACAATTCACATGTTAATACAAATAAACAATTAATTTATTCATTATACAATTCACAATACGACATAGGGATCTAGATTTAACCAATCTATATTCCAACCTAGGGTCAAGAGTTGGAACACCTCTTAGGAGGACAGAAGTCACAGTCTCGTAAATGAAACCAAAAAGGCCTTGATAATCCTAGGAATAAAGAATTAATCAATTCTTATGAAAAAAAGGTCATTCATATGGTGTGTTAGTGTGAATGCACAAGTTACATATATCAAAAAGTGAAATACACTTTAGGGAGTTGTTTAAGACCACTAACCTCAAGTAATGAAGTTGAAGAAAACCAAGATCAATTTCTTATTATATGTTCAAAATAATGATACCCTATATAGAGTGGTTGCAACACCTCATAAAGGTTGGAGGAAGAGTATACAATTAGAATATAGGAGGAAAATCTAATTCCACAAATAACTTAGTGATTCAAGTTACCCAAATAAAACCATAGATCAAAGAACCAAGTAAAGGTGTTGGGGAATCCTCAAGAGACTATGATAAACCTTCACATTTTTAAATCCTAAGTTAGGGTCGAATTATCAGTTAGAACATGATTAAAAGGGGTTTGGGGGGGATATGATTCTTGACCTATTAATTCTAACTAAACCTTACAATACTGGCATAATGGTGGGAACCATTAATGAATAGGTGGCATTATCCAGCAAGCCTAGATGACTCGAGACCCCACCGGCTAGTTAATAAAGCTCTTATAGGGGACCCCATTCTGCCCATTCCCACCAGTTGGCTGGTGGGTCTCACCAGCTAGCTTGTGGGACTCCATTAGCTTTACCAAGACATAGGACAACCTCCAACTGTTTAGTGGACTATACTGGAAATTC
Source organism: Viscum album (assembly GCA_963277665.1). Lineage (NCBI taxonomy): Eukaryota > Viridiplantae > Streptophyta > Magnoliopsida > Santalales > Viscaceae > Viscum > Viscum album. Next base: position 103,197,243 of record OY728155.1, read on the forward strand.
GGTGGCTATTAAATTTCTCCAAACTATAATCCACCCCTAGCCTCTCACTAACTTATCTTTTTTGATCCCCCAAACACCCTTAAGATGAAATTTTACACCATGAATAGGACTCATTTACAGAACTTAAGAGCTCAAATAAAACATTAAATATGGATATACCTGAAAAAAGGGGTGATATTATAAGATGGTTCTAATGGAAGATAGATTAATAAAATATGATTTTAGTGGGAGTTGATGGAATTATATAATTGGTAAGACATTTAGTATGACTTGGGTTTGATTTTATGTTTATTAATGTTATACAAGATATGATATTCACTCTTCCAAATTTTATGTAAGTTTCAATGTCTTAAATTGAATTATAGAGATTTATATATTTCATTCATTTTTATATTCATCATAGTTTCTATATTATTTAGTAATTTGTTGATTAGTTTTTATCTCTAGTTGTTAATGGGATATTTATAGTGGTAGTGCCTCACATTATATTTGGATACCTCAGTGCTAGTCACTAGACATGAAACTAGTGGAGGTGATCTTGAGGAGCTAATTTATAGGTAGACTAAGACATGAAATAATTTTTTATGTAAGTATTAATATTATTTTTTTATATTTTAAAAAATCAAAAATAAAAAATAATCAAGTATATGAGATTGGTTTTTCATGGAAATTTAGGAAAACAATTCTCAATTATTTTATAATATGTAGGAATAAACTATCGATGGATCTAAAATTTTATATCTTTTGAATGATCAAAAATATAATTTAAATTGTAATATTTTTATATGTGTTAAATAGGCTTAAAATGTTAAAATTGATAAAACAATATATATTTATTATAAAAATTTAGGATAAGAATCCTCAACTAATTTTACATTTGTAGGAACAAGTTGTTCATTGATCCAATGTTAGAGGTTCTTGGTATGATCTAAAGTATATTTTAAAAAATAGATATTATTTGTTAAGTGTGAACATAGAAAAAAATAATAAAAATTAATTTAACATGATTTATTTTCCATGGAAATTTAAGATGAGTATCCCCATATCTTTGTTCAATAAAAAATGAGTGGGGTTTTATTCTGACCCTCAAGACACATAAAAAACATACTTTTTAGGGAAAACAATAGGTCTATATTAACTATATATTTTCAAACAAGACAAAATTACTAAACAATCAGAAAAATTCATCACTTGATGGTTGTAAAATGATCATTGGTTAATTTTAAAATCATAAAAATGATATGCATATGAATCTGATTAGTGTGGCATAGAAAAATTTAAATGTAACATTTTTTTTATTCATTATATAAGTTAAAAACATTTTATTTAATGACTCAAAACCATAAGACATTATTCCAATCCTATCATAATTTGGTAGAATTATATTCTAAACATTTTTGATAAATTTGAATGAGATAAATGTTAATATTATTCCTAAGGTATTATAGATAAAATGAAATGAAATTCATATTTTTGAGTAACATTCATAAAACATCCAAAAATATTAAAACATTCTTTAATAACTATATAAATATAGAACAATGATACATATGTAATTTTTTATCTACAAAAATTATTAAGTAATGAATTCATCCCTCAAATTATACAATAATTCATTACATACTTTTAATTGGATACTAGAGTTCAAGATTTTATAAATAAATACATTAATAACATGATCACATAATAATTTAAAGGCTGAACTCGTATTTTTAAAAATTATTATCAAGAAGTTTTGGACTCATATAAATGACAGTAGTATGAATATAATGCTTACATTACTTTTAATTGCAATAAAATTTATTTTACTATGCACCATATAAGTGAAATATGTTTAGTTTAATAAATCAAAGTCATTAAACATGGTCTAAATCCTGTAAAATTTTATAAAAATGATAATCAATTCATTTATAAAATTAATAAATGACTAAAATATGAATATTTCATCTTAGTTACTATAAAGTATAAAAATAGACTAATTCTCTATTTTGAGTAACTTTTTTCAAAATTTTGAAACTATTAAAATATCCTATAATACTATTTAAATTATATCAAAAAATTACTTAGGTTATTTCTTACCTATATATTTTAGAAGTGAGTGAACTTGATATATAAGGTGTGAAAAAAATGTTGGTCAAATTTTGAAGATAAGGTATTATATATTCAATATGAGTAGAGTGTCTTTTCAGTTTGATTATTTTTTTAAAGGTGGACATGGAAGTTTTTTAATGATTTTTTATAAAAAATAATGGGATGGGTATTTCAAAAAATTGTTAAACCCGCATGTATACTGATTTTTTTAATTTCATAAAATCTTAAATATGTTTGTGGTGCATAATATATTCTTGTGAAGTGAATAAATAATAGTAGTAGAAATTTTAGGACACTGCATGCCATGAGAGAATTGGGGATGTGTAGTGCAGTGTAAATAAGTAAACCATGAGAATGAGTACATATATATAATGGTTAAAACATATTATATGTTGATATAATGAGAGTTTGGTATGATTACCTTCATTTGTCATATATTATTTTTAACAAAATTCCTTAAAAAATATTAAATTGATAAATTCCATTAGATATTTTGAGGTTTAGTGTCTTGAAAACTAGGTACATAATACATGAAGTACATAGGTTGCATAAAAAACCTAAAATATATTTAATACTCTTGAAATAATCCTTTAAAATTACAACTTAATTTACCTCACAATATATTATTTCATGGGGACATAGTTTGAAAGGAAGGGGTGAAAATATAGACATGTAGGGGGATAAATAAAGTAAATGGAAAGATCATCATGGATAAAACATGTGGCATAACATTAGAGCATGATCATAAGTATGTGATGAATAACATGGAAATTTATCTATAATATAAAAATGAAACCTTCATAAGCATATCACCAAGGTTTATCACCAAGGTATCATAAAACATATTACCAAGGTTATTCACCAAGGTATCATGAAATATTCACAAGGTGTTCTTCCAAGGTATCATAAACATTTTATCTCTAGAGATTAATTATGTATCCAATGAATTAGAGAAATATCAAGATGAACATTTCATATTCCTAAATTTATGTATTCCGTATAGATCATATATCATAATAAATTAATTTATCTATAACACATGGAGAATAAAGGAGTTCATATAAAATCATTTACTTCATAAGAGTTTAAAGACATGAACTTCTCATCATTTTTAAACCACGAGTAAGGAATGAATGTATCATACATAGAAATACCCAATCATTGAATCATAATTATATCTATATTAATACCATATAATTTAAATACCATTGGGTATTCACAATATAAAATCATGGCATAGAAAACCAGTGAATGAGTTTAATAACATAATGGGTATACAAAATGGATTTTGGAAGGAAATTATTGAGAGTGAATGGTTGTATCTCATTAATAGAGTATAATTTTGAAAGTAATGAAGTGATTATAAATACATGAATACATAATAGGTTAAAAATCCAAAGACTTACTATAAATTAATTATTTGAATGAAAATAATGAAAGAGGAAGAAAACCCCTTACCTCAAGTACCACAACCTAATCTTAGAGGGGAAATTCCTTGAGATCTTAGGGGATTATAAAAAGGAATTAATGAGAAAATAATATAGGTAGGGACGTTCCAATGAGATTTTGATTTAATTAAATTGGTTGGGAAGGTGATTATTCATAGAAAAATTATGAAACATGTATATTATTTTTCAAATATAGCCTGTGGAGTTCTTGGTTTTAGAAAATACATTTCCCATGGACCATACATAGTTTTGGATAATGGTTTATGACATTAAGAACATGGTTTTTGATGTATTATAATTTAAAAAACTAATTTATATTCTATATATTAATTTTACCATGGAAAAGACCTTTTATTCATTAAACACTATTTTCAAAAGTCCAAAAGTTCTTTTTAGAGTTTAGAAATGGTTTATAGATTTTAAAAAATATTTTAAAAATTATAAAAATATAAAATTATTATTTAAAAATATTTATGGCCATAAAATTCATAATATATGTTATCATATCATTATTAAATATTTATTAAGTCATAAAATATACCAAAAAAACAAATATGTATTTTTAATTTTCCTTGGAAAATAAAGTAGTTTAGAAAAATATTAATAATTCACCCTAACCTAATTTCAAGGTGGTGATTTAAAATATATTATTTCATTTATGAAAATAAATTCCTAATTATGAGAAATATTTATTTTGAATAAAAAATTGCATATTTGCTATAAAATATGGGTTTTAAAGGGAAACACATTATTCATTCAATTTAAATATATTTAAATTTTATAATATCATACATATTGTTTTATAAATAGTATATGGATGTATAATAACAAATTTAAAATATAATTATTATATATAATATTTTTTAATTTCCTTTTAAATAGGTATATTACTACTCTATTGGATATTTTTACTATTCCAATGGCCATATAATGGTTACGTTGAAACGGTTAGGTAATGGTAAAATCCTAATGGTAAAATTACCCTTTACACCCTATATATAATCTTCCATTATCACACTTTATCATCCACTACTTCACATAAAAAGTTTGTACACTTCTCTTGATAATTTATACTGTATTAATAATTCTTCTCTTTATTTTAACATTGTTTATGGGAGGGTTGATCTTCATGTGAGCATTCGATACTATGATGGTTACCTTTATGAGTACACTATTCTATGGTGGTTATCTCCATGTATTATTCCTTATTGCTATATTCAATATTATTTCATGATGTGTAATGTTACTATGAGATATAATAGTCTTTCAATGGGATTCTATTGTAAAAAATAATAAAATAGCCATCGTTAAACAAGAGTTCTTTTACTAGTAATAAAAATAAATTTTAGGCCATAACAATTAGAGAGTTAACAATTGCAAGATCCTGTTTTATAACTGGATATCTATAAAAATGACAATCTAAGGAGTCTAATACATTCATTGAGAAATTGATTATACATGTATCCATATATACTGACTTTTTGTGTGAATCTAAGAGGGGGTAGATTTATGTGATACTTTTTGTTTTTTGTGAAACTTTTTGTGATATTGTTATGGATATTGTAATATTCTCTTGTTGAGTAGTATTTTTCAAATACATGATAAATTTATTGATTATAATTATTATTGTTTTCAATATGGATATTTATTTTTTAATATCTAATTTTATAGAGAGTTAATGCATTTTTAGTATTGATTTAATATGGGTGATTCAAGTCAAAACAGTTTTTCTCATATTGATCTATTTAATTAGAAAATGATTATAGACTTTTCTATCAATTGGTAAATAATATCTTGACTCATTATAAGATAAAGTTGTAGTTGATTAAAAAATAGATAATATAGATAAAAATATAGTCAATGATTTCCAGGATGTTGGATATTTAACAATGAATTTTATTCAATTACATTTGGAAGATAATATAATATGATTGCTGATGTACTTGAGAAATAAACGGGAGATTGGTATAATGGTAGAACAATGAAATATTTCAATATCTCTCATAAATAATTCTTATATAATTCAAATAGTTTATTTTTTTATAAATTTCAGTATCACTCACAAGTTCATCTATGAAGGTACTGCATTCAACTCTCAAACTACCCTTGTAGGTATCATGTTGGTTGTTCACAATGCCAAAATAGTGTATGAGGAGAGTTGTAACAACTCAGTTAGAGATATTTATATCTTGATAAATTTGAAAATTAGTTGTAATTATCCAAATTCCCATGGTACCCTTGAGGTATTTTGGTTTCCCTCCTTTGTGGTATGGATTAAATGAAACTCGTATGATGCTTCGAGGGGGAACCCGGGAACTTAAGGCTATGAGGTGGTTTTTAGGGATCATAATGGTGATGTGATGGAGTTAATACATGGTATTTATAGTCAATTAACATCTCTTAAGGTAGATATGATGGGATTTATCAATGATGTCTCGCTTTCTTTCCAAATAAATTGGAACAATATGTGGTTTGAGGGTGATTCCACAACCATTGTCCAGGATGTCAGGAGGAGAAAGATTCACATTTCATGGAAATTGATAGAAAAATGGTCCAATTGTCTTCACATGCTTACTTCAATGTATTACATAATCACACACATATTTTTTGAATCCAACCATCTTACCGAAATCCTCACAAACAAATGTGTTTTAGATGAGGCTTGCTCATATTCTCCTAATCTTTCTTATGACTTTCTTCCCATTTCTCAATGGGAAAAATGTAAAATCGCTTCCTTTAGACTTTTTTAACCTTGATTTTATATATAAAGGGCCTTAAAGCTCACTTTTCTAGAAAAATTTGAAGATAAACTTATAAGGAAGCTTGTATGATTTAATCATTGTTAACATATGAGACTTGGTGAAAGGAAAAAATATTGAATCCTCAAGTAGTAATAGATGTTCAGCTATGACTGATATACATAAATTCAATAGAAGGTTAATGAAATTAAGGAGATTACCTTGGATTATGATAGATATAATTCCATACCAACTAATAGGTGACTTTATATAATTGGAATTTGTTAAACATAGTTATATATAAATAAATTTTCATGTATTAAATGAGATTATGAAGAAATAATCAAAAGAAAAAGAATAATATAAAGAATAATTTGAGTTGAATACTATTAATAAATATAAGAGTTATAAAAAGCTATTTTTTACACATCAATATTGAAGATGTGTATACTTAATAGTCTATTTTAGATTCTCATTTCCATTATCATATGTGGAAATTACTTTTATTACAGGCATGAAGTGTGTGATTGTGTTAATATGTAAATGAAAAATAATTTGGAGTGTAAAATCATTAGAATTGGTATGATATGAATTTACTTATTTAATGGAGTTTTATTTAACACCCCAAGCTTCCAAGGTACACTTCCTTTTAAGTAATTCAATAGCTTGCACTACACACAGCACCGAGTTCGAGCACACACAATGACCTATCAAACTAGCCATTTAAAAAGAGGTTATGAATAGTATTAACCAAATTATGAAATTTATAAATTTTATTTTTCCAAATACACTTTATTTTTCTATTTGGAAACATCGAAATTATCTTAGGGTGATTTTTTGGTATTTTTCTGAAAAGTTTCAATTTTTGATGAATAGTGAAAAATACTACATTGTTGTTAAAAACCGACTTTCTCATTTAAATAATTATTTTTTTATAAATTGATTTTAAAGTAAAAATAGTTAAATAATACATATATTAGTCCAATATAGTTCATTGGAATTATTTTATAATAAAATTAGATATAAAAATTTATTAAACTTTTGAACGTCTTTTTTACCCGCCTGCTAGCCACATCTATGAGATTTGTATTAAACTTAATTTTACCACTTTTGTGAATTGAATTTTGAAAAATAGACATACATGGTTGTAATTAGTATGAAAAATTTGGTATAATAGGATCAAAATAATTTTGGTGAATAGTAAATTGTGGATTTTATTTACCACAGTTAAAGGTAAATAGAGTAATTAAATGTAAAAATTATATTATAATAATATAATATTACCCTAACACTTGTACTAATTTTATTGAATAAGCATTTTTTGACCAAAATAAACTGTTGTTCAAAAATATTTTTCTTTTTAATCCAATTGTGTTATATTTGGACATTTATTATATTTTATTTAAAGAAGAGTTAAAAATGTCATATTCAAATTTTAATAACTATATAATTTTTAATATGAGGATATATAAGTGATATGGTCAAATATAAATAGTCTTTATAAAGCTAAAATTATTATCTACATAATGGTAATTTATTTATACTTTTAAGAAATAAATAATTAAATTAAATGGTGACACTATAATGATGCGGTAATAGAATTATTAAAGGAAGAATAAATTAAATGATATTAAAAATATTAAAATAAATATAATTTCACTTAATTAATGACATCTAATAATTTTATATGTAACATAGACATTTTAGTGGCCTATTTGAAGTCTTTATTTGAAGTTATCATGTTTTTTTATATTTTAAAAAATGTAAATATTGAATAGTATCAAAATCGACATAAATGATACTTTAAAATAAATAATATTTAATCAAATGTCATAAAATTCATAAAAATATCAGGTTAGGCCAAATAACTGGGATAATGTTAAAGATGTCATAAATGATCCAATTGGGTTTCGTTTTTCATTTTATAATAACTATATTAACCATGTAGTATAAAAAGAAAATTAGACGCGGTAAGAGTTAAACTATTTAAGAGGATCATATATGATATCATAAATATGGTTCTGGTTCTAGTATAACTTAATAACATGATTTAACTATTATGCTGGAGGTTAATGCAACCTCGACTAAAGGAAAGTACAAGATAAGGGTTAATTTCACAATCTCATTATTTCCCAAGGTTGTTTATACGTAAGTATCTATTGGGAAATCTTTATCATCCTTGTCCATGTTTCTTAAAATTTATTTCAATATATCATAAAAAAAAATTAAATTCATTTTTACCCATCTTTGAATTTTTATAAAAAAAATTAAAGGAATCTTTTCATCCTTTTCCAAATGAGGTACTTTATGAACTTTTCGACAAATTAAGGAAAGAATGTTTATTAACTTATACGGCGTGAGCGGCTATTTCTTCCATCAGGATGCCTTAAAATTTTGAAGCTTCCATTAAAATATTACAAGATTATTTTCAAAAGAAATGTTTTAAATTATAATTACGTGGCTTTTAAATGATTTCAATTTAAAAAGGGATAGTTCTCTCAAAGAGTTTTAATTATTTTTGTTGACCTCACCTGTTTTGATAATCCCAATCATGCTTTAATATGCTTTGATAATCCCAATTAATGTTTATCTATATATTAATTCTTTCAATCTATGACATTCTATTATTAAGTTGATAAAAATATCAAAATAATCATTGTAATATGTTCATTAATGTTTATATATGTTTATACATACTTTGAAATAACTCTAACTCAATCTGAATATGATTTGCATAGAATATATAAGTATTAAGTGTTGGTTCACTGATACAGACCTATCGGTACTTAGTCTACCGATAGACATGGTCATCGATAAGCAAAGGTCACTAATAAAAAAAAAGTCTATCGATATAAGATACCATTAGAGTAAGGCTACCAATATGTGTAAATCTACCGGTATGCATGTCCGCCGTTACAAAAAGAAAAAATCTACCGATACAAAGAGTTACCGGTACAAGAACAAAGAGCTACTGGTAGGATCTCACCGCTACATAGATACCTACCTCTACATAAAGCGACCGATACAAGGAGCTACTGATGGAAGAGCTACTGATACATAGATCTACTGTTACACAGAGTAACAGCTACCATTACAAGGAATCCACTGATACAAATTCCACTGTTACAAGTCTACCGACAGAGAGCTACTGATGGAAGATGGCTATTAACCAGTCACTACTACTCGAACTCTCTACTCAGCCAATATTATTAATATAATTCTAACAGTCATATTTGGTTAATTTAATGCACATACTATTAATTAATGATAGTGGTTGGTATTTCAGGAACCGTACCTCATACCTGTAAAAAGGTAATCATTCACATTACCGGAGCTGAAAGCTATAAAAGGAAAGACAAAGGTCGGGCATAAGGAGCACTGAAAAGAAGTGAAAAAGATGCTGGGTGTGGTGACATACGAAGATACTCATCTAATACAAAAAGAACACGTGCACTAGATATTAAAACAAGAGAAGAACTTTTTCTGGAAGCTGAGGGATATTGTTGTGCTACAAAGCCTATTGCAACCTCAATCAATTTTTGAATATACTAGAAGTCGAATACAAAAACAACACTCTGTTTTCATGACAGAAACCAGAGAAGAACTTAGACGTTTTGCTGTTTAATCAAAAGGAGTCCAGAGCTGCATTTCAAATCACTAGAGCATTTTTAAACTCATATCTAATCTCTCTCAGTGATTCTCTTATTTATATTTTGAGTAGTGTGTGTGCTCTATATTTTTAGACACACACTGTCTCTAGTACCTAACTGGAGGATTTATAAATCCTCTTATAAAACTTCTATAACTCTCTTGTATCCCAGTGAGGGTAGTGGTAGAGGTCAAGTGTGACCTAGATAGCCTGTGTGCTATTGTGTTTATTTGTTCACATGAAGAAATGTGGTAGAGGTCTTAGTACCTGGACAGTCTCTGAACTATTGTTTACCCCGATCCAGGGTGTGGATCAAAATTTATATAAATTGTTTAAGAGGACAAAGTCTTGGCTTGAGACTAAACCTCTTGTTTTAAATTGTTGTTCTTTTTTATTTTGTTTTAAACTATATTGATTATTCTGCTACTAAGTACATTGAAATATAAATCTATTTTAGTGTAACTTTGATAGTTAAACTAGCAAGTGGTTGTATTTATGGTAAGGTAGTAGGTTGGTTTCAAAAGTTAATTAATCTTCAGATTAGATAAACTCAGAACTAATCAATCTCTTGGGAACCTAACAGACCCTTTACTGTATTACAATTTCACTATAGTTTAGATTGTTATTGAATTTGGGGGATTTGTTAATAAGAATCTTTTTAACAGAAATTTTAATTGGAACTAAATTCACCCCCCTCTTGAGTATCCACTCCAAACAACATTTGGTATCAGAGGGAAGTTTGTTATTTATAAAGGATTTCCAAATACTCTATTATTCAACTGTGATTTTAGTTTTATATTAAAGATCTTAAATTTCTGTTAGTTCTAAATTTTATCTCTTTAAAAATATTTTCAAAAATCTAAATATGGATAATAGACTTGAAGGTGTTACTACCAATAGGCCACTTTTCTTTAATGGTACAAATTATGCCCAGTGGAAACTGAAAATGAAAATTCATTTAAAAAGTATGGGATTTGACATCTAGACTACTATAGAGACTCAATATAAGATTCCAGAAACTGAAATAACTACTTGAGATGAACCTACTAAGACTGCTTACAATAATAACAATAAATCAATTAATGCTTTGTACCGTGCTTTAGGTGATGAGGAATTTAATAGGATATCTTCTTGTAAAACTGCTTATGAAATCTAGGACACTTTGGTTGTTTCTCATGAAGGAACAACCAATGTTAAAGAAATGAGATTGAATACCTACACTATTAAGTATGATAATTTTAAAATGAAGTGTGATCAACCTATTTCTGATATGTATCTTAGGTTCAATTAGATTGTCAACACTATGAGCTCACTTGGAAAATTTGTTCCTACAAAGGAGCAGATTATGAGAATACTGAGATGTCTTCCAGATAAATAGAGAGGCACATCAGTTTCAATTAGAGAATCATGTGATATTGGAACTTTTCCCGTTAAGGATCTGATTGGAAAGTTGATGATGTATAAAGAAGAGATGAAATTAAATAAGGAAGAAGACGTCAAACCAAAAAGGAAGTTAGTAGCGTTTAAATTTACTGCCTCAAAGAGCAAGGACAAGGATAAAGTTCACATACCTACTGAAATCTCAACAAGTGAAGGTTCAGATTCTGATAGTGATGAAGAGATGTCTCAGATAGCCAGACGGTTCAAGAAGTTATACAATAAGAATAAATTATTCATAAAATCAAGCTACAAAGGAAAATATGACAAAAAAGTTCATTGGAAGAAGGATTGGAAAAAGTCTGATTAGAGTGATGAAATTTTCTGTTATGAATGCAAGAGTAAAGGACATGTGAAAGCAGACTCCCTGAAATTAAAGTTCAAGAAGAAATATGACTACAAGGAAAATAAGTATAAGAAAGCTATGAAAGAAACTTGGAGTGCTTCAGAAGACAGTTCAAGTGATTCTAATTCTACTCAGGATGAAAAATCTCAAAAAGCTAATATGTGTTTCATGAAAAACACATCTGAGGTAACATTGGATACTCCTACTTTAAATTCATATTATTCTGGAGTTGATTATGATTATGAATCTGAAAATATGTCTAGTGAATAATTATTTGAATATTGTAATATGTTGGAAGAAACCTGTAATTAGTTAAAGGACAAGTATAAATCCTTAAAGAAACAGCATGCGCTGACCAGTACAGTTAAATATTCACTTGATATAGAAAATGAAAAGAATTCTCAATTACTTAAGGAAAATACTGAACAGAAATTGTCCCATGAGCAATTAAGGAAGGACTTAAAGAAATTCACAAATGGGAAGAATAATATAACTCAAATGCTAGGAAAACAAGTGGCACCAAAATATACCACTGGAATAGGCTATCATCCTGGACAGAGACAGATCACTAAAAATAGATTTATTCCTAAATCTGGAAAGAATGTTTCTAGTTCTAATTCTGGAAATCCATATGCTTCAACTAGTTATTCACATGACTATAGATCAAATAAATTTTATCTTTCAAAATCGTTTGAATCTATTGATTGTATGAGACCCATTACACAAATTTGGGTACCAAAATTTTTTCTTGTTAACCTGTATGGACCCAAGAAAATCTGGGTACCAAAATCATTTTCTGTTTAAACATGTTCTATAGGAAACTTGCTTGAAGAGTTCCCATAAGAAGGTATAGTACTTGGACAGTGGATTTTCAAGGCATATTACTGGATATTATTCATGCTTCAAGAGTTTAATCAAAGTTGATGGAGTCTATGTCACCTTTGGTGATAATTCAAAAGGAAAAGTCATCAGCTTAGGCCAGATTGGTAACACTGATTCAGTTTTAATTTCCAAAGTTTTATTTGTTGATGGGCTTAAATATAACCTGTTAAGTATTTCTCATCTGTGTGATGATGGTTTCAATGTTAAATTTAAAAATGACTCTTGTAATTTTTTTAATTCAAAAAATATTTTAGTATTTTCTGCTATGGGAAATGAAAATGTTTATACTGTTGATTTGAATTATTTGTCTAAAAAGAACATTACTTACTTAAGTGCTATTCATAAAGAGTCTTGGATATGGCACAAAATATTAGGACACTGCAACATTCATTCACTTAGAAAACTGACCAGGAAAAACTTAGTTAGAGACCTACCTAAACTTGAATTCCCAGCTAATAAAGTTTGCAATCTCTGTCAAAAGGGAAAGCAACAAAAAGTTTCTTTTAAATCAAAGAAAGAAGTATCAACTTATCAACCTCTTGAGTTGGTTCACATGGAATTGTTTAGACCTTCTAGAGTTTCTAGTTTAAATGGGAATCACTATGTCTATGTCTTAGTAGATGAATATTCTAGGTACACTTGGGTATACGTTTTATCTCACAAAAGTGAAGGTTGCTCTTTATTAAATACTCCAAGTCTGTAGAAAATCTTAGTGGACATAAGATTAATACCCTGAGAAGTGATCATGGTCGTGAGTTTCAAAATCATGAGTTTGAATCTTACTACTCACACAATGGATATAGTCACAATTTCTCTGCCCCTAGGACACCTTAGTAGAATGGTGTAGTAGAAAGAAGAAACAGAACCCTTCAAGAAATTATAAGAACTATGCTTAATGAGTATGACCTACCAATTTATTTTTGGGTTGAAGCTATAAACACAACTTGTTATATCATAAATAGAGTCTTAATTAGACCTATGCATAAGAATACCCCTTATGAGTTGTCTAATCATAGGAAACATAAGGTTAATTACTTCAAATTATTTGGTTGTAAAGTCTTTATTCTCAATACTAAGGATAATCTTGACAAGTTTGCTTCTAAAAGTGATGAGGGAATATTTCTTGGTTTTTCTTTAACTAGAAAAGCCTACATAGTCTTTAACAAAAGAACTAAATGTGTGGAAGAATTTGTTCACATCAAATTTGATGAAACTGATCCATATGAACCTAAGTCTACTCTTGAAAATCTTGAAGAAGATTTGTCTGTTCTGGACCTTAATGATAAAAGTAGTGAACCTACTGTAAAAACAAGTAATTCTGGAAGTTTTCCAGAACTCGATTCTGTTGAACTAGAACCTAGAGAAGAACCTAAAATTTCTAGTCCCACCTTTACTAGATCAACTAGGATTCTAAAGAATCAACCTTTAGATTATGTTGTTGGTAATCTTGATATAGGGACATAAACTAGAGATTCTCTAAGAAACGAGGTTGAACATCAAGCCATTATTTCATAGTTAGAACCTAAAAATATCAATGATTCAATCAATGATGAATTTTGGGTAATGGCTATGCAAGAAGAATTAAATCAATTTGAAAGAAACAAAGTCTGAGAATTAGTTGACAGACCTAAGGACACTCTGACCATAGGCACTAAATGGGTGTTTAGAAATAATGTTGATGAGTCTGGAAATATAGTTAGAAACAAATAAAGGCTAGTTGCACAAGGGTATAGTCAAGAGGAAGGAATAGACTATGAGGAAACCTTTGCTCCTGTAGCTAGATTAGAAGCTATTAGGATTCTACTTGCCTATGCTGCTCATTTTAATTTCAAGTTATATCAAATGGATGTTAAAAGTGCTTTTCTAAATGGTTTTATAATTGAAGATGTTTTTGTTGAACAACCACCTGGATTTACTAATCATCATTTTTCAAATCGATTTTTTAAGCTCTCTAAAGCTTTATATGGTTTGAAACAAGCTCCAAGAGCTTGGTACGATAGACTCAGTAATTTTCTTATTTAAAAAGGTTTCTCTAAAGAGATCACTGATCCAACTCTCTTTATCAAAATAATTTCTAAAGATGTTTTGATAGTAAAAATCTATGTTGAAGATATTATTTTTGGATCTTCTAAACATTCTTTATGTGCTGATTTTTCAAAGAGTATGCAAAATGAATTTCAAATGAGTTTAATGGGAGAATTGAAATATTTTCTTGTATTTCAAGTTTTTCAAAATTAAAGTGGTATTATTTTAAATCAAATTAAATATAAAAAGGATATCTTAAAACGTTTTGGTTTAGATAGTATTAAGGATAGTGAAACACCCATGAGTACCACCTGTAAGTTGGACATTGATGAATCTGGGAAACCAGTTGATCAAACAAATTACAGAGGTATGATTGGAAGTCTACTTTACCTTACTGCTAGTCGACCTAATATTATGTTTAGTGTGTGTATGTGTGCAGGATTTCAAGATAATCCTAAAGAATCCCATTTTCTTACTGTTAAAATAATTTTCAAATATCTTATACATACTGCAAATTTATGTTTGTTTTATCAAAAAGGACAATATTTTGATATAATAAGTTATTCAGATGCTGACTTTTCTGGTTGCAAGTTAGATAGAAAGATCACTTCTGGAATATTTCATATTCTAGGTAAGTCCCTAGTATTGTGGTGTAGTAAAAAGAAGAATTTTGTTGCATTGTCTACTGCTGAAGCAGAGTATATAGCTGCTGGTAGTTTCTGTGCACAAATTCTGTGGATGAAACATACTTTATTGGACTATGGATATTATTTTAAACATGTATCAATAAATTGTGATAACACTAGTGTAATTAACATCTCTAAGAATCTTGTGTCTCACTCTAGGACCAAACACATTGATGTAAGGCACCATTTTTTGAGAGATCATTACCAAAAATGTGATATTACTCTTGAATTTATAGGTACTGAACACCAATTAGCTGACATTTTCACCAATCCTTTAAGTTCGGATAGGTTAAGGTACATTAGACATGAATTAGGAATGATAAACTCTCACTATTAGAAACCTAGCTGTTAGAAAACTCTCACTGTTAGAAACCTCACCATTAGAAAACTCTCACCATTAGAAACCTCGCCGTTAGAAAACTCTCACCATTAGAAACCTCACCGTTAGAAAACTCTCACCATTAGAAACCTCACCATTAGAAACCTCACCATTATAAAACCTCACCATTAGAAACCTCACTGTTATACCTCACTGATATGAACCTCACTGGTATACATCACTGTTAGTGGACCTCACCGATAAGGACACCTCACCGTTACGTATTTTCACCGGTATACCCTACTGTTAAATGTGCGATGTTTTTAAACACTTGTATTTTTAGCCACCGGAATCTGTATCATTTATACTTTACTTATTATTTTTTATTTATTTATTTTACGATTCCAAAATGATAAGAACTAAGTCTTAGTTACATCTCAATCCACTGAACTCTACTCTCTCAAACCCGGATCCTTGAATCCCCGAATCTCGTGAAAAACCTAAGTTCTTCAATCCAGAGATGGAAAAAACCAAACTTCTGACTGTCGGAGATGACTTTGATGAGCCAAATACGAAGAAGCAGAAGACAGGACCTAAATCAAGTAGCAGTGTCAATCGAACAAGGTCAGGAAAGCGTCCAATGAACCCGCACTTGCAAAATAGAGAAATTATAATCGAGAAGAAGCTGTGTCAGAATGGATTTTGTCAAGAAAATAACTGACCCTAAGAATATTGGAGGAGCAGAAATGGCTAGAATATTTCACAAACAACAAGGGACCTTATTATCCTAAGATAGTAAAAGAGTTTAATGCTTTTGTGCGATTTGAGAAATCTGATGGGGAAAATATAATGGTTTCATGGGTAAATGGTAAGGAAATAATCATTTCATCCATTGAGTGGGCTAAGTACCTGAGGGTACCACATGAAGGAGTGTTTGGATATTCATCGAAGAAAATACCTCCTACCAGTGAAATATTTGACTATTAAACTGCCTTGGAAGAGTTTACAGGAGATGGCACTCCTAGGAAAGTAGTGGCTGCAGAGATGGATGGGGAAAATAGATTACTATTCAAATTCATCCAACACGTGCTAAGTTTAAGAAGAGGGGACTTTGCAAATCTTAAGTATCAAGATATTTATTTGTTGCATCTCTTAAGGCATGGTGTGAAGGTGAACTTGTGCAGGCTGTTAATGATTCAAATAGAGGATATGACCAAACCCAAATCAAAAAGCAATGAATTGTTCTTTTCCAAATTAATTTTGGTTATGATTAAAGTAAAGGGGGTTGCTGATTCTCAGGATGAGACAGTGGTGGTAAGAAACAACTTTTGTATCACAAGCACAGTATGTAAGTACATGAAGATTAGCTGGAACCCATGGAGAAGGTAGTGGGTTACTGTTGATGAGAAGATATATGAAAAGTTCAATCCAGTGGACCATCTAAATAGACCAATAGATAAGAGAGATCCAGGTATAGGACTTAATGAGGAGGAGCCACAGTATAGTGATGATTCAGATGAGGATAATTCCTCTACAACAGATGGAGGAGATATGGACTTTCCTCCCAGTCTAACTCTTGAAATTGTATCACAAGAAAAAGAAAATGATTCTTTGAATCTACCTAGTACAGAAACTATTTTGGGAATAAGCAGTGGAGAGGAACATGTGGATAAGGAAGACCAGTGGAGATCAGATCAGGAAGAGGTTGCCCCAGAAAATGAGGAGGAAGAAAAATAATCTGAAACTCAAGCATCTGCTTCTGCCACCTTAAGCTTGAGTCCTTTGATTGGAAGTTCTGTTGGGCTTTTAGAGGATATTCTTATTAAAGTAAATAGACCTAATCCTATTCCTGAGGAGCCTCCTGCTATTGGAGAAATGGATATAGTTGTGGAAGATTATTTTAAGGAAGACCAAGCTGATGAGGGTGTTATTTCTATACACGAGAATGCACCAGTTGAGGGTGAGCATCCAACCGAACTTGGAAGTGTTTCAGTGGCTGTTGAGATTGAATACTGGACAGAGGACCCAAGGTTTGTAGTTTGTGGGTTGGACTACCCTAACTCTGAGGATGAAACACCTGTCAACCAACCACAAGTCAACTATAATATCACTTTGAATTTTTACCTAAGGATGTGGTAACAAAGGTAGATCTAGATCAATTAAATTCTGATCTTAAGACATCTTTTGTGGAAGAGATAAGAAGAATGGATGTAACACCCCAGGTAAATAAAGAATATGACATTTTCATATTTATCCATATTTGTGATTAAAATATTAATATGACTTTAAAGGGGACGCTATGCTCGATGGCGTACCCAACACGCAACAACGAGTTTCTTGGGAATCTTACGTTGCACTCTAATAATAAAATAATATTATTTTTAAATGGTAGTTAACATGTAGCCGTTGTATTGGTGGGGATGGATAGAAATAACTAAAATATGATTATATATGTTTTTAAATGTTTTTACATTTATCCAATAAAAGATAAAGGCTTAAAATACGGAAAGAATTCAATTTTAGGCGTATATGCCCAAGTTTTCACTAAAGGTTCACTTATCACCTTTTGATGTTGAACCATCATTAAATATAGTTTTTTTCACTCTTAAACATTCTTTTGGACCAAATAAAACTCGTATTAAGAATCGGGACATCAAAATTTACTTTGTGTAAATTTTTGGTATCTTTCTGATAAAGTTCATTTTTTTTAATGAATAGTGTAAAATGTTGTATTTTAATTCAAAACCTCTTTTTAATCTAATTTATTTATATGATTAGATTATCTTTTGAATTGGTTTTAAAGTGAAATTAGAATATATTTTTACCATTAAATCCAATAGTGGTCGTTGGAATTAATTTCATTTTGAAATCAGACTTAAACTAGTGTCAATCTTTTGATACTTATTGTTTCATAAAAACAAGTTATTTGCTCTGACAGCGGGAATTAATTATTAAATTAATTAATTTGACTTACATGTTTTGAATTTTGTAAAATAGACTTCATTTTTGAATTCATAATATCAAATATAGCTTAGAGTGAATTTTTGGGATTTTTCTGAAAAACTTCAATTTTTGATGAATAGTGAAACCACTAAGTGGTACTTATAAAAACCAATTTTTCCGTTTAAATGAAATTTTGACATCTTTGTGTTTTGAATTTCAAAAATCCGACATACATGGTTGTCATTAAGAAGTAAAATGTGGTTCAATGGGATAAAAATAATTTTTTGGTGAATAGTAACTTATTAAGTTTTTAATCGCGATTAGAGGTAATTAGTGTAGTTTAAGGTAAAAATAATGTTTTAATAATATAAAATGAACTTGACACATGTCCTAACCTCATTGTATGTGTGATGGACGACCAAGACAAGCCATGGGTCAACTTGGGGACCCCATGGAGCCACTTTGGTTGGGAAATGACATAAATAACTTTTTATTTAATGTAAAAGTAAAAATGACACAAACATGATATGTTTTACTAAAACAATTTTTAAGTGGGGTTATACAAGTCAGATTTTTTATTATAAATAGTCATTGTAAAGCTAAAACGATTTCCTACATCATAGTAATTTGTTTATAATTTTTAGACATTAAATAAATTAAATTATTTATGACATCATAATGATGCAGCGATGACATCATTATCTGACGATTTAAATAAAATGAGAAGATAATGTAAACTCTATTCCCTACACATGTCAAAAACTTATTGTATGGGTGGATTTAGAACCCTTATCACCTTATCCACGAATTATATCAATTTGGGACCTTTTAAAACCGAAACACATTTTCAAATAAAGTAATATTTCTTACTTTCCAAAAGCGCCCCTCCTCTCCTCTTATAAAAGGCCCCCACCTCTACCTCATTTCACACACTCCTCAAGCCTTTGTCTCGGCCAACCCCTGCCCATTTACTCTCTCCACATCCCTCTCCTCATCCTATATGATTCCCTTGGGTCATAATCCTTTCAAAGGAAGCCTTTAGTCTCAAATCAAAAGGAGTTACACTTTTAAAGGTAATTCATTCTCTCATGTTCATTTGTTTTATTTTGCATCTCCAACCCCCTAAACTCTTTTTATTTACTTCTTTTGTAACAACACCAGTATCTTAAATATACTAGGATGTTTTTATAAGATTTATTCGAGCTACACTCTCACAAAACTACATCAAATGGTTAAAGAACATACGGTTTCCGTGGATGGTGAAATTCTGCCTCCCGAAATGATGATTGTTCAATACTCATTTAACACCTTCAAAGGTGGCCATTATGATGTAACTATTTTTATATATGATATATAATATGTTTATTTTTTCCTTAAGCTTCTGTTTTTTTTCATTTTTAGCATACCATTATGGTTTCCATTATGGGTAAACGCAATATCTTCATTTAAGGAAGTGCGGACTACCGCCCCCTCAAAGTGATTTGATTTGTTAAATACCATATGTGGGACGTATAAAGGATGGAACTATGATATTATATATGATATTATACTGGAATTATAATATACCTTTATATCATTATTATTCAATTCTATAAAATATGAAATAGAAATGAAATTAGCGTTCATGCGTACGTACGGCTTACCGTCTCCATGAACGGTGCATTTCATTTCTTACCTCTAAATGATTATGTAATATTATAAATACATGTATATTCTGGATATATATGACATATATGATATCTACATCATGAATACAATTCTGGATATAATAAACATTTGGCCACACGAACAACATGTAATTGTAAGAAGTCCACTTTCGACTTAAGAACCAAATATCGGAAAAACAAATATTATTAACTTAAATGATGACATAATGTTTATGACATGGTAATAAGTGATATAAAAAGGAATAATGAACTTTATAAAGGTTCTTAATGAAGTATAAATTAACTCAAGTTTATTATTCAGGAGATTAAAGAACGGTCTGGTCAAGTCGGATACGAGGTAAGGGATCCTACTCCTCTCTTTCTTTTTAAGTACACTTTTTTATGTCATTCCCTCTAAAGCTCATCTTTCTTGTTATTGGGATGTTATTTTATATTAAACTTACTGTAATTTTTATGTTCATGTGATGAGAGACCCCATTCTCTCTCATCAATCCATTTTTGAAGTTTTGAGTGGCGCCGTTAGGCTGCTGAATTTTCGTAATAGATCTAACCTCTCTCTTTCTTTTTAAGTACTCTCCTTTATGTCACTTATTTTAAGCTCCTCTTTGTAATTTTGGGGGATGTTATTTTATATTCCTCTTACTGTAAATTTTATTTTAATGTGATGAGATACCCTATTTGATCTCATCAATCCATATTCAGAAGTTTTATGTGGCGCCGTTAGGCTGCCGAGTTTTCGTAAGGGATTTTTCATCTCACTTTTGTTCCCGTGAGATTTATGCTACATTTGCCACAAATTCAATTGAGTGGTGTATGTACTGCCCATTATTCTACTCTTTGTGTAATATACTTTTGTTTATGAGTATTTACATCTATTATCTATTGTCCTTCTTTCATGGGGTGTATGTTTTGAAAGATACCCAAGTCGGTAAGGGAACCTTTCACCCTCCTCTTTTTTTAAAGACTTCTTTTGTTGGGTATTTTAATTTACATATTGATTATGTTGGGATATGTTCTCATATATCATTATTGATGTAAATTTTATGTCCAAGTGATGAGATACTCTTTTTATCTCTCATCAGCTCATTTTGATGTGATGTCGTTAGGCTGTCAAGGGAACTTTTTAACCCAACTTCGATTTCTTTGGGTTCAACATGTAGTCATTGAATATGTCATCCATTGAATATGTGTGAATGACCTTTTATTGTTTTACACTTAATATCCACTTATATTGGGTGTACTTATATTTGTCACACATATTTTTGAGATTGATTTGTCCTTAATTTAAGGATACCTTCTCTATAAGGGATTTCATCACATTTGACATTTCTATTGAGGGTTCATTGTTGTTATGCACCAATTCACTCTTATATGGTGTATATAATGTCCTTTGGAGTATTATATCTTGAATCCATTTATTCTCATGATATTATAAAGTTCTGAATAAATGTTATTCTTCAATTATTGTATTCAAGTGTCTCTAATTTTGGTAAAACCCCTTTAACCAAAATATCGTTTTAAATGTTTTAATTATTTGTTCTTATTAATATCCATGTTTTCAAAATGATTTTAAGGATTTATTTATATGGATATTAATGGTTTAAAATTTTAAGCTTCAAGGTGGTATGGGACACTTTGATTCAAAAATCTCTTTATTAAATGTTTTAAATGGTTTTGGAAATGGTTTCTTTTTGAATGGATTCATTATTTCAATATACTAAAATGTTATATTGTGATTGAAATGTGGAAATGTTATGTTTCCTTTATGCATGTTTTATGTGATACATTTATGTTATGGTTCTTGGGCATTATTATGAAAACTGGTGGTTCCGTGATAAACTAAGGGCGGGTGAGCCCGATATAGCTCTCCAATGCATTGGGTAACGCGAAGGAGTGAAACGTTAAGGTTTCTCCGAAGAGATTTAGGGAATATACTATGATGGGTATTCCAAACGTAACCAAGAGGGTTACTCCCTATGTAAGAATGTTATGAATGCCTCAAGTTACCTTTATGTCTTATGTTTTCTATGATTTATTCATGATTTGATATGCCTATGTTTTATGGGTAAAGTGTGATTTCATTCTAATGTATATATGAACTCATGTTTCCTTTCCATATTTTTATAACTCTTACTGAGCTTTTTATGCTCATCCCAAGTTTTTGAAATGTTTTTCACAGGTCAAGGGAAAGATACATGATGTGATGATAGTGTCAAGGATGTGTCAAGAAAGAATCCGTGTTATATTTTAAATATGTTTCCGTTGATGGGAAGAATGAATACTGTCTTTTATGTAACCACTTTGTTTAAATGTGGAATGTAATGCAAGTTTCATGATCTAATTCTCTAAAACTCTAAACCTGAAAAAGATCCTCAATGTGTAATCTTGTAATAACTCAAGATTAAGTAAGGTTTAAGGCTAGGTCCTTATAGTTGGTATCAAAGGTCAGTTTAGATAACTTTAGAGGTTAGGGTATTCTTTAAGCATAAGTGACATTACCATAATGGTTAGGATTTCAGAAAGAGTCCTAATTTTAGATAAAGTGAATGAGTAAGTATATCTTAGTGTTTACCTTCCTCATTAGTACATTATGGTTTTGTTGATATACTCACACTGACCTTTTTGGTTTTAGTAAATGGATGGATCTAGCAGGCACCAAAGTGACAATGGGTTTGAAGGAAACTGTGTGGTTCTCTGATTAAGATACTGGATGAGATGGGGGATTCAATGAGGAATCTCATAGTTGTTCTAAACCAACTATCAAGGAGTCATGATCAATCGCTTCAACCTTGGTGAGTTCTCTAATGCATCATGTACGATATGGCCAACTCGATGTGGAAATTCAGGTAATAATTATTAAGGTAACCATTAGGGTTTATATGATCCTTACTTTTTAGGTAATTATGGGTTACTCTATGATATGATGGAAAATGAAAGGAATGAGATAAACTTGAGGTTAAAATATGTTATGATCATTTTTGAAGATTTTATCTCGTTTTGGGGGATGTTTTAAGAATTATATAGTTTTGGAAAAAGGACAACACGCAGACCGTGTGACAACCCGTCGCGTCGGACAATGCTGCGGGAATCGAACCCACAACCAAAGTGCGACTGGTATTTATCGCCTACCACTGGACTACGTGAAGTCCCTGGTTAGTTTGACTGATTCTTTCTAGTTATATGATTTTATGAATTAAGAGTAATTTGATTTTGGGTTATTTATGAAAATGATTAACCTATCATGGAGGATATGTGATTAGGTTAATTACTTTTCAATACGAGACTTTAGGAGCAACTGATGTTGTTTGGAGATATATGTTACGATTTAACTTGGAAGACTATGTGACTAAATCCTTCAAATATTGGGGTTTCAATCTTAGTTTGGTTTACTTTGAAGAATTTTATAGACAAATTGATTATAGAATGGTCCTCGTTGAACTTTGGGTTTTGTTGGACAAATTTTGGAGGTTAAGAATAGATTTTCTTTTTAATGGGTTATCCTTTTCTGGATTATCTGACCTTGTACTAACCTTTTTGGTTTTGGTTTTGGTTAAAGCCTAAAGACATGGGATGTATATAGTTCTCTTTTGTGGATTAGGTGATTCTCTAGAAGTTGATTATAGTACTCTTAATGTGAACAAGTCTTCCTAAATACTCGTCTTTTGGAGAAAATATGAGTTTGTGTAAGGAATCTAATAAAAGTTGAAAGTCAATATGATAAGTGATTATGCTTCCTTATGAATAAATTCCTCAATATTAAGTAACTTAAAACAAAAATTTTGTCTATTAACTTTTCTTACTAGGGAACCCAACAGCGTTTAACCCATCACAAGTTTGTGATTTTCTTATTGTTAACTTTCTCCTAAACATGTTTTCTATCACTCTCCATAAAAACATGACCCTATGTTTTCTCCTCCATGTCCATGTTTTCCTACATGGATTCCTAGTATGGGTTAACTCGGGTGACCTCTGTGCTTATCTTTCTTTATTTTAAAGTGATTGTTTTACCGACTCTTGTTCCGATGTGGGACTTTCAAGGATGTTTCCGAGCGCAATTTTAAAACTGCGAGGACACAATTCCCAAAAGGGGGGAAGGATGTAACACCCCAGGTAAATAAAGAATATGAAATTTTCATATTTATCCATATTTGTGAGTAAAATATTAATATGACTTTAAAGGGGACTCTATGCTCGATGGCGTACCCAACACGCAACAACGAGTTTCTTGGGAATCTTACATTGCACTCTAATAATAAAATAATATTATTTTTAAATGGTAGTTAACATGTAGCCGTTGTATTGGCGGGAATCGATAGAAATAACTAAAATATGATTATATATGTTTTTAAATGCTTTTACATTTATCCAATAAAAGATAAAGGCTTAAAATACGGAAAGAATTCAATTTAAGGCGTATATGCCCTAGTTTTCACTAAAGGTTCACTTATCACCTTTTGATGTTGAACCATCATTAAATATAGTTTTGTTCACTCTTAAACATTCTTTTGGACCAAATAAAACTCTTATTAAGAATCGGAACATCAAAATTTACTTTGTGTAAATTTTTGGTATCTTTCCGATAAAGTTCATTTTTTTAATGAATAGTGTAAAATGTTGTATTTTAATTCAAAACCTCTTTTTAATCTAATTTATTTATATGATTAGATTATCTTTTGAATTGGTTTTAAAGTGAAATTAGAATATATTTTTACCATTAAATCCAATAGTGGTCGTTGGAATTAATTTCATTTTGAAATCAGACTTAAACTAGTGTCAATCTTTTGATACTTATTGTTTCATAAAAACACGCTATTTGCTCTGACAGCGGGAATTAATTATTAAATTAATTAATTTGACTTAAATGTTTTGAATTTTGTAAAATAGACTTCATTTTTGAATTCAGAATATCAAATATAGCTTAGAGTTAATTTTTGGGATTTTTCTGAAAAACTTCAATTTTTGATGAATAGTGAAACCACTAAGTGGTACTTATAAAAACCGATTTTTCTGTTTAAATGAAATTTTGACATCTTTGTGTTTTGAATTTCAAAAATCTGACATACATGGTTGTCATTAAGAAGTAAAATGTGGTTCAATGGGATAAAAATAATTTTTTGGTGAATAGTAACTTATTAAGTTTTTAATCGCGATTAGAGGTAATTAGTGTAGTTTAAGGTAAAAATAATG
Source organism: Viscum album (assembly GCA_963277665.1). Taxonomy (NCBI): domain Eukaryota; kingdom Viridiplantae; phylum Streptophyta; class Magnoliopsida; order Santalales; family Viscaceae; genus Viscum; species Viscum album. Next base: position 103,222,661 of record OY728155.1, read on the forward strand.
TTTTAATAATATGAAATGAACTTGACACATGTCCTAACCTCATTGGATGTGTGATGGCAGACCAAGACAAGCCATGGGTCAACTTGGGGACCCCATGGAGCCACTTTGGTTGGGAAATGACATAAATAACTTTTTATTTAATGTAAAAGTAAAAATGACACAAACATGATATGTTTTACTAAAATAATTTTTAAGTTGGGTTATACAAATCAGATGTTTTATTATAAATAGTCATTGGAAAGATAAAAATATTTCCTACATCATAGTAATTTTTTTATAATTTTTATACATTAAATAAATTAAATTATTTATGACATCATAATGATGCAGCGATGACATCATTATCTGACGATTTAAATAAAATGAGAAGATAATGTAAACTCTATGCCCTACACATGTCAAAAACTTATTGGATGGGTGGATTTCGAACCCTTATCACCTTATCCACGAATTATATCAATGTGGGACCTTTTAAAACCGAAACACATTTTCAAATAAAGTAATATTTCTTACTTTCCAAAAGTGCCCCTCCTCTCCTCTTATAAAAGGCCCCCACCTCTACCTCATTTCACACACTCCTCAAGCCTTTGGCTCGGCCAACCCCTGCCCATTTACTCTCTCCACATACCTCTCATCATCCTAGAGGATTCCCTTTGGGCATAATCCTTTCAAAGGAATCCTTTAGGCTCAAATCAAAAGGAGTTACACTTTTAAAGGTAATTCATTCTCTCATGTTCATTTGTTTTATTTTGCTTCTCCAACCCCCTAAACTCTTTTTATTTACTTCTTTTGTAACAACACAAGTATCTTCCATATACTAGGATGTTTGTATAAGATTTATTCGAGCTAAACTCTCACACAACTACATCAAATGGTTAAAGAACATATGGTTTCCGTGGATGGTGAAATTCTGCCTCCCGAAACGATGATTGTTCAATACTCATTTAACACCTTCAAAGGTGGCCATTATGATGTCATTATTTTTATATATGATATATAATATGTTTATTGTTTCCTTAAGCTTCTTTTTTTTTCATTTTGGGCATACCTTTATGGTTTCCATTATGGGTAAACGCGATATCTTCATTTAAGGAAGTGCGGACTACCGCCCCCTCAAAGTGATTTGATTCGTTAGATACCATATGTGGGACGTATAAAGGATGGAACTATGATATTATATATGATATTATAATGGAATTATAATATACCTTTATATCATTATTATTCCATTCTATAAAATATGAAATAGAAATGAAAGTAGCGTTCATGCGTACGTACGGCTTACCGTCTCCATGAACGGTGCATTTCATTTCTTACATCTAAATGATTATGTAATATTATAAATACATGTATATGATGGATATATATGACATATATGATATCTACATCATGAATAAAATTCTGGATATAATAAACATTTGGCCACACGAACAACATGTAATTGTAAGAAGTCCACTTTCGACTTAAGAACCAAATATCGGAAAAACAAATATTATTAACTTAAATGATGACATAATGTTTATGACATGGTAATAAGTGATATAAAAATGAATAATGAACTTTAAAAAGGTTCTTAAGGAAGTAGAAATTAACTCAAGTTTATTATTCAGGAGATTAAAGAATGGTCGGGTCAAGTCGGATATGAGGTAAGGGATCCTACTCCTCTCTTTCTTTTTAAGTACACTCTTTTATTTCATTCCCTATAAAGCTCATCTTTCTTGTTATTGGGATGTTATTTTATATTACACTTACTGTAATTTTTATGTTCATGTGATGAGAGACCCTATTCTCTCTCATAAATCCATTTTTGAAGTTTTGAGTGGCACCGTTAGGCTGCCAAATTTTCGTAAGAGATCTAACCTCTCTCTTTCTTTTTAAGTACTCTCCTTTATGTCACTTATTTTAAGCTCCTCTTTTTAATGTTGGGGGATGTTATTTTATATTCCTCTTGCCAAGAATTTTATTTTAATGTGATGAGATACCCTATTTGATCTCATCAATCCATATTCGGAAGTTTTATGTGGCGTCGTTAGGCTGCCGAGTTTTCGTAAGGGATTTTTCATCTCACTTTTGTTCCCGTGAGATATATGCTACATTTGCCACAAATTACATTGAGTGGTGTATGTACTGCCCATTATTCTACTCTTTGTGTAATATACTTTAGTTTATGAGTATTTACATCAATTATCTATTGTCCTTCTTTCATGGGGTGTATGTTTTGAAAGATACCCAAGTCGGTAAGGGAACCTTTCACCCTCCTCTTTTTTAAAAACTTCTTTTGTTGGGTCTTTTAATTTACATATTGATTATGTTGGGATATGTTATAATATATCTTTATTGATGTAAATTTTATGTCCAAGTGATGAGATACACTTTTTATCTCTCATAAACTCATTTTGATGTGATGTCGTTAGGCTGTCAAGGGAACTTTTTAACCCAACTTCGATTTCTTTGGGTTAAACATGTAGTCATTGAATATGTCATCCATTGAATATGTGTGAATGAAATTTTATTGTTTTACACTTAATATCCACTTATATTGGGTGTACATATATTTTTCACACATATTTTTGAGATTGATTTGTCCTTAATTTAAGGATACCTTCTCTATAAGGGATTTCATCACATTTGACATTTCTATTGAGGGTTCATTGTTGTTATGCACCAATTCACTCTTATATGGTGTATATACTGTCCTTTGGAGTATTATATCATGAATCCATTTATTCTCATGATATTATAAAGTTCTGACTAAATGTTATTCCTCAATTATTGTATTCAAGTGTCTCTAATTTTGGTAAAACCCCTTTAACCAAAATATCGTTTTAAATGTTTTAATTATTTGTTCTTATTAATATCCATGTTTTCAAAATGGTTTTAAGGATTTATTTATATGGATATTAATGGTTTAAAATTTTAAGCTTCAAGGTGTTATGGGACACTTTGATTCAAAAATCTCTTTATTAAATGTTTTAAATGGTTTTAGAAATGGTTTCTTTTTGAATGGATTCATTATTTCAATATACTAAAATGTTATATTGTGATTTAAATGTGGAAATGTTATGTTTCCTTTATGAATGTTTTATGTGATACATTTATGTTATGGTTCTTGGGCATTGTTATGAAAACGGGTGGTTCTGTGATAAACTAAGGGCGGGTGAGCCCGATATAGCTCTCCAATGCATTGGGTAACGCGAAGGAGTAAAACGTTAAGGTTTCTCTGAAGAGATTTTGGGAATATACTGTGATGGGTATTCCAAATGTAACCAAGAGGGTTACTCCCTACGTAAGAATGTTATGAATGCCTCAAGTTACCTTTATGTCTTATGTTTTATATGATTTATTCATGATTTTATATGCCTATGTTTTATGGGTAAAGTGTGATTTCATTCTAATGTATATATGAACTCATGTTTCCTTTCCATATTTATATAACTCTTACTGAGCTTTTTATGCTCATCCCAAGTTTTTGAAATGTTTTTCACAGGTCAAGGGAAAGATACATAATGTGATGATAGTGTCAAGGATGTGTCAAGAAAGAATTCGTGTTATATTTTAAATATGTTTCCGTTGATGAGAAGAATGAATATTGTCTTTTATGTAACCACTTTGTTTAAATGTGGAATGTAATGCAAGTTTCGTGATCTAATTCTCTAAAACTCTAAACCTGAAAAGATCCTCAATGTGTAATCTTGTAATAACTCAAGATTAAGTAAGGTTTAAGGCTGGGGCCTTATAATGGAAGCATCCTTAGTGTCATCAATTCAGTCTGTTATGAATGACTCAGTGGCTAGTATTCTGTCAGAAAGAGCACCTATTGTTGTGCCTGCTAATATGATCACCAGGCATGACTTAAAATCTTTTAAAGCTGAAATGAAAGATTCTTTGAGTGCTTCTGTTTTTTATTTAAAGAATATTTTTTTTTTTGAGGAGCTGAGAAACATGGAAATATATTTTTAACTCTCTCTTGGGTGTAGTGTGTCAACCTCTATGGCAGAGATAGTTGATGAAGTCATAGCTTCCCAGAATCATATGTCTAGCTTGGAAGAGGATGTTGAATTTATAAATAAATTAGTTGTCCCTCTGGAAACCCATATGAGTTCTAAATATCAAGCAAACAAGGATTTGGTTTATGTAAAAAGTTTTGTGAGCCAGATGGTTTCAGTTTTTGGGGAGTTCAAGTCTTCAGTAGAGAATCATGTCAGCACCCAAGATTCTCTTGTTAAGAATCTTATAAGTGGGCTTACTAAATCTTTCAAGGAAATGGTTGCATCCACTGTTGCACCTCTGAGTGCTACCAACTTTTCATTGTACATTGATCAGATTAGAGCTTTGATGAAGTATGATCTTGTTTCAGCTTCAACTAGTGGCTCTGTGGACTCATCCGCCCTAAGTCAAGTGGTGTCTACCACTAGGGATATTGGACATATCGTTTAGAATTTCATGAGAGAGTCTACTACTTATCATAAGGAAGTCGAAGACAAAGTGGATTATTACTTCCAAAGGGTTTAAACCAAGCATCATCTCAACAACAATTTCAAGCTTATGTTAGAAAACATGAAGCTACCTCCAGTCAATCAAGCCTTCAGGGAACAAGTAAGAAAAATCAGGGAGCTAACTCCAGCTTTGGATAAGTTTTTGGAAAACAAGGATGAAATTTTGTCTGCTATGGAGAGAGGAGGAGGAATCATTATAGACTTCAGAAATCTCTTGTTTCCCTTCTTGCATGTTGATAATCGGCCAATGATTGTACCTCCATCTTTACCTGCATCTGCCTCTACTACTTCTCCTGCTCAGATGACTCCAGCCCAAGATATCTGTGGCCTTACTTCTATGATCACTCAGAGAGCTACCTAGTATAGGCCAGGAACAGTTTCAGTAGCTCAACCTCCTTTGATCATTTCTCGTGTTCCTAAGCCTCCACTTGTATCCACACAGTCCGAGTCTACCTTGGATCCCAAAGGAAAATCCCAAGTGGACATTTAGGAGGTGGATTGAATAATGGCTAAGACATTTGATAGGAGTCACTCGTAATCTTTTTGTTTCATTTTTGTCTTTATCTGTATCTTTTTTCACCACGAAATACGAATGATCTTATTCTCTTTTCCATTCTATTACTTCTCTATTTGTTTGTTTCCTACTTTTTACTAATCATAAAGGGGAAGAAAAATGAGAAGATGGATATATGCGCATAAGAAAGGGGAGACCTATGAGACTTATGAGAAATATAATTCTACCTCTGATACATTTGTTTTATAATTCTAGTAATTTGTTTTTATTTTGTTTTTATTATTATCTCTGATACAATTGCTTTTAATACTATATCCTCTGATACATTAATGGTTATTTTGGATTATAATACCTAAGTTGTGATTATCAAAAAGGGGGAGATTGTTGACCTCACCTGTTTTGATAATCTCAATCATGCTTTAATATGCTTTGATAATCCCAATTAATGTTTATCTATATACTTTCAATCTATAACATTCTATTATTAAGTTGATAAAAATATCAAAATAATCATTGGAATATGTTCATTAATGTTTATCTATGTTTATACATACTTTGAAATAACTCTAACTCAATCTAAATATGATTTTCATAGAACAGATAAGTATTAAGTGTTGGGTCACTGATACAGACCTAATGGTACTTAGTCTACCGATAGACATGGTCACCGATAAGCAATGGTCACTGATACAGAAAAACAAAGTCTACCGATACGAGCTACCGTTAGAGTAATTCTACCGATATGTGTAAGTCTACTGGTATGCAAGTCCACTGATATAGAAAGACAAAGTCTAACGATACAAGGAGTGATCGGTACAAGAACAAAGAGCTACCTATAGGATCTCACTACTACACAGAGACCTACCACTACATAAAGCGACCGATACAAGGAGCTACCGATACATAGAGCTACTATTATAGAGAGTAACAGCTACCGTTACAAGGCATCCACTGATACAAATTCCACCGTTACAAGTCTACCAATAGAGAGCTACTGATGGAAGATGACTGTTAACTAGTCACTGCTACTCGAACTCTCTACTCAGTCAATATTATTAATATAATGCTAACGGTTATATTTGGTTAATTTAATTCATGTACTATTAATTAATGATAGTGGTTGGTATTTCAGGAACCATGCCTCATACCTGTAAAAAGGTAATCATTCCCATTGTCAGAGCTAAAATCTATAAAAGGAAAGACAACGGCTAGAAATAAGGAGTGCTGAAAAGAAGTGAAAACGATGTTGGGTGTGGTGACATATGAAGATATTCATCTAATACAAAAAGAACACATGCACCAGAGCTTAGAACAAGAGAAGAAATTTTGTTGGAAGCTAAGGGATATTGTTGTGCTAAAAAGACTATTTCAACCTCGAGCAAATTTTGAATATACTGGAAGTCGTATACAAAAACGACACTCTATTTTCAAGAAAACAACCAGAGAAGAACTCCAACATTTTTTTGTTTAATCAAAAAGAGTCTAGAGCTGCATTTCAAATCACTAGAGCATTTCTAAACTCATATCTAATCTCTCTCAGTGATTATCTTATTTATATTCTGAGAAGTGTGTGTGCTCTATATTTTTAGACACACACTGTCTCTTGTGCCTAACTGGAGGATTTCTAAATCCTCTTAAAAAACATCTATAATTCTCTTGTATCCCACTTAGGATAGTCGTAGAGGTAAAGTGTGACCTAGATAGCATGTGTGCTATTGTGTTTATTTGTTCCCATGAAGAACTGTGGTAGAGGTCTTAGTACCTGGACAGTCTCTGAACTATTTTTTACCCTTATCCAGGGTGTGGATCAAAATATATATAAATTTTTTGAGAGGACTAAGTCTCGACTTGAGACTAAACCTCTTGTTTTAAACTACTGTTCTTATTTTATTTTGTTTTAAACTATATTGATTATTCCGCTGCTAAGTACTTTGAAATATAAATATATTTTAGTGGAACTCTGATAGTTAAACTAGCAGGTGTTTGTATTTATTTTAAGGTAGTAGGTTAGTTTCAAAAGTTAATTAATCTTCAGATTTGATTAACTGAGAACTAATCAATCTCTTGAGAACCTAACTGACCCTTTACTGTTTTACAAATTCACTACAGTTTTTCTTGTTATTCAATTTGGGGGATTTGTTAATAATAATCTTTTCAACAAAAATTTTAATTGGAACTCAATTCACCCTCCTCTCGAGTATCCACTCTGACCAACAATTTTATTAGATTATTTTCATCTATGTCAACATAATTTGTTGGACTTTATGCTTAATTGAGATTGATTTATTATGATACAATATTCTATATTGTATTTAAGGGTTTATTATATATATGACTTCTCATGTGCTATTTTTATACCATACATGGCTTATGGTTGAAGTATTAACATTTTGTATGTATTTTTAATACGAATGTTTATGTTATGTTATGTTTTAACCCTTTCATAAGAGGAATGTGTTGGACTTAGTAAGTGATGGGTGGAGACCACTGTAGCCCCTCAATACATCAGTAAGTCTCATGATACAAACTAGTGTCTTGTAATGAGGTGTTTATGGTATGGTTATTTATGATCTTGGAATGAGTCCTTGATGGTATGGTTATGATGTCCAACATTATGCATTTCCTTTTTATGAGATTATTTATTGATAATATATGTGATTATTAGACTAGTAGAATATCCATGTGAATATATAAATGGAATTATTTGATTTATTCTTTCCATATTATGCTGAATATTATGTTTAAAAGGCTTTTGTTTTAGTTTTATACCTTGAATTTAAATGTTGATACTTATTTATGACAGTTTTTTTCTCTATTTTTTATCCTTACAGAGCATCTGATCTCACCCCTTTATTAGGTTTCATTTTTCCCCAGAATGTGAAGAAGTATATTATGATGTAATTTAAGGGATAATCTAAGGGATATTAGTGTTTTAAATGGAGACACTATGTTTTTTTATTTCATGATGTAATGTAAAACTTATGTTTGTATCTAGTTCTTTAAAAGATACTAAACTGATCGGTCCTTTGGGATTTTATTGCTTGTGATCATGATAATATAATAAAATAATGCACCGACTCTGGGCAACTAGGGTTGGGGTGTTACATTTGGTATCAAATAAAGTTTAGTACAAACCTTGGAAACTATATTTAGAAAAACCTTGATTAGGGAACATTACCATAAGATAGACTCTGAGGATAAGTATAGAAGAACGTCCTACAATTTTGGTAAAATAGAGATTATGTGGGTATTCCTATAAAATACATCCTTGTCTGGATACTACAAGTGGGAGTGATTCTATTACAGATGTACCTTAGAGTAATAAATCTGACAAGATGTTCCGGTCTTGACTTAGGGTAACCTGGTACATGACAACAAGCCTTATTGCGCACCTAGTTTTACACTCCTAGGGGATATGCTTAGGATAATTCACATTTCCTTTACAAACCATTATGAAGGATTTATGAGTAAATATGTACCCAAAGAACCATTTTTATGATTATGAATTATATATGAATAAATTAATCAATTTATGTTAAGTATTTTACTAGTTTGGAATTATGCATTATGATTCATAACCTAATATAGTGTATGCCATTATTTATAAATGGTGCCTATTGGAAGGAACAAAAACCATATCAATACATGTAATCCATGTAGGGATTTCCCTCCTATACAAGATAATGATAGTGGTGCTAGTGATACAACTGGAACTGAACAACTTATAACAATATTGGGAAAACTGACTCGGGTTATGAATAAAAACATTACCCATATGGATAAGCCTAATCCAAAACATGGAGGATCAATGTTAGACCGCTTCATGAGAAAAAAACCTCAAACATTCAATGGTACAACAAATATATTTATATATGATCAATGGATAAGTTATTTAGAGAAAATATTTCTTTCTTTGGGGAGTAACGAAATGGAAATGTTGTTATGGAAGTCTATCATATATCAGGAGATTCATATCAATGGTGGTCATTAATTAAAAACATGAAGGAGGATGAAGTGGTATAAAATATGGAATAGAGGGAATTTAAATAAATTTTCCTAGAAAAATACTTTCCTTGTGATCTATGAGAGAATATGGAGAGGAAATTTCTGAGTCTGAGATAGGAGGATGAGAATGTTGAAAATTATGAAGCTAACTTCACAAGGTTATAAAGGGATTCTATAGATTACATACATAACCCAAGAAGTAAGATTGATCAATTATTTTATGGGTTAAAACTATTCCTCTGACAGGCACTAGTATTACAACCTTTCTTATCGTATGAAGAAATAATATCATATGCTATCAAGAAAGAAAAGGAATTCTCTATATCTTATGACTTTAAAGGAAAGCAAGAGAAGAAGAGAGATGCCTAATACTCTAGAAAAGGAAATAAAGGGGATAATGGAAAAGATTACATTACACCATTTATTAATTATGGGAAGAAATACCCTGGTACTTGCTTAAAAGGAATGATAGTTTTCTACAAGTAGGGAGAAAAAGTAAAATAAGATCATGATTGAAAGGGTAAGAAAGAATCTATCAATTTTGAGTGATAAGATTTTAAAGAGATGGGATATTATGAAAATTATTGTCCTAAGTGTCAGTCAAACTTTCCCTAGAAAAGTCCAAGGGAGAAAGACTAAGCTTTTGTGGTCACAACTGGTGAGGTTGAAGTTCCTAATGATGTGGTGGAAGGTACTTTAATCGTTTCCTCAAATTCATCCAAATAATTATTTAATTCTAGATACTCACATTCCTTTATATCTTCCCAGTTTTTTTAAAAAAATTATATTTTTACAATTCACATTAACAAGGGAGTTTTTAGTCAAAACCCCTAAGGGAAGTCTCATTGCAACAAAGATGTGACAGGCAGTTCCCATTATGACATATAAATGAGCTTTATCTGCTAACTTTATCATCACACCTATGGTTGACTTTGATGTAATCCTTGGTATGGACTAGATATCAAAATATGATGCAAAATTTATTGCAAGAAGCAGGAAGTTGTGATTTGTGAGGAAGATGTAGAATCCATTATCTTTAGAGCAGAAACATCATCACTTGATTCTTATCAAAATCCAACCCCAATAGATTTACTAAATGATATTCTTGGGAAGAAAGAGAAAATAACATCTAGGGATGAATAAAGAAATATTAAAATTGAGGATGTACCTATTTTATAGGAATTCATTGATATTTTCCCAAAGTTTTACCCAGACATCCCCTAAAGCGTGAATTTGAGTTTTGTATTGATTTAATCCCCTATGCAAGACCAATATAAATGAATCCATATAGAATTACTACAATGGAATTAGTAAATCTAAATAAAAAACTAGAGGATTTGAGTAATAAGGTATTTATTCACTCTAGTGTTTCTTTATGGGGTGCCCTAGTTCTTTTTGTTAAGAAGAAAGATAGATCAATGAGGTATTGCATTGAATATAGAGAAATCAATTCCATTACAATAAAGAGAAAGTATCATATGCCTCGCATTGGTGATTTGTTTGATAAAATTCATGGATGTAAATATTTTTTGAATATTTAAATTCATTTTGGATATCATCAATTGTGTGTAAAGAATGAAGATATTACAAAGACATCATTCCAAACAAGGTATGGTCATTACGAATTTATGGTAATTCCATTTGGATTAACAAATGCACCCTCTGTTTTAATGGATCTAATGAAAAGAGTGTTCAAGTAATATCTTGATTATTTTTTCATAGTATTTATTAATGATATCTTGGTATACTCCAAAATCTAAAAAGACCATGAGAACCACTTACGGAATGTTTTGAAGACTCTTAGAAGAAATAAACTACATGGGATGTTTAGAAAGTGTGGATTCTGGCTTCAAGAAATTTCTTTTCTTGGTCATATTGTCTCCAAATAGAGAATCTCTAGTGATTCTACAAAAACAAAAGATATCCAATAATGACCAGCACTGACGAGTATAACCAAGGTATGTAGTTTTATTAGTTTAGTAGGTTACTATCGGCATTTAATCTATAATTTTTCACAATTGGTAAACCCATTAACCAAGCTCACATGTAAAGAGGTTAAATTCATTTGGAAAAAGAGTGTGAATAATATTTTGAATAATTTAAGAGAATATTAGTCAATGATCCTATATTAACTTTACCATCTGGGAATGATGGGTTTGTGATTTATAGTGACGCATCAAGGAAAGGACTTGGTTGTGTTCTTATGAAAAATGATAGGGTTATTGCATATGCATCAAAGAAGTTAAAAATTAATGAAATAAACTACCCAACTCATGGTCTTGAGTTAGTAGTAGTAATATTTACTCTGAAGATATGGAAATACTATCTCTACGGTGAAATATGTGAGATATATACTGATCACAATAGTTTGAAATACATTTTATCACAGACAAAACTCAACTTGAACAAATGATATGGCTTAAGGTACTCAAGGATATTGATTGCACAATACCCTACCACCTAGGGAAGAAAAATATTGTGGCATATACTTTAAGAATAAAGGACCATGGAGTTCTAAATAAAATGAGAGTTGAAAAGGATCCTATGTTCATGGATCTAGTAAATATAGATATGAAAATTATCATGGAAGGTGAAAACATCACTACTTTTTTAAATGGTTGCCAAACCTTCTTTACTAGAAAGGATAAAATGTTTGAAGTCTGATGATTAGGAGTTTTAAAATAAAATTAAAGCTATGAATGATGGGAGATTGATTGAATTCGTATTTGAAGATGGTATTTTGAAATTTGGGAAGAGGCTTTGTACTCCGGATATATGTGAGATAAAAAGGTAATTATTGGATGATGAACATTGCTCCAATTTCTCTATACACTCTAGTGGCACTAATATGTATACATATTTGAAGGAAAATTTTTGGTGGTACAACATAAAGAGGGAGATTTGTGATTATGTGTCGAGATGTTTTGTTTTTCAACAGGTGAAGGTTGGAAGACAAAATCCTAGAGGAGTCATGAAACTTCTTCCTATACCTGTGTAGAAATGGGATGATATTATGATGGACTTTGACATGGGGCTACCAAAGACTCCCATAAGAAATGATGTGATATGGTTTATTGTTGATTTTATTAACAAATGCACACATTTTCTTGCTATAAGATAAGATTTACCACTTGAAAATTTAGAAATACTATAAATTAATGAAGTTTTAAGACTTCATGGTATACCCCTATCAATGTTTTCTAATCATGATCCTCATTTTACATTCGAATTATAGAAAAGTCTTCAAAAGGCCCAAGATACTAAGCTTCATTTGAGCACTTCCTACCACCCTCAAACTGATGGACAATCAGAAAGAACTATTTAAACCTTATAGAACTTGTTGGTGTAAGAAAACTAATTGGCCCATAACTTCTTGTGGAAATGATGTAAATGGTAAAGAATATTCAGACCCATATCAAAATAGCTCAAATTAGGCAAAATATATATACCAATAACCAAAGGAAGGATTTGGAATTTTAAGTGGGAGATCATGTTTTCTTGAACGTATCTCCATGAAAAGGTGTCATACAATTCAGTAATAATGGTAAATTAAGTCCCAGTTACATCGGACCTTTCAAAATTATGGAACTAATTAGAGCTGTAGATTATTGTTTGGAAATGATGTGAAGTCTCTCCAAAGTTCATGATGTCTTCCACATATCAATTTTAAGAAAATACATGCCAGAACCAACGCATGTACTCACCTATAAAGAAATAGAACTAGAATCAAATATATCTTACTGTGAAGTTCCTATTGAGATTATTGGAACTAGATATCAAGTGTTGAGAAACTGGATGACTCATCTGGTAAAAGTTCTTTGGAGAAACCATAAGAGGCGACGTGGGAACCTGAGGAACTTATGATGAAGAACCACTCGAATCTTTTTATGAAGTGATATTCTAGAAATATAGAGGATGAAATTATTTGAAGGAGGGAATAATGTAACACCCCAAGCTTCCATGGTATGCTTCTTTTAAATAATTCAATAGCTTGCACTGCATGCTGAGTTCGAGCACACCATGACCTATCAAACTAGTCGTTTAAAAAGACATTGTGAATAGTATTAACCAAATTATGAAATTTATAAATTTTATTTTTTAAAATAGACTTCATTTTTTAATTTGGAATGTCAAAATTTTCTTAGGGTTAATTTTGGGTATTTTTCTGAAAAGTTTCAATTTTTGATGAATAGTGAAAAATACAGCATTGTTGTTAAAAACTGACTTTTTCAATTAAATAATTATTTTACTATAATTTTATTTTAAACTCACAATATATAAATAATATATATATATATTAATCCAATATATTTCATTAGAATCATTTTATAATAAAATTAGATATAAAAATTTATTGAACTTTTGAATGTCTCGTTTACCCGCCTTCTAGCCACATCTACAGGATTTTCATTAACAGTAATTTTTCCACTTCTCTAAATTTAATTTCAAAAAAATGAACATAAGTGATTGTAATCAGTATGAAAAATGTTGTATAATATGATAAAAATAATTGTTGGTGAATAGTAACTTTGGGATTTTATTTACCACGATTAAAGGTAAATAGGGTAATTAAAGGTAAAAATAATATTATAATAATATTTTATTACCCTAACACTTGTCCTAATTTCATTGGATAATTTTTTTTAAACCATAAGCAAATTTAGGTTGAAAATATGATTCTTTTAAATCCACTTGTGTTAGATTAGTACATTTATTATATTTTATTTAAAGAAGAGTAAAAAATATCATATTCAAATTTTAATAACTATATCATTTTCAATATGAGGATATATAAGTGATATGGGCGGCTATAAATAGTATCTAGAAATCTAAAAAATTTATCTACGTAATTTTAATTTATTTATAATTTTAGGAAATAAATAGTTAAATTAAATGGTGACACTATAATGATGTAGTAATTGAATTATTAAAGGAATAATAAATTAAATGATATTAAAAATATTAAAATAAATATAATTTGACTTAATTAATGACAATCATGAATTTTATAGATAACATAGACATTTTAGTGACATATTAGAAATATTGGTTTGAAGTTATCATGTTGTTTTAATATTTTAAAAAATGAAAATATTGAATAGTATCAAAATTGACATAAATGATACTTTAAAATAAATAATATTTAATTTAATGTTATAAAATTCATAAAAATATCTAGTTCAGACAAATAACTAGGATAAATATTTCATAAATGATTCAATTGGGTTTCTTTTTTCATTTTATAGTAACTATATTAACCCGATGGTATAAAAAGGCAAGTAGACATGGTAAGAGTTAAATTGTTTAACTAAGGGTTAAACCAAAAAGATAAGGCTACGTTTGTGAGATAAACTTGTATAAAAATAAATTTTTTAGAGTATTTAGACCCATAATCATCTTATAATCTAAATAAGTCACTTTGTATCTATTTTAAACTAAAAATAAATTTATAATAAATTAATAGTTTTGGAGTTTCCAAAAGTGCCTCTCCCCTCTATTATAAATAGACACATATCCTTCTCTTTTATTCACACCTCTAAATCTATCTTTATAGGCCAAAACCTACCCAATTAACCTCCAAAATTCCCTCCCTTCATCCTATGGGACACATTTTGGGCATAAAACCATCCTAATAATCCCTTTTGTGAAAACCAAAAGGAGACGCTCAAAGAAGAGTTAATTGTTTTACCAATTTCATTCAATTTATTTTCTTCTTATACTTACTCTTCCTATTTTTTCCCATACCAAAGTAATAAATCCAGTATAATATAAATGATTATATGTTATTATAATTATGTAACAATCATATTCTTCCATTTATTCATCCTATGAATAACAATATCACTATGCGTACGTACGTACGACTTACCATCTCCACACAGTGGTGTAATTTTTTATTCAAAACTACTTTATTTGGATGGGTATAATGATGAGTATAATGGATATAAATAATTAATATAACATTATAATTATTATGTATAATTAATATACTATCCAATTCAATACCATTTAACCATTAAGTAAATAATATCATCACTCATGCGTACGTACGGCCTACCGTCTCCACGATGTGGTGAGATTTAGTCTCCACATTAACCATTCAAGAATGATAATAAAATTTATAATACAAGTAAATATAATATTTATGATCTTAATATCATTCTGGATATGAATAAAATACATCCTATGCAAAACAAACATGACTTACACAACAAAACATGCATAAGAAAACGAAGTGGTTAACACCCGAAATAATGGTAATACTGAAATATTATTAACAACATGATATAAGAGGATCATATATGATATGATAAATATGAATATGGTTCTGGTATAATTTAATAACATACTTTAACCATTATACATGAGGTTAACACACTCTTGACTAAAGGAAAGTATAAGGTAAGGGGTAATTTCATAATCTCATTATTATCTGAGGTTGTTTATACGTAAGTATCTACTGGGAAATATTTAGAATCCATGTCCATGTTTCTTAAAATGTATTTCAACATATAATAAACAATTGTTTAAAGTAATTTTTACCCATGATTTACTTTTTATAAAAAAAATTAAAAGGAATCTTTCTGTTGTTTTCCAAATGAGGTACTTTATAAATTTTTTGACAAATTATGAAAAAGAATGTTTTTTAACTTATACAGAGTGAGAGGATATTTCCACCATCATGATGCCTAAACATTTTGAAGATTCCCTTAAAATATTAGAAGTTTATTTTCAAAATAATTTTTTACCTTATTAATTATTTTACTTTTAAATGATTTTAAATTAAAAAGGGATATTTCTCTCAAAGAGTTTTATTGATTTTATTAGATTATTTTCATCTATGTCAACATCCTTTATTGGAATTTATGCTTAATTAAGGTTGATTTATTATGATACAATATTCTATATTGTATTGAAGGGTTTATGATATATTTGAATATGGATGTTTTATTTTGATACCATTAATGGTTTATGGTTAAAGTATTAACATTTTGTATACTAGTTTTAATATAAATGTTTATGTTTTGTTATGTTTTACCCCTTTCATAAGAGAAATGCATAAAACTTAGTAAGTGATGGGTGGGGCCTGATATAGTCCCTATATGCATCATTAGGTCACATAAGACAAATTACTATCGTGGAACGAGGCCCTGATGGCATGGTTATTTATGGTCTTGGAATAAGGCCTTGAAAGTATGGTTATGTTGTCCGAAATTATGAATTTCCTCATTATGAGATTAGATATTGATATTTCATATGATTATTTGAATAGTAGAATATCCATGTGAATATTTAAATGGAATTATTTGATTTATTATTGCCATATTATACTGAATATTATATTTAAAAGGCTTTTATTTCAGTTTTATACCATTCCTTAAAAAATTTATGTTTATTTATGATAGATTATTCTATATTGTTAATACTTACTGATAATCTGAGCTCATCCCTCATCCAACAGCCCAAGGGCCTTATATTTTTTTTATTTTAATAAAAAGACCCCCTTTTAAGGGAAGAAGGGGGAACCCTAACATACTTCATTAACTTAAGAGATACATGACCCGAAGGTCAAAGAGAATCAAAACCAGACTAACCATTAGGAGTTGCCCCTACCCAGCATAAAATAGCTCACCCATTATTTAAAGACCCGGAAATTTCAAGGAAAATTTTTTCTTAATTTTCTTTGGAATTTTACAGGAACGCAGTTTCTGACGGCACCTGATTCCGAGGCCCGGTGTGCCCGGAATTAATTTCTGAAGTTTGGCTCGGGTACGTTCAGTGAACGAGCGAGTGGGTTTTTCTATCTTTTGAACTGGTGCTCGGAATTGAAATCTGATGGCACCGATGAACTCGCAACGCCGGTAATCGCTTAAGGGAACCTTTACCGTAGTTGCGTTTGTGCGGCAGAAGAAGTTAATTAATGGGTTTTAATTAAAAAAGTAAATAAAATTGTTAAGTCAATTTTATTTCTTTTTCAAGGTGGTTAGTTTCTCCCATGGGAAGTTGGTGGTGGGGCCCACATCCACCCAACTTCCCATGTGTGGATAATTAAAAGGGTGGGGCCCACATGAACCCCCCCACCTTTTCAAATTTTCCCTAACTCACTAACCCCTCTTAACCCCTCACATTCCTAACACCCCATTAACTCACCTTCTTTAATATTTTACAACTTGTTGTATTTAATTTGGTGAGTTACATGTAAGTTTTTGAAATTCAAACAATTGAATTTCAAATGCTTTGTTGTGTTAACAAAATAGTTTAGAATTTATTTTATTAGGGTTTGGTGTTGGGTTGTTTGAGAGCTTTTTGGAGAAAAAGCTAAGGAACACCTTCTTCAACATCGACGAAGAACGCGAAGAACACCATTCTTCAACGAAGAACTTCTCCGCCGAAGAACACGGTTCTTCCGCGACGCCGTATCCGCGACGCGACGTTCTTCTTCCACGTCATCTCTTCCGCGACGGTTTTCCGCGACGGAATCGCCGTCAACGACTTCGAATCCCGCTTCGCGACGTCGACGTTCTCCCGCGACGCCCGACCTCCGCGACGCTTGTCTTCCACGGGTTGTTGACGAACACCGTTCCTGAACTGAGGTAGGGGATTGTAATTAATTCTTTTGTTCGTGTTACATTCCTGAATTTCTTCGTGAAATCTTAAAACCTATTGTTATCGAATAACGCGAGGGGGTCGGACCGCACAAACACGGCTGACCCTCCTCCTATGTTCATGTTTGGTTCTTGTGGATGGAGCGGAATGACGTGGTGCCATCGCACCACGCGAGAATCACACGGCAAGTATTACGCGACGCTGTCGCGCCGTGCCGTGAAAAAAAAGAACAAGGACGCGACGCCGTCACGCCGCGCCAAAGAACCACGAAGACGGCGCATTCCATTTTTTACGTGCGGATTGACGGGCGATGACGAAGCAGGCCGTTTGGGCATTTGAATCCCTTCGCAGTGAAGGTGGGGTCCTGGGGGGACCATAGGCGAAGACGACAGAAGGAACGGACCACCGGAGCGCGTCCGGTGGTCTGCGGAAGGCGGCGGCGGCGGCGCGCCGCCGGAGAGGGAGGCGGCCGGTGAACCGCCGGCCTCAATTAGCGGCGAAGGGCGGGGGATCTGCGCACCCCGCCCACAATTCGGCTCAGCCACGCTGGCCGAGCCGCGGCCGGCCGGTCGGGCCAGACCGAGCCGGACCGAGCCGGGCCGGGCCGGGTCGCCCCGGGCCCAGACCCCCGTTTTCGGGCCACTTTCTGTCAAATGCCTGTAACTTGAGATACGGGCCTCCAAACGACTCGCCGTCAGTGGCAACGCGATCCTTGGATCGAGACGGTCGTTTCGGTATATCAAACTCAAGGTTTCAGAGAACTTTGGGTTCGGCCGGGTTGGTTCGTACATGAAACCAACCGGGCCCTCAGAGCGGAAACGCTCGTAACATGAGTTCCAAACGTCCGAATGACGTGCCGTCGACTTTGTTTATTTCCTCTAAGTGAGACGGATCTTTTGGCTTACTCCGCTCGAGGTTTGGATGCCATCAGAGTGCGGTCGGGTTGGTTTGCTCACGAAATCCAACCGGGCCCCTGGAACGAAAAAGTCAATAACTCACAAACCGGGCGTCCGATTGATGCACCGTCTGTCTCGTTGTTTTCTCTTGTTGAGACGGAACTTTTGGCATACTTCGCCCGAGTTTTGGATGCAGTTGAGATACGGTCGGGTTGGATTGTACCCAAAATCCAACCGGGCCCCTGGAACGGAAAAGCTGATATCTTTCTGACCGGACGTCCGTTTGACGAACCGTCAGCGGCATTGTTGATCACGTTGAGAAACGGTCCCTATGAGTATACCCTATGAGTGTTCGGGGTATAATTGAGTTACGGTCGGACTGGTTCGCACACGAAACCAACCGGGCCCCGGGGACGAAAAGGCTAATAACTCGCAGACCGGGCGTCCGATTGACGCGCCGACTGTTGCGTTGAGACCCCTACGACAAGGCGGTCCTTTGAGATACTTCTTCTTGGGACTTCGAGATACTTTGAGTATCGACTTGTAGCTCATGGAGAGGACCCTCCCAGAGACAAGCGTACGGAGTACGGAGACCGTGTAGCCAGCAGAGACCTGAAGACTTCTTGTCCGATTCGATTCGTAGTGACTTACGTAGCCCAGTGGGGAGCACTACTTTGTGAGGTGGCAGACCCACAGCGGAGGAGCACTACTATGTGAGGTGGCAGACCCGCGGTACTCGACAGGAGGAGTACCTCTGTAGTCTATGAGAGGGGGACACTACTGTGTTTGGGTGGCAGACCCCGGCGGGAAGCACTACTGTGTGAGGTGGCAGGCTCGCGGTACTCGATAGGAGGAGTACCTCAGCAGTCTTAGGTTAGTGAGCAGTACCTCAGAGTCATGACAGGACCACTGTACACTCCAGAGATGGAGCTTTTCAGCAGTTATGGTTTTGATAAAGAAAATCCTGGTTTGAGCTGAGACTTTTGACCTTTGTGTTTACCTCATGATTGAGATGGGTCACTTGATACTTAGGCATATGTATGGGCATATACCTGGGTAGTGGTTATCCGTTGATTTCACAATCCTTGTGTTTCCTCATGATTGAGATGGGTTACTTGATAACTTAGGTATATGTATGGGCATATATCTAAGTAGAGGTTATCTGTTGAGATCTTCTTGTGGTTATCCTTGTTGGTTTAGTGAGACCTTGAGGGTCTCGGGGTCCCTACTGAGTATCGTTATACTCACCCCTGCACGGGCTATGCCCGCACCTCGTTGTGTTGGTTGCAGACAACAGGCAGTGCTGACGGAGGCTGAGTGTTCGAGGACTGGTCGGTACCCGGAGGTGGACTACACGACGAGTCAGTACCCGAAGGTGGACTACACGACGTGACGACTCACAGAGGAGGTTGATGGACGAGAGCATGGAGGAGGCTATCTGTACCTAACCTTCAGGTAGGATCCGTGGTGGATGACCAGGAGCTGCGCTATCTGTACCTACCCTTCAGGTAGGATCCGAGGAGGACGACCCAGGAGCTGCTTCCTTCTTCCAGCTGTTTGTCTTTTTTTTTGTACCTTGTTCAGTTGTAGTCGTTTCTTTTGGGTTTGTATTCTAGCCCATTTACTTTTCAGCTTTTCTTTTGTACTTAGTGTTTTGCTTCCGCTTGTACTCTGTGGTGCTTGTTTTCTTTTGTAAAGGCAATGCCTTCCCAGTTATCGGGATTTTACGCCTTTGGTGCTAGTCGCCAGCCCCTGGCCTATGGAAGGCGGGCTTGGGGTAGTCACGGCACGGGCCCCGAGGACGGGTCGTGACACCTTATGTTTCATTTTTCCCTAGTATGCGAATAAGTATATTATGTCTGACCTCCAAGGATAATATAAGGGATATGATTGTATTCAAAGGAGACACTATGTTGTTTTCATTTCAATATGTAATGTAAAAATTATATTTGTTTCTATTTTTTTCAAGGCTACTAAATCAGACGGTCCTTCTAGATTTTATTTCTTATGATCATTCTAATGGAATAAAATAATGCACTGACTCTGGCCAACTAGGGTCAGGGAGTTAAATTGTCTATATACTTTCCAATGAAATTTATATAAAATATCTAATAATGAATATAATTTAATTGTGAGTAATTCATTATAAATGTTTTAAAAATTCTTCTGGAATTTAAGTTCTCAACGTGACAAATAAAGTTCTGATTTTTATAAAAAATATGACACTTTGGAACTTGTATAAGTTTTTTCAAGCTCTTTTGAGATCTCTAATTACTATTTAAATTAGAGTATATAGACATATATCTATTGCATTTTATTTTATGCATTATGTGATAGTAAATTGATCAGCCTATAGAACAACGGATCCATGAAATTTCTTTTATCAAATCTCACTAGTTGTGACAACCCTGATGGGTGTGATTGGTCTTGTTGAATCTTGAAATTATATTGAAGATAACATTTTTTATGATTGTATAACATTAAAAATTTAAACCAAAGTTGAGAATGTTTGAAATTTATGTTACATATATAAGATAAGTTATGGAATAATTTAAAATAAGTGGAATGAATATTTTTGTGTTCTATTTTTTAATTAAAAAAGGGAATGTATATATTTTTTAGAATTATTTTTTAAGAAAAAAAAATAAATTTGATAAAAAAATTTAAAAAAATGTAATGGTATATGCCTTCTTGTCCCCTTAATTTATTGATTTTTATAGTTATAGATATTCATAAGAGGATCATGGAGGGTTCAACAGAGTTTGAACCTGTATTTTTTCTAAAGCAGGTTGTTCATGTTGTGAACATGTGTTCAAGATGTGAGAGTATGTTCATGAATTGGGGGAACGAAATTCACAACTTGAAGTTTCAGATGGGGTTTCTGATTTCAAGTGACTCATGATGTGAAAGGATGATTATTTATGTGAATTATTTCAATATTGAGAAACCATGAAATTTTTTGGATGTTCATTAGTTTTGGAGTTTGAGGGATTTACCACCTAAATTGGATTCATGGCCTGAATTGAAGGGCCTAATGAAAAATCACAACATGATTATGTGTTTCATGTCATGAATGTGTCGAGACCCATCTTGTTTATAAATACTAGGTCTCAAAGGAATTATTTTATTCCTCTTGGTTTTTGGGAAAACCCTATGTGATTTTGGGAGACTTTTCATCTCTCCCTTACAATATTTGACCCTTAGCTTCCTGAGGATGATATTTGGAAATCTATGGAGAGTAAATCCCATTTTCTCCCATGATTTCTCCAATTCCTCATTGTGAATTCTTGGTGGTGATATTTCTTTATTCAGTTAGTGTTTAGGGTTGTGTTTGTTATGATCCTTTGGTGTGTTTCAGGTTGATCAAATTTTTCCTTGTGCAGTTTTGGTCTCTTAGTTGTTTCTATTTCACCCAATTTTTTGAAATGATTTGGAAAGCTTTTTTGTGGTAAGGAATCCTTATTATCTTCCTATTTATGTTCATATGTGGCTATTGACTACTTTTCCTTATATTGGGTGGGTATTAATTGTTGAATTAATGAATATAATGATTTGGATTAATCTAAAATTGATGTTAATGGGGAGAAATCACATATTTTACTGCTTTTGATGTTATTTCTGGTGAAATTAGACATGCTTGTTTCCATTGCTGAAAATCACAATGTTGGAGTTAGTGTCCCAAGAACAACTATTTATAATTTGATTACATGAATATATGATGTATTGGATATTAATAAAACTTATTATTTCATATTTTTCATTATTCTGGTCGACTCTAATGTAATAATGTTCTAGAGTATACATTACATTGATAATATTATAATGGTTCCCCACTATGATGAGATCCTTAATGTGATATTAAAATATTCATAAATAATTTTATATGGTTGGATAACATACTATGATGGAAAACATAGTACATAGAATGTTAGGTGTGGGTACTCATAAGCAGATGAGGCTTCTTCTCATAAAATTTTTACTTGAATCTCCAAGATGAGTGATTATAAGAACATACCCACTAGTAGGAATTCTGCGTGTTTTAGTTTTATTAGATATTTTTAACACCTGAGATTTTATGAGAAATATTTTGTTTTTATGTATAATGTTATAAAAAGGAATCATTCATTACACACAAAACTAGCTTGGCTTGCTTTACACGCAATCGTGACCTTCCACGATAGTGTGTGTTGTACGCAATATTGAGTTTCACTAAACAACGATATGCTATTAAAATATTATTAAAATTGGCCGTTATGAATATTAATACCCACTTTTTAAAATTTTATAAATTTTATCTTTCAAAATAGGCTTCATTTTTGGATTCGGAATATCAAAATTAGCCAAGGGTGAAATTTTGGTATTTTTCTGAAAACTTTCAATTTTTGATGAATAGTGAAAACACTGGGTTACTATTTAAAAACTGACTTTTTATTTAAATAATTATTTATTTAAATTTATTTTAGGTCAAAATTGATACATAATAACTATATAAGTTCAATTTAATTCATTGGAGTCATTTTATAATAATTTTAGATATATAAAAATTTTATTGAACTTTTTACCGTCTTTTACCCACCTCTTAGGAGAATTTTCAAATTTACATAAAACTTAATTTTACCACTTCTGTGAGTGGAATTTAGAAAATCTGAGAGATACGGTTAATATCAAGGGCTAAAATGTGGTTCAATGAGATGAAAATAATTTTTGGTGAATAGTAACTTTTTACTTTTATTTACCACGGTTAAAAGTAAATAGGGTAAATAAGGGTAAAAATGATATTATTATTACCCTATCACATGTCCTAATTCTATTGGATAACTTTAATTTGACCAAAAACAACCTTAGGAATAAAATATGACCATTTAGGTCCACTTGGATTAGATTAGGACATTTATTATTAATTTATTTAAAGAAGGGTTAAAATAGTTAAAATCAAAGTTTAATAACTAAATCATTTTTAATATAGGGTTATAAATAAAATAAATTCAACTATAAATATTAATTAGAAATCTAAAAATATTTCCTATATAATGGTATTTTATTTATAATTTTTAGACTTTAAATAATTTAATTTATTTATGACACAACGATGATGCAGTAATTACCTGATTAAGGAAATATTAACATCATTGATATTATAAATACCAAAATAAATGTAATTTGAGACTTTTCATGAATTACACTAATTTTATAGGTTAATATGACATATTATTATTGATTTAATTAACTGTTTTCGAACTAATCATGTTGTTATGATTTTTACAAAAATCAATTACCAAATAGTGTCAAAATTGACAAAAAATAGTTTTTAAAAAAATATTATATTATTAATTGTTATTTTATTCATGAAAATATAAGTTTCATCAAAATGACTTAGATAAGGTTATATATATTAATAATTAACAACTTTGGTTTCTTTTGGCTTCTTATAGTAAGTTCATTAACCTTATAGTGTAAGAAAACAAGAAGACCCGGTAAAAGTTAAATTTTTTAACTTAGAGTTAAATCTAAATGATAAGGTTAAAATAGTAACCTAAACTTGTCTAAAACCCATTGGTTGAGAGTATTTCGACCCATCCCCGCCTTATCTTCGAAATAAATCAATTTTGAGCTATTAAAAACCGAATATGACTTTATAATAAAATAATATTTTAAGTTTTTCCTAAGGTGCCCCTCTCCTCCCTTATAAAAGGGAACCTCCTCCCTCTCTTCCTCTCTTCCCTAGAAACATCCTAGAGGTCCTGGTCTTCTTCAAAGACCATCTTTAGTGCCCTAAGAGGAGGTTAAGAAGAGGCACTTCAAAGAAGAGGTAATGTCCGTTGCCGATTCTTTCAACTTTATTTCTTCTTCTACTTCTTCTTCTTTAGTTGTTTCATTATGAAGTAATAACATCAGTATCACTCATATAATGATATGTTATTATAAATATTAAACAACCCTATTTCACCTTCTATCCATCCTACGGAAAACGAAATCACCGCGCGTGCGTACGTACGGAATACCGTCTCCACACTGTGGTGTAATATGTTTTTCACCACCACCTTACTTGGATGGGTATAATGGTGTAGGGAATAACTATATATGATTATTGTAAAGTTATATTGATTCTGAAATAGTATACATACACATCAATACAATTCCACGATCATGGGAACGATATCATTACTCGTGCGTACGTACAGCCTACCGTCGCCACGATGTGATGCGACTCGTTCTACATGATCTTTATTAAATAATGATTATTTAAATGAATTGAATGAATAAATATGGTATATATTACACTAATACCATTCTTTAAATGATGTATCTATAACCTAAAAAGAATAATAATAATTTATTTGACAAAACACGCATAAGAACAAAAACAATAAACACCCGAATAACAAGTAGCAATGAAATATTACTAATATGAAGCCTAGAATATGACCATATATGATATCATAACAATGATTAAGATTCTGGAATAAGTCAATAACATTATTTAAATAATTATACAGGAGGTTCAGACACATATGAAGCAAATCGGACCTAAGGTAAGGAAAAATCTCACAATCTCATTTTTATCCGAGATTTCTTATACTTCGGTATTTACTGGGGCATATTTATCATCCACATCCATGTTTTCTCAATATTTAATATTATTTCTATCCTCCTAAAATTGATTAAATCCAATTTACCCATTGGTTAGTTTTTAGTAAAATATATGAAAGGAATCTTTGATCGTTTTTAGTACAAGGTACTTTTTGACTTTTCCGACAAAAGTACGAGGAGAATGTTATTTTTAACTTATATGGCATGAAAGGATTTATATGATTTCATAGAAAATTATTTCCATGAATCTTCCTTTACAAGTTTTCAAGTTTATTTTTAGTCAACTTCTTTTAGTTAAAAATTGTATGACATGTTAAGAAAGGAAAAATGTTTTTGAAGTAGAAAGGATATTTTCCTCAAGAATGGAGTTCAAGCATTTTATCAAAATTACTTTCCATCTAAAATAATATAGAGTTCTGTTTCTATCCCTATATTTACATTTATTTGATTATGTTATGATGGAATTATTTTTATAATGTACTTTTATCTTATATGGATTATGTTATGATGGCATGATGTTTAAGAATCCAATTTTTATTACATGGGTTATGTTATGATGTATGATTTATGATCTTGTGGCACACATAAGAATGGTATCATTATGAGATGGGTGGGACCTATATCTCCCTCCAATGCATTGGTTAATGGTTTATATCTCATGAGATAGACATGGCTGGAATGGAAGGTTAATCTGGTTCAGTGAAATAGGACTGAAACGAGGAGTGAACTCAGTTCAGAAATGGACTTTGTCCGCTAAGATAGTCTTGGCAATGAGTCTTGACTACTAAGAAATGATTCTCTATGATTATGTGTGTATGCCACAAATTTTCATGATTTGTGTTATGATTGTTGGGATTACATTTCACTACTATGATTTATCCCATGTTATGATATTATGATCTCTTTTGTAGGTTAAGATTTTCGAAATGCTATGCTCTTATGAATATGATATTTCCTTTTTTACCTTTACTGAGCATTTGAGCACACCCTTTTGTATGTTTTCTTTCCCCAGGTCAAGAAGAAGGTTATTAAGTAGGATATGCCAAAAATGGACTCTAGATGTGATGAAATAAATGGGATACAATGTAGATGCTTTATGAACCAGTAGTTTATGTTTCCCAGTTTCTAAAGACACTATACCTATACGGTCCATTCATGGTTTTGTTATATGTTGTAATAAGTGTGCTTAAATTTTGAAGTAATAATAATGTATGTAAATTATGGGTTCTTATAATATTCTTATCTGTGAGAGTTTGTGATGGTCTTTAGACTTTAAGATAATTATTAATTCATGTTACAACTCACATACGTAGATATATTTCATAAAATGTGATGGTTACTATTCATAGAAAAGTTTAATATGTTGGGTGCATCACGAGTGACATGTCATTAATAGATAAGTTGATAAAGGATTTATCCATTCCATATTTATGGAAGATGATATATCGGTCCTTTGATTGGAATGGAACTATCACCCTAAATTCCATGGCCATGGTGTTATGACATGTTTATTTCATATAGTCAAAGAAATACATATCGAGCATATAGTTTGGTGACATGGATGTCCAACTTGATTGATGAGATATAGATAAAATTAATTATATTACATAGTGAGCATTCATATGTGGTTATCATCATTGTAACATTATGTTATTTCTCTTAGATGCCTTAAACCAATGTTAGATAATAATCTTGTACTTTAATAAAATCCTACCTAATAGCAACTAGAAATAATCCTTGAGGGTCACAATTAAGTGTTTTCATTGATCTTGATTAAATTCTATTTTAATTTAATTATTGAAATAAATATTATTATCAAGGCTGATGAATAATTTTATGCATGTTTTATTAATCACTAATATTCACAAGGTAATAAATAATTATTTTTCTATTAATAAATAATTTATCTGATTAGTTAAATATATGTAAATATTTATTCATTGGCTTATGAATAAAATATTTGTTTTATTTATTGAATATTTTTTATAAATATTTATTCACTAGACTGTGAATAAAATATTTATTTATGAATAAAATATTTATTATATTGTTCAATAAATGCTAGAGCTATTTGAATGGACCAAGACTGATTCTAGTGACAAATATTAATTAACAAGACCATTACATAATATTTTTTATTGCATAAGTTGGAGAACACCACAAAATAATAACAAAGATATTATTATTATGTCGCATGGAGTTTATTTGAGGTTTTAAATGTTATTTAATGGACAACATGTAATTAAATAATATTTTAACCAAAACCCTAAATCTATAAATAAAAGGCTATTTCAATTGTATATTGCATCCCAAAATTGATAATTGAGAATTTTTGTGTACAATTAATTATCTCTCAACACCTCCTTATCTCTCCTTTTTAAGAATGAGAAACACAAGAGAGATTTATTTAAGGCCGAAGAACGAGTGATAAAGAACGAACAACACAAGACATTTGATTCACTATGCTAGCACCTAGAGATCTAGTTTTGTTGTTCGGAGATCATTGAAGCATGTGTGGATCACTGCTAGATGGATTCTATCCTTGGATCCTCACAACACAACAACGACAATCTGAAAGGGTCTTTTCATATGATCAAAAATCATCAATAAAGAAAGAAACCTAAGACAAGGTAATTTATTTCTTCCAATCTAAATAAATTAATTATAAACCAAACATGAAAGATCCTCTATTGGGGTTTCAAACAATTGAAATTAAAAAAAATATTATCACCTCACCCACCATGCACTTGTGCTGTGTTCAGAACCTACAAGTGGTATCATAGGGGTTACGTTTAAATTTATAAATATTTATTTGATTTTTGATTCATACGCAATCATTGTTTAGTTTTCATTTCTTATTATTTATTCTTTAATCTAATTTGAATTAACATGATTCCACATATTAATCATATTTTTTGAGTGTTTAATTTTATTAAATGTTTAGAAATAGATGAATAATGATAGGAGATTCCATCGATAAGTTCCAAATCTTTGGATGGTAAAACTGGGTTACACGATGTGTAGCCAAAGTACACACTGTGCACCCATGCACGTTGTACCTGATGCATCGAGAAGTTAATTACACACAATGAATTTATTGCACATCATGTATTGACCAGGCCAACCTAGAACTTGGAAAGCAGATACATGGCATGTAGTTGGCATGTACATTCCATGTAGTCTGACCGAGTTAACATGCCAAAGCCCCAGGCATGTGATTCAGATACAAGGAAACTGAGGTACACTGCATGTAGCTGGACTGTACACACCATGTAGTCTCCCATTATAGGAAATAATTAAAAAATACATTAAATTAAAATATTTTAGCATTAAAACCTTTTTTTATTGATTGACACACCAATGTGTGTTCAAAAATTTAATAATAGTTTTAAATAATACTAAATTCTCAATTAATTTATTATAATTAATATGACATTATTGATTATGCCATTTATTTTCCATAAATGACATAAATTATGGGTATCTCCAATTATGATCAGATGATCATTAAGATGAAAGGGAATTAATTAATTAATTAATTACTTAATGCTAGTGTGTTTATTTTAATAATAAAGAAATGAATTCTACCTGGTTACTTTTGTATATTCATTACATGTATGATTGATCATGAGTTTGACCAAGACCTATGTATGTGTTGGTATTTATTTAATTTAATTTATTGCATGGGTTTTCAATTATTTAATATTAAATTAAATGATGGGTTGTGATTCATCCCTCCCTCTATTATTATGTAGGACCTACGTGTCTAAGGATATTTATTTAATCCCCTTTAACTAATACTTTGGTTCCCTTCAGCTGTGTGTGAGTAATAGATACTTGTAATTAATGGAGAACACCAAGGCTCATGGAGGTTTTTTAAGATGGAACAATGACAATGCCAACTCGGTGATATATAGATATACAGGTGGAATGTTGTAACTCATATCATAGCCAGCAAATGGAGTCATTCCCCTAGGTCATAGGTTGATTTAATTTATACTCATTAAATCAACCATTGTTTAAGATCGTGATCGGTTAATTTACTTTGTTTATTTATTTTCGTTTATGAATTATTTATTTTATGTATGCATGACCAAAATCGCATAAATAAATATATTAATCTGCAAATATGGAATTTAAATAATTGTATTGTGCATAAATTCTTTATCCAATGTGGTTAATTAATTAAGTGAAATACACTTAATATCAGCAAGGTATTTAAATGATAAAACAAGATAAAATTTATGCCTGGTTAATTAAAATCCCTCAACCTAATATTAAGTCAGACTAATACTTCCATTACTTAATTGGGAATGAAACCATAGAACTAAGTGTAGTATATGGCTAAATTCTGGACACTTACTTTTATTGGGGAGTTCTCATGAGGGTTTTGGGTTGACTTAAAAAAATTATTGAGTTTGACAACCAAAGTTTGTTCAATACAAATTTAGAGGTAAGTGTTGAGGAAATCTAGGTCATTATTTCCTGTTAGAGGAATCCACACAATGGATCCAAAAGATACAAGTTTGTAGATTGAAAGAATGCCTACCTAATTATTTTCATATGGTTTTCATGTCCAAAGTTTGGATCATTAATAAAATCAATTAGTATCCTTTCCACTAGAATGTTAATGTGGTTAGATATTCTGAGTTAAATGGTGATAGATAGTGGGACTTGATAAAATAGTTGTAGATTTAATAAAAAAATTAATATATTATATATTGCCTAATTTATAATCAAGAAAAGTAATAATAATCAGATATTTTTAATTATAGAATAAAATGAAAATTTCATCATCCACACTATATATATGATCAATAATGGAGAAATACAACCACATAACTAAAAGTAACTTCCAGGAGTGTTTTAAATGCCTTTAGGTTTTTTTGTGCCACGAATAGAAATCTTACATGCTAAAATCCTCAATTTATGATCCTCCTACTATGGAGGAAAGATATTAAGAGTTCCTTGTCTATGAAAAACATTTGAGAGATGTGGTTGACATTCAATGTTTTATCCTTTCATCTATTTCTATTGAACTCACGAAGTATCATGAAATTATGGATGCATATAGAATTCTTAAGAACCTATATAGTCTTTACGAGGATAGAGGTAGACATGAAAAGATTGATATATTTAAGGTAATATTTTAGAACAAGCTTTGAGAGGTTTCTCTAACCAGGCCTCATGTAGTCAATCTCATTGGATACATTGAGTTCCTAGAGGTTCTAGGGTTTAAACTCCCTAAATTACTGGGCATTGGTCTTATTATGGCATCACTCCCTCATAGATTCTCTAGATTTGTTGTAAATTTTAATATGAAAAACATTGATAAGTATCTTCTAGATATTATTATTCTCCTTCTCTAATTATATAAGGATACAAAGTGTGAAAAGCCTTTCATCCTTATGGTGAACAAATGGGAAGGGAAAGAAAAGAGCTTTAAGAAAAAATATTCTTTATTCCCTACCAAGAAGATGAATATCAAGGTAAAAGCAAGGGAAAGGGATGATATTTGTTTCACATGTGGAAATAAGGGACACTATAAGAAAAACAACACTCATCCAAAGAATCAAGGGGAATCTTTAGGTGCATTTGTTATCGGGTGAAATTTATCTATTTCTGCAAATTGGGTATTAGATATAACTTTTGTTTCTCACATATGTATTAAAATATAGGAACCAAGTAGATTTAGAAAGATTGAATAAGGGTAGGTAGACCTAAGAGTATCCAACAGAGATAAAATTGTTGTTGTAACTATTGGGGACTGCCACCTGCATTGCTGAATAGAATAATATTGGTTTTAAAGGGTTTTTATTATGTGCCTTTAGTTACCAAAAACATTATTTCTATATCATAACTAGATAAGGATGTATTTATTTTCAAATTTTTGAATAAATGTTTCTTATTTTATAAATATAGAATTCGTTATGATAAGGCATATTTAAATAACGGTCTTTGTGTGTTGGATTACACAAACCAAGTAATGACAATCGATAACAAATTTACTTTACATGAATTATACCACACTATGCTTTGAAATAATTGACTAGGTCATGTAAATGAAAAGTGCTTGAATTAATTACATCAAGATAGATATTTATATTCTTTAAACTAAAATTCCTAGGTGTATGTCACACAAGTTTACAAGGAAAATGACAAAATCCTCATTTATTAGGAATGGTGTAAGGGATAAATAGCTTTTTGAATTAGTTCATATAGATGTTTGTATACCATTTTCTATTGAGGCAAGGGGTGGGTACTCATACTTTATAACTTTTACTGATGATTTTAGTAGATATGGATATGTATACTTAATTAGGTATAAGTAATATTATTTTGATAAATTAAAGGAAAAAAGAATGAAGTTGAGAACCATCTTGGTAAGAAGATTAATAAACACCACTCAAACCATGGTGGAGAATATCTTAATCAAGATTTCATTTATTATTTATAGAAGTGTGGGATATTATCTCAACTCACTCCTCCTTATACACCTCATTAAAATTGTGTAAGAAAAAGGAGGAATCACACCTTGTTAGACATGGTGAGATCAATGTTGAGTCATGTGAATCTTATATTATCCTTTTGGGGATACACATTATAAACAATATTATACATACTAAACCAAGTTCCAACTAATGAAATAAATGGTATACCATACCAATTATGGAATGGAAAGAAACTTGTGTTATATTACTTATATGTGTGGGGTTATGAAGTGTTTGTTAAGGCCTCTTCAAGTAAAAGGCTTTCATCTTAAGGAAAAAATTGTATCTTTATAAGATGTACTGAAGAAACAAAGGGATACTACCTATACAATCCTTCAGAAAAAAAGTTTTTTTTGAAAGACGTGACACATTTCTTGAGGATAGTCTTATCTCTAAAATATATGTTTGAAGAAAGATAGATTTTAATGAAATCAAGGATCAAGATACACAAGAGTTTTCATAGGAATAAATTACACAAATCTCTATGGAGGAAGAAAATTTTCCAAATACATAATTATAGTGTAAGAGTAATAGAGAGGTCAAAGAACTGGAACAATATGGTTTTTTAGTAATAAATGATGGTAGCTTATTATTAGTTGATAATAATGACCCTTTAACCTATAAGGAAGAAATAAGTGGAATAGATGTTTCCAAGTAGAAGGAGGCCATGAATTCTAAAATGGACTCCATATACCAAAACCAAGCCTGTATTTTGGTAGATCATCTAGTAGATGTAAAGTCAATTGGTTTAAAATGGGTATTCAAGAAGAAACTAGATATATAAGGAGAAGTTAGTACCTATAAGTCATGACTGATTGAAAAAAGGTTTAAATAGGGTTAAGGCATTGACTATGAAAAAACCTTTTCACCAATTGTAAGGTTAAAATCCATCATAATTATACTTCCCATTATGACTTTCCCTGTTTATGATATTTGGAAAATTGATGTCAAAATAGAATTCCTTAATAGGAAACTTCAAGAAGATGTCTATATGACACAACCTATAGGTTTTGTGACACCAAATGATTCCAATAAGGTATAAAAGTTGTAAATATCCATTTATATATTAAATAAAGAATCTAGGTCATGGAACATTTAGTTTGATGATGCCATAATAGAATTTGGTTTTATAAGGAATGAATGTGAGTTGTGTGTCTATAAATGGTTTAGTAATAGTACAATAATTTTATTAATAGTTTATATTGATTAAATATTACACATTGGAAATTAATATCATTCTTACATTCTATTAAGACAATGTTGAATAAATGATTCTCTATAAAGGACTTGGGTGAGGCGGCATATATTATTGGGGTCAATATTCATCGTGAGAGATCCAAGAGGTTTCTTGGACTAAGTAAAATTACATGCATTGAAAAGATACCTAAGAGATTAAATATGGAATAATATAAGAGAGTACTATTTGTGAGCATCACATGGTATTCATTTTTCTAGGAAAATGTGTCCTCGGACACATAATGAAAGAAATAGAATGGAAAGGATTCCATAAAAATCAGTGATTGGTTCAGTCATGTATTTTATGATATGTACTAGAATATAATTAACCTATACATTACATTTGGTAGGAATATATCAATATGATATAGGTGACCACTATTAGATGGAAGTAGAGGCTATCCTATGTATTTGAGGCATAATAAGGATATGTTCCTAGTTTATAAAGGATATGAGGAACTAGTCATTATTTGATTTTTAAATTATAATTTACAAACTAATAAAGATGACATGAACTCACATGTGGTATATATATTCACTTTTAATGGAGGTGTTGTGAGTTGGAAGATCTCAAAATAGGCTATGGTCACATATTCTATAGTAGATTCTGAGTATATTGTGGCTTCTGAGGTAGCTAAAAAAGCGGTATAGATCTGAAACTTTGTCCAAGAGCTTGATGTGGTACCTATAAGTAAATATCCTATCACACTATATATTTATAATACTAAAGAAACAGATCTTGAAAAAGATCCAAGGTCACATCAAGGAGGACGAACATACTTCAAAAGTATCATCTCTTGAGGGATTTTTCTTAGAGAAGTGAAGTTGCAGTGAGAAGTAATTCCACAGAAGACAATGTGGAGGGCCCATTTACTAAATAATTGACTTATAACTATCATGTGAGGTCTAAAGGACTGAAGGTCATAGTTATTTGGATCTAGTTCAAGTGGTAGTTTTTTATAGTTGGTGTCCTAAGACCAGCTGTTTATACTTTGATTACATGTATATTCGATGTATTGAATATTAATAAAACTTTTTATTTCATATGGTACATTATTACCCATGACTCTAATTTAATAACATCATAGAGTATACATCACATTGATAAGGTCACAATAGTTCCCCTCTATGATGAGAACCATGATGTGTTATGAAGATATTATTAAATATTGTTCTACGGTTGGATAACGTATTATGATGGGACACATAGTACATATACTTTTAGGTGCGAGTACTCATAAGTAGATGAGTCTTATTCTCATGAAGTTCACTCTTGGTAATCTCAAAGATGGGAGATTATGAGAACAGACTCCCCAGTAGGAATTCCACATGTTTTGGTATCATTGGATATTCCTATCTATGAGCATGTGTGGTGGTCCTTAGACTTTAAGATTATTATTCATGCATGTTACAACTCACTTGATTAGATGTATTTCATAAAACATGATGATAAAATTTCATGGTGAAGTTTGATACGTTGGGTGAATCTTGAGTGACATGCCATTAATGGATAAGTTGAGGAAGGATTTGTCACTTCCATATTTATGGAAGATGATATCTTAGCCCTTTGATTGGAATGGAACCATCACCCAAAATTATATGGCCATGGTGTAATGATGTGTTTATTTTAGATAGTCAAAGAAATATGTATCAATCATATAAGTTAGTGATATTGATGTGCAACCTACTTGATGAGATATTGAGACAAAGGGATTATATTACACAGTGAACATTAGTATGTGGTTTCCATCGTTGTGATATTAAGTTCTTTATCTTGGGTGCCTTTCCCATTACAAGATTGTAATCTTGGATATTAGGCAATCCCACCTAATGCCAATGAGAAATTGTCCTAGGGGGTCTCACACTAAGTATTTTCATTGATCTCAATTAAATTCTATTTGAATTTAATTGTTTGAATAAATATTATTCTCAAGAATGAGGAATAATTTTATTCAAGTTTTATTTATTATTAATATTCACAAGGTAATAAATAATTCTTTATTTATTAATAAATATTTTATTTGATTATGTGAATATATATATAAAAAATTATTCATCGGATTGTGAATAAAATATTTATTTTATTTATTGAATATTTTTAATAAATATTTATTCACTAGATTATGAATAAAATATATATTTATGAATAAAATATATATTCTGATGTTCAATAAATGTTATAAGAGTTTTAATGGACCAAGACCGAGTCTGGTGAAAATATTAATTAAGAATACCAATACATAATATTTTTTTTGTGCAATTTGGTGTGCACCACAAAATAATAATAATAATATTATTATTATTATTAATATATTTTATGGGGTTTATTAAATGTTTTAAATTTTATTTAATGTATGAATTACAATTAAATAATATTTTAACATAAAATCTAACTCTATAAATTTATAGTTAGTTCTAATGTATACTTCATCAAAAAATTGAGAATAAATAATTATTACACACATAAAATTCTCTCTCGACAACTCCTTCTACACTACCACAAAACTGGGTTTCCGCAACGCCACTCTTTAACAGCGTGAAAAAAAGCACTGATAAAGGGGGTGTCTTCAACAGCGCTAATAAAGGGCACTTTTAATAGTGTTGTTAAAAGTGACCCTTTATCAGCCCTTTTTTAGCGCTGATAAAGCCACCCCTTTATCAGCGCTTTTTTTAGCACTGTTAAAGGGGGCCCCTTTATCAGCACTTTTTTTAGTAGCACTGATAAAGGGGGGGCTTTATCAGTGCTTTTTACAAGCAATGATAAAGTGTATATTTTAAAAAAATCATAAAAAATAATATATTGATATATAAGTGTATTTATATTGATATAAATATAATATATATATTTTAAATATGTTTTAGATAAGGATAAATGGAAATCTAAAATTAATGTATAAGATATTTAGTAAATGAACCTTATAAAATATTTTTAAAAAAATTAATTAATTATTTTCTAATTATCATTGAATAATAATCATTTAATAACATTTTGAGGAAAAAAATAAAAAAATTAATAAAAGATCTAAAATAAGTTGAAAATGTAACTCAAACTTCAAATGACCATAACTTTTGATCCGGGTGTCCATTTGAGCTCTACAGCATATCAAATCAAATCCTTCAACAAGCTCTACACGCTAGTGATCTAAGGGAACCTTATTTTACATTTTTAGAGGCCAAAAAAGTCCTAAAAGGCCTCCAAAACTAAGTTTTTAGTCCGGTTATCCAAATTTTTAACATTCAAATATAACTTCTGATATGAATGTCCTCTAGGCATGTACCACATATCATATCGAATATGCTTTCATTTTATTCAACTTTACTTGTTGTGGAGTTGAAACTGACTTCTTTATTAGAAGTTATGGTCGTTTTAACATTCTATGGATTTTTAGATACGCATATATATGTATTTATTCGTATGTGTGTGTGTGTTGTATATATGTATGTATGTATTTGTTTATTTATTTATAAACATACATAAGAAAACATATTTGATAAATGTATTTAAAACTAATCTTATAAATATATATTAATATACAAATAAATATACGGATAAAAAAGTATAACTAAATATATATATATAAATAGATATAAATATATGTTAATATACGGATATATATATATTAATAAAACTATATATATATATTAATATGACTAAATATATATATATATATATATTAATATAAATATATATATATATTAATATAAATATATATATGTTAATATATATATATATATTAATATATGAGATATATATATATATTAATATAATTATATAATAATATATTAATATATATATATATATATTAATATAACTAAATATATATACGGATATATATATATATTAATATAAGAATATATATATATATTAATATAACTATATAAATATATTAAGATAACTAAATAAATAAATTTATATATATATATATATATTAATATAACTACATATATATATTAAGATAAATATATATATGTTAATATATATATATATTAATATATGAGCAAATATAACTAAATATATATATTAATATATATATTAATACATGAAGAGCAAAGCAATATGGTGGAGTGGTAAAGGCTTAGGCGTTCAAGCAACAGGTCTCGAGTTCGAATCCTGGGAGAGTCAGGTCGCGCACGCAGGTGGGGGGAATAACCTAGCGCTATTAAAGGAGGTGGGAGCGCTGTTAAAGGGGGTGGGGCTGGGTGGAGCTGGCTGGGGAATGTGTTGGCTACCATGGTGGTGGGGTGCTATTAAAGGGGGCGTCAAGCATTGTTTAAGCCCCCCAAAATTTAAAAAATATTTTTTTTATTTTTTTTAATATTTTTTTAACTTTTATCAGCACTTTTTAAAAGAGCTAATAAAAGGGGTCTTTTATCAACGCTAAAAAAAGCACCGATAAAGGACG
Organism: Viscum album; assembly: GCA_963277665.1. NCBI lineage: Eukaryota > Viridiplantae > Streptophyta > Magnoliopsida > Santalales > Viscaceae > Viscum > Viscum album. The sequence goes on from OY728155.1 coordinate 103,259,900, forward strand.
CTTTTATTAGCGCTTTTTTAGCACTGATAAAAGACCCCTTTTATTAGTGATTTTTTTAGCGCTAATAAAAGGGGCCTTTATCAGTGCTTTTCTGACCGCTGATAAAAGGGACCCCCTATCTTTGCCTTGATTAACAGTGCCTTTTTAGCACTATTAATGCCATTTTCCAGTGCTAATAAAGGTTATATTTTTAGTTGTGCTATTTCCTTCTCAAGAACGAGAAACACAAGAGAGATTTTTTTCAAGAATTAAGAACAAGCGATCCAGAATGAACAATGCAAGACATTCAATTCACCGCACTAGCACCCGAAGATCGAGTGGTGTTGTTTAGAGATCATTGGAGCACATGTGGATCACCACTAGAGGGATTCTATCCTTGGATTCTCATAGTGCAATAAAAAAATTTGAAAGGGTATTTTCATACGATCAACAATTATCAAAGAATAAAGAAACCTAAGAAGATGTAATTTATTTCTTCCAATATAAATAAGTTAATTATAAACTTAATGTGCAATATCCTCTATTGGGGTTCTAAAAAATTGAAATTAAAAGAAATTTTGGTCATTACATCACCCACTGTGTGCTTCCACAATGCTCGGAACCTAAAAATTGAATTTGAGAGCCTTTATTGTGCTATAGTTGATATGGTTGTGAGACCCTTATTGCATGATTGTTTGAAATCACCCTGAATGAAATGGATAATTTCTTATATCTAGCTAATTAACTAGTTTCCCATAAAAATCTAGAATTGTTTTGAGAATAACCATGTTAAATAATAAAGTAAAGTAATGAAATCCCATGAACTTGAATTATGGTAAATTGTGGAATCTTGGATGTGATGATATGTGTGGTTGTTCTTTTTTAATTCCCATGTGTGATGTGTGTTGTTTTTTAGTGATGGTGGTGACCAGATGGTTTGTGGAATGTGTGGGGTAGTAATATGATTGTTGGTTGGAATGGAATGTGATATGGGAAGTTGTGTGATAGTGGTGTTGTGTGGTGGTTGTGTTATGTAGTGGTTGTGATGTGTGGTGGTTGATGTGGGTGGTTATTGTGGTGATATGTCTGGATGATGTAGTTTTGTGGATATGGTTGATATTAGATGGATGAGTTATTATGTGGTTTTGTTGTGTTAATTATTCGGTTAGCAATTAAATTAAATGTGTTGTTATAAATGAAAGGAAATGAAGTATAAAATGAATATGAATAGGATAGAATTAATGTTTGTTAGTTCAAATGAAATAAAATAAATGATAAATGAATGGGTTGAGTTAATGTGAAATGAAATGGATTAGTAAATGGGAGTTATTAGAAACCCATTAATTCCAGAAAATGGTGAAACCTGTTGTTAAAAGTTGAATTGTGTGTCCATGTGTGGTGTTTGTGTGGTGTAATTCTTTTAGTGGTGGAAGTAATTGGTATGGATGTCATTTAGTGCATCGGTGGTGATGTGGAGTACTCTAGTGCAGTTGTGGTTAGCCCATAGGTTTAGTATTATATGTTACCTATTTATCATGTATTTTTTATGTTATTTCTATATGTGTCCCACCTAAGTTGGATAACCTTATAACACCCAAATTTTATGTGTTATATGTGTTTTCCCAAACATCCATGTCATTGGTGATACAGATGATTGGATACCCCCTCTTCCCTGCTCTTCCTTTAGTAGTAGTGATGTTATGGGTTGGCATTGGTGATTACCTAGTGATGATGTGAGTTTTTATTAAAGATTACCCAGTGATGATGAGGATTTGATATGTGGTTCTGGTCATTTATGGTGGGTGTAGGTCATGATGTTGATTTCCTTTACATTCATGATACCCTACTTCCCTTAATATGTGATGATGTTTCAATGTGTGTTGAGGTTGTGACCTTATGATGAATGGTATTAGCATCATGTTCTAAACCCTATGGTTGGTTGGGATAGGTTGGGATGCATCCCAACCCACATAATATATAGCTAGATACATGATGTGATATGTATAGAAGGTATGGGAGCATAGGACATTTGACATTGGGGTGTGAGAGTAAAATTAGTTGGGAAGCGATTTTAGGGTGCCTTTATTTTTTGTTATTTTGATACTATATTACTATATTGGATTCATTATTTGGTGAGAGTGTCATGGTGAGGCTTTGATTGGTTGGTTGACCTATTTAGGTGCATGTTGGTTGTTTTGTTAATTCACTGGCACATTAGTATGATCTTTTCACATGTTTACTAGAGACATTGGGTATGATCATACTAAGCATACATGTTATGATCACCCTACATATATATAAACTATTTTATAGGTTTCCAAGAGGGATTTGGGGACTAATATAGACATTAATAGCTTGGGTTTTGGAGCTGTTGTTGAGTCAATGCAATAATACTAACTTTTTTATTTATGTGGATAATTTTATTTTTATTTGATCGCCGTGTTCGTACATTTTGGAATTGTTTGGGGTTTAAATTTATGTTATGTGTTGGAGTTTCACGGTGGTTAATTATCCCATATCCTGATCCTATATTATTATAGAGGGTAATGTCTTCCATATGTGAGATTTTTTTACCCTCGATTCTTATGTAATGCCCTGACCATAGTTACCCAGAGTCGGTGCATTATTACATATCATTGGGATGATCACAATAGATCAAATCTCTAAATTATGATTAGTTTAGTATCATTGGAATTACTAGATACATACATAAGTCTTACATTACATCATGAAATAAAGAAAAACAATATTGTGTCCCCTTTGAACACACTCATATCCCTTAGCCTATTCCTGCAGGTTAATCATGATATACTTCTTCACATCCTGGGAAAAATAAAACACAGAAAGGGGTGAGATCAGATGATCAATAAGGATAAAAATATAGCGGAAACTTTCATAAATAACCATAAACATTTAAGGAAATGTATAAGACCAAAAAAAATCCTTTTAAACATAAATTTTAGCATAATGTGGAAAATATAAATCAAATAATTCCATTTACTTATTCACATGGATATTCTACTAGTCAAATAATCACATGTAATATCAATATCTAATTTCATAATGATGGAATGCATAATGTTGGACATCATAACCACATAGTCAAGGCCTCCTTCCAAGACTACAAATAAATATTTTGTCATGGCCTTATGCCAAGACACTATTTTGTCTCATGAGACCTACCGATGCATCGAGGAGCTATAGAAGGATCCACCTGTCACTTACTAAGTCCAATTAATTCCTTATATGAAAAGTTTGAAATATAATCTAAACATTCATATTAGAACTAGCATATGAAATGTCAATATTTTAACCACAAACCAAGAATGATATAAAAATATCACATCCACAGTCAAACATAACTCATTCAATACAATATGGAAGATTTTATTATTATAAATTAAACTCAGTTGATAATAATGAATTATATTAACATAGATGAAAATAATCATCAAAACTATAAGAGACAAATATCCCCCTTTTTCTTGAAAACTTTTTAAAGTCTCACTATTTATCAAGAAGTTGTTTAAAATAGATTTTTTAATAAAAGTGTACCATACCAATTTGAAACTTTTAAAAGGAATTTTAATTTTAAAACATTAATGTCCATATAAATAAATCCTCAAAACCAGTTTTAAAACATGGGCATTAATGAGAATGATTTAGAAGAATAAATCTTTAAAACATTTAAAATGATATTTTAGTTAAAGTTCCTAACCAAATGAGAAATGTTTGAATACAAATAATTGAGGTAATAAAAACTTTATAATATCATGAGAATAAAGGGATTCATGATATACTATATCAAAGTACAATATATACACCATATAAAAGTTAATTGGTGCATAACAACAAAGAAGTCTCAATGGAATGTAAATTAAGATGAATTCCCTTATAAAGACCTGTATCCTTAGGTTAAGGATAAATAAATGACATAATTATGTGTGAAAAAGATAAATACACTCAATATTATTTGATATTCATTGTAAATCAATCATAATAAATTCACACACATTCATGTAAAAACAACACCAATGACTTGGATGTTTAACTCAATGAATAGAAATTGAGTTAAACTTACCCTTATCAAGTTCATATCGATGACTTGAGAATTTATAAATGGATTGATTATGTGTATCAAAATTATATCCACACAAAGGGGAGTGTAAATTACTACATAAGTAAATAAACAGTGATTTCACACATAATCTTGGAGTAAAATAATCAAAGAGTTTGCATAAAACCCAATGAGTGGAAATTGAAATTTAAAATTCCCTTACCGATTTGGTAACTTACGAAACATACAACCCATGAAAGAAGGATCATACAATGATGATGTAAATACCCATATATTAAAGTATATTAAACAAATAAAACAATCATGGGAAGTACATACACCACACAAAAGGAAATAGTGGTAATATAGCATGAATCTTAGGGGAATAAGAAGTGAGATGAAAACCCCTTACAACATTGTAATCAATCGAGTCGTAAGACCAAAAGTTAATAACAAAAAAATGAGTCACATAATACCATTAATATAAATATAATAATTATAATGTATATCAAATATAATTACACAATACACCACATGCAATAAATAAGTGGTGAACAATAGAAATCTCACAGAATTAAAAGTGAGATAAGAAACCACTTACATTGTACTTTTCCTTAATTGAGGGTATGTTAACCTCTTGTATAATGGTGATATAATTTTTATTAAATTATACAAGAACCATATACATAAATATGATATCATATATTATCTTTTAATATTTCTTTGTTAATAATACTTCAGTAGTATCATTATTTCGGGTGATAACTGCTTCGTTTTTCTTTATATGTTTTGTTATGTAAGTCGTGTTTTTTATGGATAGGATGTATTTGATTTATATCCAGAATGATATTATGTTCTTAAAAATTATTTTTTAATCATAAAATGATATTTATTCTTGAATGGTTATGATGGGGAATGAATCTCATCGCGTTCGTGGAGACGGTAATTCGTACGTACGCACGAGCGACAATGCAATTATATTGATGATGAAATCATATGTAATTGGATGGTATTTCATATATACAGAATAATTAACATGTTATATTTATTATTTACATCAATTATACTCATTATTATACCCATCCAAATAATTAAGTGTTGAATAACAAACTACACCGTGACGTAGAGACGGTAAGATGTGTGTATGCATGTATGGTGACTTTATCATTCATAGGATGGATAGAATAATGAATATGGATATACCATATTTATAATAACATCACATTATGTACAAGGTACATAATTTATTATTTTTTCATGGTAACAACAAAGAAATAGGAAGTGGAAGAAGAAGAAAACATTGAAAGAGGTGATGAAATAATTACCTCTTCTCCAGGTGCTTCCTTTTTATTTGATCAAAAGGGATCCTTAGGTTGGCTTTATGATCAATATAATACCTATAGGTTTAATTTAGGGTAGTTGGGAGGATATTTGAGAAATGTTTTTCTGAGACAAATGGCTTTGGAGATGTTATTTTGAGAGAAGGAGAAGTACCCTTTTATAAGAGAGGTGAGGGTCACTTTAGGAAAACCTTGAAATAATATTTTATTATACAAAAATATTCAGTTTATAATGGCTCCAAAAGTATTTATTTTGAGGATAAGGTGGTTATGGGTCGAAAACTTCTCAAACAATTGGTTTTATATGGATTTAGTTCACCATATTAACCTTATCTTTTACATTTAACTCTTGGTTAAATAGTTTAACCATTACCATGTCTCCTTGTATTTTTATATTATATGGTTAATAAACATACTATAAAATTCCAAGAGAACCCCAAGTGGTTCATTAATGACATATATATTATTATATAATTCCTTTTTTCTAACCTTAGATTTTTAAAACTATTATATCATTTAATAATATAGTATTTGTTTTAAAAACTCATTTATGTCAATTTTGACATTATTTAGTATTTGGTTTTTGTGAAAGTCATAACAATCTGATTTCTTCAAAAAAAAATTGAATCAACCCTAACATGTATTATTAAACTAGAAAATTTTTGTAATGCATCAAAAGTCTCAATTTACATTTATTTTAATATTTATAATATCAATTATTGTAATCTTTCATTAATAAGGTAATTACTGCATCATCATTGTGTCATAAATAAATTTAATTATTTAATGTATAAAAATTACAAATAAAATAACATGATGTAGAAAATATTTTTATATTTCTAATGAATATTTATAATCAAAATTATCTTATGCATAACCCTATATTAAAAATGTTTTAGTTATTAAAATTTGAATTTAACACTTTTAACTCTTCTTTAAATAAAATAATAATAAATGTCTTAATCTAAACAAAGTGGACCAAAAGGATCATATTTTATTCATAAGATTAATTTTGGTCTAAATACACTTATTCAATAGAATTGTGACATGTTTTAGGGTAATTATAAGATCATTTTTACCTTTAATTACCCTATTTACTTTTAATCATGGTAAATAAAATTCAAAAGTAATCGTTCACCAAAAATTATCTTCATCTTATTGAACCAAATTTTACTTACTGATGTCAACTGTGTCTCTTTTATTTTTGAAATTCAATTCACAGAAGCTGTGAAATTACGCTTTATACAAATTTGCTAACGTGCCGAGAAGGTGGGTAAAAGACGTTAAAAAAATCAATAAACTTTTATACATCTAATTTTATTATAAAATGTCTCTAATGAATTAAATTGAACTAATATAGGTATTATGTATCTATTTTGACTTAAAATAAATTTAAATAAAATAAATATTTATTTAAATAAAAAGTCGATTTTTAAACAATAACGTAGTGTTTTTCACTATTCATCAAGAATTGAAAGTTTTCAGAAAAATACAAAAAAATTATCATAATCTAATTTTGATATTCAGAATCCAAAAATGATGACTATTTTACCAAATTAAAAACATTTAAGTTTCATTAATTAATTTAAATTGAATATATAAAAGTTTCAAATATTGTATTTATAAATGGTTCGTCATTAAAAGGTGGAAAAACTACATTTTTTGAAAAATACTTCTTTTATCTGAAAAATTGAATTTGTCCCTATATTATGTCTAATAAACACAAAATATGAATTTTAAAATTATATGGGATATATATAAAATTAAAAATGTGGTTATTACTATTCATAACTACTTTTTAAACAGCTAGTTTGATAGGTCGTGGTGCGCTTGAACTCGGTGTTGCGTACATCACATGTTATTGTATTATTCAAAGAGAAGCGTACCGTGGAAGCTTGGGGTATAACATTCTTCACCCTTTTTAGAAATTGCATCATAAAAATTTTAAAATTGGGCTTGGGAACTTCATTGAAAGTCCAACATCGGAAAAAGATTCAATAAAACTATCACTTTAAAATAAAGAAAGAGAAGTAAAAAGGTCACCTGAGATAACCCATACTAGGATTCCATGTAAGAAAACATGGATATGGAAGATAAACTAAGTGTCAAGTTCTGATGTAGAGTGATAAAAAACATGATCAGGAGAAAGTTAACAACAAGAAAACCACAAACTTGTGATGGGTTAAACAGTTATTAGTTTCCTAGTAGGAAAAGTAAACGGGAAACATTTTTTTGTTTTAAGTTCCATTTTATAAAATTTAGGAATTTATTTATGAGATTGAATAAGAACATAAAGAGATATACTTACTTTTATGTATAGTTTCATCCTTTAAAAAATTTCTACCACTAACTCATCTTTTCTCCAAACGATTAGTATTCAAGATGACTTGGTCACACCTGAAGCGCTATAATCAACTTCTAGATAATCACATAATCCAAAAATTATGGTTTATATATTTCCCTTTTCTTTAGAGATTAACCAAAACCAAATGGTTAGTACAATATCAGATGATACCCAACATGGATAATCCTTTATAGAAAGAAATACTAATCTTAATTTCCAAAATTGAAAAAACAATAACCAAAGTTCAATAAAGACCATTCAATAAACAATTGTCCTTAAAATCCTTCAATATAATCCAAACTAAGATTGAAACCCAAAACTCAGAATAATTTAATTACATAGTCTTTCCTAGTAAATCTTAACATTTATCTCCAAATAACATCAACTACTCTTAAAGTCTCATACAGAAGTGTAATTAACCAAATCACATATTCTATATGATAGGTTAATCATTTCTATTAATAACCCAAATCTCTAAAAAAATAGATTCTTCCAAAATAAAAAAAAATACACCATTACTCCTCAAATAAAATTCCATAGTATTGTATTTTCCTTTGGCATATTGTGTTCCCAAGAGAACGTACATCTTCAAAAATTACATTTATCACTTAATCACCAAATCACTTTCTTATACTAAGGATATCCATTTGATAAAACAAAAGATCCCAAATCAAATTATTATTGATCAATAAAATCATTTAACTAAAATTAATTAGTCACACTAACCAAGGAATTCACGTAGTCCAGTGGTAGGCGATAAATCCCAATCACACTATGGTTGGGGTTCGATTCCTGCATCTTTGTCCAACATGACGGGTTGTCACACTGTCTATGTGTTTTCCTTTTTCAAAAACTATTTTTTTGTAACATTCCCAAAATGAGATAAATTCCTCAAAATAACCATAACATAATTTAACCACAAATGTTTTATCATACCTTTTATTTTCATCCCAAAAATTAATAACATGTACTTTCCTCAAATTCAAGGATCATATAAACCCAAATGGATTTTTATAACTATACCCAAAAAAGAAAAGATAATTCTTCCTCAAATAGCATTTTCACATAACAAACTGCATGGTTACACATACAAGAGAATAGTATTCCAAAGTAATTTCATAAACAAATATCATTAATACTTTTAAAAAATTTTCCATCAATTTATTTTCACATAGGTTCTTCCTTGACCTAGAGGTTATCCTATAGAATAGGTCATTCACTCGAGTAATGCCAAGGTCCCTTACATTTATAGCAAATGACTGTAATTTGATTCTTAGAATCATTTTTATTTTCTTCCATAGCACTCTTCATTTTTCCTCGATAATTATTTACTTTATGTCCTTCTTTAACAGACTTAAATCATTTATTTGTTCCATTGAAACATTTTTTTAGGTGTCTCCTTCCACAATTCTTGCATTATGGAAATTGAGATTTCTTTTCTCCATGGTCTCTACTACTGGAGCTTTTATCATTCACTGCCTTTCTCTTATTTGTTGAGTCCGGGAGTTGGTTAATATACATTTTGTTGATCATGTTTTTGGAAAAAAGATTTGGAATGAACACGATATCTTTTATGCCCATTAACATTCCATTTATTTACTCATTTACTCAATATTACTATGACTTCCTTGGAATCCAGTCGTTGTCTACCTCAAGAAAGCATAGTGTGAGTCATAATATCATTTAGAGAATATCATGACACCTTATTTTCAATCTAAAACACCTTAGGATTAACCAAGATTATTTATTCTCATCTTATATTAAAATATTTAAAATTGGTTTGTAAAGATTATTTGAATTATCCTAATCATATCCCCCAGGAGTTCCATAACCAAGAGTGCAGTCGGGCCCATTGTTGTGTACCAGGATACCCCGGGTCAAGCCTGAAACTCCTTGTTAGAGTTTTTACTCCTAGGTACATCTGTGTCAGAGCCGCCTCTACCTACTCGTATCCAAATAGAGATGTATTTCTTGGAAAACCCACATAATATTTACATTACCAAATTTTTTGGATATTCTTCTATACTAATCCTCAAAGTCTATCTTATGTCAGTTTTTTCTAATCAAAGTTTTTCTAAATCTAGTTTCCAAGGTTTGTGCTAAACTTCTTATGATACCAACTATAATGCCCTGACCCTAGTTACCCAAATTCAGTACATTATTACATATCATTGTAATGATCACAAGATATCAAGTCCCAAAAGACTGATTAGTTTAGTAGCATTAGAAGTACTATATACATACATAAGTTTTACATTACATCATGAAATAAAGAAAAAAACATTGTGTACCCTTTGAACACACTCATATCCCTTAACTTATTCCTTCAGGTTAATCATGATATACTTCTTCACATCTTGGGAAAAATAAAACATAGAAAGGGGTGAGCTTAGATGCTCATCAAGGATAACCATATAGCAGATACTTTCATAAATAAGCATAAACATTTAAGGCAATATATAAGACTAAAACACAAGCCTTTTAATCTTAAATTTCATCATAATATGGAAAATATAAATCAAATAATTCCATTTTCTTATTTACATGTATATTTTACTAGTTTAAAAATCACATGTAATATCAATATCTAATTTCATAATGATATAATGCATAATGTTTGACATCATAACCACATAGTCAAGGCCTCGTGCCAAGACTAAAAAAAGATTTTTTCAAGGCCTTATGCCAAGACACTAGTTTGTCTTATGAGACCAACTGATGCATCGAGGAGCTATAACGAGCACCAACCATCACTTAGTAAGTCCAATGCATTACTCATATGAAAAGTTTGAAACATAATCTAAACATCCGTATTAAAAATAGCATACGAAATGTCAATATTTTAACCATAAACTAGGAATGGTGTAAAAATAGTACATCCACAGTCAAACATAACTCATTCAATACAATATGGAAGATTTTATTATAATAAATTAACCTCAATCGATAATAATGAAGGATATTGACATAGATGAAAATAATCATCAAAACAATATGAGACAAATATCCCCCTTTTTCTTGAAAACATTTAAAAGTCTCACTATTTATCAAGAAGTTGTTTAAAATAGATTTTGAATCAAAGTGTCTTATACCACTTTGAAACTTTTAAAAGAAATTTTAATTTTAAAACATTAATTTCCATATAAATAAATCCTTAAAACCATTATTAAAACATGGACATTAATGAAAAATATTTAGAATAATAAATCTTTAAAACATTTAAAATGATATTTTAGTTAGAGTTCCTAACCAAATGAGAGATGCGTGAATACAAATAATTGAGGTAATAAAAACTTTATAATATCATGTGAATAAAGGGATTCATGATATTATATGTCAAAGTATAGTATATACACCATATAAAAGTGAATTGGTGCATAACAACAAAGAAGTCTCAATGGAATGTAAATTGAGATGAAATCCATTATAAAGACTGTATCCTTAGGTTAAGGATATGTAGATGACATAATTATGTGCGAAAAATATAAATACACTCAATGTGATTTGATATTCAGTGTAAATCAATCAGAGGACATTCATACATATTCTTGTAAAAACAACACCAATGAATTGGATGTTTAACTCAATGAATAGAAATTGAGTTAATATTACTTTTATCAAGTTCATATCGATGACTTGAGAATTTATCAATGGATTGATTGTGTGTATCAAAATTATATCCACCCAAAGGGGAGTGTAAATTAATACATAAGTAAATAAATAGTTATTTCACACATAATCTTGGTGTAAAATAATCAATGAAGTTTGCGTAAAACCCAATGAGTGGAAATTGAAATTCGAAATTCCCTTACCAATTTGGTAACTTACAAAAAATAAACCCCATGAAAGAAGTATCATAAAATGATGATGTAAATACCCATAAATTAAAGTATATTACACAAATAATACAATGATGGGAAGTACATACACCACACAAAAGGAAATACTGGCAATATAGCATGAATATCATGGGAATAAGAAGTGAGATGAAAACCCCTTACCACATTGTAATCAATCGATTCATAAGACCAAAATTTAATAACCATAAAATGAATCACATAATACCATGAATATAAATATAATAATGATATTATATATCAAATGTAATTACACAATACACTACATGCAATAAATAAGTGGTGAACAATGGAAATCTCACGGAATTAAAAGTGAGATAAGAAACCTCGTACCTTGTACTTTTCCTTAGTTGAGGGAATGTTAACCTCATGTATAATGGTGAAATAATTTTTATTAAATTATACAGTAACCATATACATAAATATGATATCATGTATGATCTTTTAATATTTCTTTGTTAATAATACTTCAGTAGTATCATTGTTTTGGGTGATAACTGCTTCGTTTTTATTTATATGTTCTATTACATAAGTTGTGTTTGTTAGGGATAGGATGTATTTGATTCATATCCAGTATGATATGGTTTTATTAAACATTATTTTTTAATAATAAAATGATATTTATTCTTGAATTGTTACGATGGGGAATGAATCTCATCGCATTCGTGGAGACAGTAATCCGTACGTACGCATGAGCGACAATGCCATTCTATTGATGATGAAATAGTATGTAATTGGATGGTATTTCATATGTAAATAATAATTAACATGTTATATTTATTATTTACATCAATTATACTCATTATTATACTCATACAAATAATTAAGTGTTGAATAACAAACTACACCACGACGTGGAGACGGTAAGTCGTATGTACGCACATATGGTGACTTTGTCATTCATAGGATGGATAGAATAATGAATATGGTTGTAACATATTTATCATAATATCACAGTATGTATAAGGTACTGGAGTTATTATTTTGGCATGGAAACAACAAAGAAATAGGAAGTGTAAGAAGAAAACAACATTGAAAGAGGTGATGAAATAATTACCTCTTCTTCGGGTGCTTTCTTTTGATTTGATCAAAATGGCTCCTTAGGTTGGATTTCTGATCAAAGTATGGCCTCTAGGTTGATGTGAGGGTATTTTGGAGGATATTTTAGTAGGTTTTGGGTTATCTGAATGGCTTTGTAGGTGTGATTTTGAGAGAAGGGGAAGTGCCCTTTTATAAGAGAGGTGAGGGTCACTTTAGGAAAACCTTGAAATATTATTTTATTATACAATCATATTCGGTTTATAATGGCTCAAAAATGATTTATTTTGAGGATAAGGTGGGGATGGGTCGCAAACCTCTCAAAAAATAGGTTTTATACAGGTTTAGATCACCATATTAACCTTATCTTTTACATTTAACTCTTGGTTAAATAGTTTAACATTTACCATGTCTCCTTGTATTTTTATATTATATGGTTAATAAACTTAATATAAAATTCCAAGAGAACCCCAAGTGGTTCATTAATGACATATATATTATCATATAAGTCCTTTGGCCAAACATTATATTTTTAGGACTATTATTTCATTTAATAATATAGTATTTTTTTAAACTCAATTATGTCATTTTTGACATTATTTAGTATTTGGTTTTTGTGAACGTCATAACAATCTGATTTCTTCGAAATAAATGAGTCGAATCAACTCTAAAATGTAATATTAAACTATAAAATTTGTTGAATTCCTCAAAAGTCTCAATTTACATTTATTTTAATATTTATAAAAACAATTATTTTAATCTTTCATTAATATGGTAATTACTGCATCATCATTGTGTCATAAATAAATTTAATTATTTAATATCTAAAAATTATAAATAAAATACCAAGATGTAGTAAATATTTTTAGATTTATAATGAATATTTATAGTCTAAATTATCTTATGTATAACCCTATATTAAAAAAATTTTAGTTATTAAAATTGGAATTTAACATTTTTAACTCTTCTTTAAATAAAATAATAATAAATGTCCTAATCTAAACCAAGTGGACCAAAAGGATCATATTTTATTCCTACGTTTAATTTTGGTCTAAATACACTTATCCTATAGAATTATGAAATGTGTTAGGGTAATTATAATATCATTTTTACCTTTAATTACCCAATTAACTTTTAACTGTGGTAAATAAAATTCAAAAAGTTACTATTCATAAAAAATTATTTTCATCTTATTGAATCACATTTTACTTACTCATGTCAACTATGTCTCTCAGATTTTGGAAATTCAATTCACAGAAGTGTTAAAATTACATTTTATGCAAATTTGCTAACGTGCCTAGAAGGTGGGTTAAAGACGTTAAAAATCTCAATAAACTTTTATACATCTGATTTTATTATAAAATGAATCCAATTAATTACATTGAACTAATATATTTATTATGTATCTATTTTGACATAAAATTAATTTAAATAAAATAAATAATTATTTAAATAAAAAATCAGTTTAAAAAAAAATAACGCAGTGTAAATTGAAAGCTTTCAGAAAAATACAAAAAATTCACCCTAAGATAATTTTGATATTCCAAATCCAAAAATTATGTCTATTTTAACAAATTCAAAACATAAAAGTTTCATTAATTAATTTAAATTTAATTCTTTTTGTTATAACCAGAAAGTGGGTTTTTGAGAAGTAAAAACTATCAAAAGATTGATATGTGTTTATGTCTGGTTTAAAAGTGAAATTACTTTCAATGAACAACATTGGATTAAATGATAAAAATATATTCCAATTATACTTAAAAATCATTCAAATGTATAATTTAACACTATAAATTATTTTTATTAAAAAAATTATTTTCAATTAAAATTTAGTATCTTTCGTTATTCATCAAAATATGAAAGTTATCAGAAAAACACCAAAAATTTATCCAAACTAAATTTTTGTGTCCCTATTCTAAAGAAGAATTTAATTTCATCAAATTTAATATATAAAAGTGTCCAATATTGTGTTTATAAAGGGTTCTCCATTAAAAGGTGGAAAAACAACATTTTTTGAAAAATACTTATTTTATCTGAAAATTTGAATTTGTAATTATATTATGTCTAAGAAACACAAAATATGAATGTTAAAATTATATGGGATATATATAAAATTCAAAATGTGGTTATTACTATTCATAACCTCTTTTTTAAATGGCTATTTTGATAGGTCATGGTGCGCTTGAACTCAGTATTTCGTACATCGCACGCTATTGTATTATTCAAAGAGAAGTGTACCATGGAATCTTGGGGTGTTACAGCTTATCTCCAACCTAGGGCCTAATTAAGGTATGACTTGGGGGTTATTATCTCTCTCAATTAATTGTCGATCTAGGAGGGGTGCCTTTGGAGATAATGGTCATGATAGAGTGGTATTAAAGGTTTTGGTTTAGATATTTCATAGATTTTAGAGTTTGAAATTGTTTGGATTGTATGGGTTGGTTGGGAAACGGTTCTAGTTGATCTTGTTGCATGATATAGGTCGGGTAGATCAACTTGTACATGAGATTTTAGGGTCCCCCATGATCTGATATAAGAACTCCTAGCTTATTAAATGGATAATTTAGGTGGGCCTATTTACATGGAAGAGACCTTGTAGAGATACATACATCATTATTGATTGTATTCATGTATGAATTGGGTGATTTTAGGGAATCAAAATGAAAATTGATTAATTAAAACTTGATAAAAAATCATACTACTGGGATTAGGATTTCTCCTTTATTTTCTAGAATGAGTCTTGGATGTTGTCTATGAGTAGATTAAGTGGTATAGGTTCAGTAGGATAATATATTTGATCTTAAAATGAAAGACTGATAGTGAAGTATGAGGCATGATAGAGGGATTTGTGTGCCTTTCAGTAGCAGAGCTCAAGTAATTATGAGGGTAGCATCTTTGATCTAGAGACATGATGCTTATTGAAGGGGATCAGTATCTCTTTCAATATTATTTAAGATTTAGTTGAGTTTTTGGTACCAATGGATTTTATTCATATGTGAGTATTTATGTGTTAGTGGTGGCTATTGTATCTTGGTGACAAAAAAGAAGCATATGTATTGTGGACATAATTTTATAAGGAGTTTCTCTTGGAATTCATGTCATTTATGATGAAGGTGGGAAAGGAGTCGGAGATACTTTTCCTTTAGTATGGGATCCTAAGTGTTCTAGAACTCAAGATCAAAATCATGGATCTACTGCACATTATCCCTGATTTATTTCTAGATGAAGAGTTTATAGCATGATATCTGGAAGAGGTGATGTCCCTAGTGATCAGGAATGTAGTCACCCCATTTACACTTTATATGTACTTGGAGGTGAAGAATAAGGTAGAGGTTATCGAGTATATGATTTATCTATGAGGTGATCCTTAAGGGAGTGGCCAGTAGGGTGTCCTGAGGAGAAGGGATTTAGGCAGTGGATCATAGATGTTTAGATAGTTGGGGTTCCTAATGATAGGGAGCCGACCTCAGTAGACCTTTATATGACATTTTAGGGCAGTTGTTTCTGATGTACCAACTGAGGGATTCCCATTTTTGTGCTATATATGTGGAGGTCATGGTCATTGGAAATAATAGTGTATATGATAGCCCAGGGAGGATAGTTTTAGTTGGGTGTTCAGTCCCCTTTTCAGAAGAATCATGAGTTTCTTATGAGTCCATTTTAGTAGTGAAGACTATCGTTGTTTGTTAAAAAGCTGAGGGTAGATAGTGTTGGAAGGGTTGGCCTCATGATATCTCCCACCCCACCCCCTCAAGGACCTAGTCCAGAGCATGGTCGTGGATTTCATTATCATATAGGAAGAGGGGGTGGGCATCGTCATATGAACATGAAAGAGTTATTCGTGGAAGTGGTTCCATGGGTTTCTTGATGTATGATTAGTTTATCTTATACCCTTTTTTGTGCCTATTTTAATTTAATATCATCACAATCCTTTGTTTTTTAGCTTTGTTGTGTACTTTAGGGATGGATATAAAGATACATCTCAAGTACTTGGTGTTATCCACACTATTTGGAGGTCATAATTTTTTTTTGATGTGTGTCGGGGATATAGACCGGTGATGGGGCAGCATTAGTTAGTGGAAGATTTTGTTTTGTAGTAGATACATCCATACAATTATATCCTTGGTATAGATTTACTATATTCTATGAATATAGTCATTGACTGTTTCCGTAGGAGAGTTTTATTTTATGATGTGGAGGGAAAGAGAGAGGAATTCAATCGAAAGAGGAGTTATCCGATGGATTGTAGGAAAGTAAAGCCTTTATTATACCAATTAGTGGATCTATCAGTGGGATCTTAGGTAAATTATTTTCCTTGGGTTTTGGAGGAGTTTTTGGATGTTTTTCATGGATGAATTTATGACCATTCCTCTTTAACATGATGTCATATTTGGGATAGAGTTACAAATGGGTGTGTCTCTGATTTCGATGGATCCTTTTAAAATGAAGACTATATAGTTTCATGAGTTGAGGATGCAGGTTGATGATATAATGAAAAGGGGTTTCTTCTAACCCAATGTATCTCCTTAGGGTTCTCCAGTATTGTTCTTCAAGGAGGTAGATGGTAGTATGAGGTTGTTCTGAGACTAGAAGAGGTTGAACTAGGTGAAAATTAACAATGATAACCCTATTATGAGGATAAATGATCTATTTAACTAGCTCTAGGGGTCTAGGTAGTTTCTAAAGATCAATTTTCAGTCTGAATATCACCAAATGAGGGTGAGAGATGGGTATATCCAAAAGACTTTCTTCAGGTGTATTTATGAGAACATCGAGTTTGTGATAATTTCATTAAATGATGCAAACACACCAAATATCTTCATGGGGATCATAGACTCTATATTTAATGTCTCCTATGTATTATAACAAAATTTGAGCTTCATTATCCACGTATGAAGAGAGATATGGCTGCTTTACTCTGAATATTTAATCTACCCAGTCTGATTGTTTGTATTCCAATTCACTGAGTTCCAACGCATTTATGACCTTGATAATTAAATAATCAAGTGCTTAAAACTTAATGAAAATTCTTCCTAATTATTTTATATTCCTCCATGTTGAATTTTAGATCCTTCGGTTTTGATGTTTATGAGATATCATCCCAATAACAAAATTATCCAGATCTGTGTGCAGATTTCGAGGCACGCCTTGTGAGCTAGATTTGGGCCCTCAAATGGTTTATTGTGCTTTGGGTAAAGAAGGATAAAATTAATCCCATCTAACATAGAAACCTATAGAGAAATAATTTTTGAATTTGGATCTTTGGATAAATAGTTATGGCCAAAACATTGAAATAAATTAAAACTGTTAAAATTCTAAAATATGTCACTTTTATAATTAAGCTAAAAAATGCTTCAAAAACATAAAATGGAGAAATTTCCCTTAAAATAACACATTAATGGGATTAAAAACAATTAAATTCAGAATAAAATAATTTAAAATATTTTCTATATCAATTCCCCCACACTTAAACATTTCACTCCTGTGCAGTCATCTTATACCAAGGCCAAAACAAACTTCGCAAAGCATAAATGTCAACACAACTCAATTATCATATCAAAGAAAATATCATGCCTCTTATATGGATAAAAATATCCTAACTCCTTAAAAATCATAATAATCCATTAAATCTCATGTTAATTCTCACATGCATGTCATACCTACCTCCTCAAAAAAATATTTCTCTCTTCACTCAAGGATATTTTATATGGAGTTTTTCTCATTATCAAAAATATGTGTGATCTCAATAGTTTTGATATACTAATATAATATCCACTTAAAATATTCACAAATGTTTCAATCATAATGTCTTTTTCATGGGTTGTTCTCAGGTTGAGGGTTGGGAGGTTTTAAATGAAAAAACATCAAATACAGAATGAGGAGGGTTATGCTCTAAATTGAAGTAAATACAAGAAAACAGTTTTGATTAAGAATGGTGTGCTCCTCAATCAGATCGAAAATGATTCACCTCTAAAAACCTATTTATTTGGGAAGTTAACACTTGTAATTTCAGAACCAATGAATTTCATCCCTCTTTTCCCCAATTTTGAGCATTGTTTCAGCTTGAATTTAGATGTGTATTTCTCTTCAGAATCATGTTTTTGATGAAAAGATAGGTAGCTTTTGATCTTTAAAAATTAGTGAACCCCCAGCCCATATGTGTAATTAAATTTCTTCTACCCATCCATCTTTCCATCAAGAAATTTAATTAACCCAAACATTAATAAATATGGAAACACTTTCAATTCATCTCAAACAGATTCTTTAAGAAAGCAAAATACAACCCATCTTCTCCCTCCCCCACACTTGAGTTCAAAAATAATCATGAATTTAACTTCTATAGTAGGTTGAAAAGGGATAAATTCATTTTAATGTGGCTTCCTAACAAATTATTTCATGAATAATATGGGATTAATTATGGTAATATGAAAATGTAGGCCAAAATTAGAGTTGAATGCAAAAAGAGGCTTTCAAAATGGTGCCTCAATCATAATTAACACATTCCAAGAACTCTAAAATATTTGAAAAAGAAAAAAACTGAATTTTCTGGATCACAAAACATATCTCAAGACTCTAAATAAATATATAAATTTAAGAAGATGTCAAACAGGTTTATAAACCTCTTGGGTTGGGAAATATTTTCAATTTGGACAGTACTAGTGCACATGAGTTTCACAATCAATCAAACTTCCTCAAATGAAAAGATTGGAAATCAAAAAACAAAATCCATTTAGAAATCATTTAAATCCTAAAATACTTAATTCAAGTAATGTTTTAAAAACTCCAAGATGGTTTGAAGTTTACAAAGTAATCAATTCAGCTCAAGAATCCTTAAAACAAGCAAAAAATTAAAATCGGGAAAAATTCAGAAAAAAGACATGAAAAGAAAAATAGTATAAAAAAATAGAAGCGCACAAAAAATTCCTAAAAATAGGTTGAAATAAATCCCCCACACTTATTCCATTTACTAACCTCTTTTTTACCTCAAATTAGATCATGAAATTTTTCATATAGAATTTATATTGGGAAGAAAACAAAATAATAAAAAAAAGTAAATATGTAACCTGATTTATTTTTAGTGGTATCCTTAGGTTAAGTTCCTAGCTACTACCACTTTCAAACTACAAGAAATAAATTACAAGACATAATAAATGTAAATAAAAAGAAATAGAAAGGGTATAGAAAAGGGATAATTCCTGATTTGACCCCCCAAGTGGGTGCTAGGTTTTTACTGCCCCTAGTTATGTAGTTGTAGTAGATTATACCCAATCAAAAGGTGGATTTGGTTTCTTTGAGATGAACCAACACATGTGAATTTTCCCAGTGTCCATGAGTAAAAAAAGAATATATAACCCCAAAGAATATAAAAAAGTTCCCAACCCCCAATAAAGAATAAAGAAATAATTTGAAATCCAGGGTGGGAGGTAATAAAATATAGGGGTTCTCCATATAAATTTTTGTGGTGTCCTCCTCCATATGATATGCAATTTGTTGTAGAGGAGGCAATATCATCACATGATTCTCTAGCTCTTATACTTCAATAAAAACTACTTGGGTGGTCACTTTCATATCATCCAATTATTTCTCCATTTGTGCTATATCATAAATTTTAGAAAAGTGGAAGTTAGAAGACAATTCAACTTGAATAAGATTAAAACATGATGAATCAATAAAGAAATATTCCCTTTCAAGCAAGTCATCTTGGAAATTGATCTATTTGGGAAAGACCATTTGAAACTCTATCTAATTAGGGGAATCTTCTAAATCATCTTCCAAATCAATAGAGAGTTGTAAAGGTTATAATTTTTCATTATCAAGTATGGGAAGATCATGTATCAGGTTATCTTCAACAAACTTTTTCCATGATTCTTCCAAAAACTATTGATCCCCCATAAGTGCATCAGCTGGAATGTGTACATTAGGGACCTCTTAGAGCAGTGGTTGAGTATGGGATGATATTATTAAATCCTTTAGTATCTAATTCTCACCCAACTCAGGTTCTTTAATATAAAAATGATCGGTGAAATCTCTTCCACCACTAGTTCTGGTTCAGGTTCTAGTTTGGGTTTGGGTTTGGGTTGCTACACCATTGAACGAATATATTCTTCAACCCTTTCAACTTGGCTCTTCAGTTTTTGTATGTCTTCTTTATGTTCTTTCATATGATATTTTTGAATTTAATCTTTTTATTTCACCTGATATTATTCATTCCATGCATAATAATCATGATTTTAATATATCCTGGAGAAAAATGTTGTTTTAGTTTTCTTGAAATTTATGTTTTTTTTTGTTTTTTAAATTAAAGGAAAATTGTTTAAAAAATGTGAATAAAAAAAGTGATTGAAGACCACTTTTATACCTATAAACAGTACCAATTTAATGAATTTTTGTCATGCACGCTCTCAAAAATAATTATAACTAAGTTCAACATAGTGGCTGGCCAAGGTCGTTCTCTTAAGGAGCTGTTGCATTCAATAACTCACTAATTCTAATTCACTTTATATATATATATATATGTATGTAATAAAACTAAAATAAATTTATATTTGATAAATTATAATTAAATACTAAAATTAAATATGCAGATTCAATGAAAACATAATAAATGCAAACAAAATTATGTTAGAAAGAAAGGAGACATTCCCGAGAGAATCACCCTGAGTGAACGTTCATCGTCTCTTAATTAGATTCAAATTTACTTAATGAATACACTTCATCATATGTTTGAAAATACTCCTATTCATATGTTTATTAATATAAAATACTCTCAATGATCTTTGTGATACCACACATCCACCTCCTCGATCGAGGGAGAATATTACAGAAGTGCAAGCTAAGCCTCGGGTGGCAAGTAGAGACACAAAGGTGTCTTTCCCACTATGACCCCCTCGGTATAACATTAAGAAAATAAGAAAAATTAAAAATTATATCTCAAAGACTTGGTTTTATCACTGTATTATAGCCCTGGGAACATCCTTGGGTTAGCTACTCATCATCATGAGCATAAGAGTTCACGGTGAAGAAGTAAACGGGGGAAGAAAACAAAAGAGAGAAAGAATAAGAAAGAAAGAAGAACAATTAAATTAAAACATGAAATGAAATTATATAATTAAAAGAATATAAAATACAATAATAAACTACATAAAATTTCCAAAAAATTCTACCTCTAAGTTTCTAACACTTTGAGAAGAAGAAGGGGTGCATTTTTATAGGCAAAGGGATGAAATATTTGGCTTCAAATTTGTCCATCGAATGTATGTGTGTGGATGAACCATTAAATGGACTAATTTTGAAAAGTTATATTTTTAAATTTTGTTATTAAATCTATAATCTATCTAAAAACAACATTTTAGCTTCATTATCCATGTATTAAGAGAGATATGACTAATTTACTCTGGATATTTAATCTGCCCAGGCTGACTATTCATATTCCAATGCACCGAGTTCAAATGCATTTATGACCTTGATAATGAAATAATCTGGCACATAAAACTTAATTAATTTTCTTCCTTAGGATTTAATATTAATTTGGGTTGAATTTAAGCTCTTTTGGTTTGTTTTTTTATGAGATAGTGGCTTGATAATAAAATTATCTAGATCTATGCGCAGATTTAGAGGCCCGCCTTGTGAGCTAGATTTGGGCCCTCAAATGGTTGATTCATCTTTGGTTCCAGAAGGATAAAATGAATACCATATAACATATAAACATATAAATGAATAATTTTTCAATTTGAATCATTCTAGAAATAGTTATGGCTAAAAATGGAAATAAATTAAAACTGTTAAAATTTCAAAATATGTCATTTTTCTAATTAAGTTAAAAAATGATTCAAAAACATTAAATGTGGAAATTACCTTAAAATAAAACATTATTTGGATTAAAAAATAAAATTTACAATAAAATAATTGAAATTATTTTCGTTATCAAGTTACTACACCATTTCATCATTGTTTTTATTAACAATGTATTGATCTACTCGAAGTCAGAGGAGGTTTATGTCGATCATCTTAGAGCGGTCTTACAGGTCCTTAGACACCACAAACTCTATAGAAATTTTTCCAAGTGCATGTTATAGATTATATATGTGTTCCCTTGTGCATATGGTGTCTTATTATGGTGTGTTCATGGACGCATAAAATATTTAGGTGGTTGTTTCTTGGGTAGCAGCCAAGAATGTGGTAGAGGTTCATAATTTCCTTTGTCTTATAGTTTATTATCAGAGGTTTACATATGATTCATCCTAGATTATGGTTTCGATGAAAGTATTAACTATGAAGGACTGGTATTGTTTTTACTGATTAGTGTTATATAGTGGTCAATTACATGAAGGATAGGCTGATCAATGCTCTAGTACTTCGGTTTCCTAAGGAGTGTGTGATGTTTGAGGGTTTTTTTTTGATATGTCCCATCTAGTATTAGGATACATATTGATGACAATTATAGGGGTGATAGATTATTGGTCTAGTAGTTTTCTTCCTTATAAACATAAATATACCACCCATGATCTTTATTTAGAAACAGTTGTGTTTCCACTGAAGTTGTGGTGACAATACCTCATTTGAGAGCACTTTATGGATTTCATAGACCACAAGACCATGAAACATTCCTTCTATCAGTGGTATTTGAATATTTGATAGTGTTTGTGGGTATATCATATCCTTTATTATGATTTTTAGATATCTTATACCCTGATAAAAGAGAATTATTTTGTCGATGCATTGAATCATAAGTCCCATGGAGATGTGGTTCAAGAGTCCATGGATATTTGGAAATGGATGAAAGAGATTGCGATGATGTGTCAGGACATGGGGGAAAGCAATGGATGGGATTGTCTTTATCAAATGACCATGGATTCATCCTTGATGTAATAGTTTGAGGAGTCTCATTGTGGATACGTAGAGGCATAGGTAATGTATGATCATGTTTTCCATGGAGATGCTCTAAAGGGATGGTCGAAGGATGATCAGAACTGTATATTGTTCTTGGGGAGGTTTTTTGTTTTGTTATAAATGTATAATGGAGTTATATTTGAGTTTTACAGATCACCCTTAATTGTAAATCATAGTGTGAAAAAGATTTATCATGTCTTTATAAGATATATTTGGTTGCTTATGATGAAATAGCCAGTGGTATAGTTTGTGGTGAAGTGTCTGGTTTGTTAGTAGGTGAAAGTGGTACACCATGTTTCTACGGGTTTATTACATCCCTTATGTATCCCTAAGAAGAAATGATAGGAAATATAAATTTATTTCATCAGCTAGTTACCCTTAGGTCAAGGAGGATGTGATTTATTTTGGTTTTTTGTGGATAGACTAATGAAGTTGTCTCACTTTTTGGTGATTCATAAATCAAGTTCCATGGATGTTTTAGTGAGGTAGTATGTAGATAATGTGGTTAAGATTCATGGGGTACTAAAGAACATCATATTTGATTGAGATCCTCATTTTACCTCATGTGTATGGAGTGGATTCCAACATGAATTCAGCTCCCAGTTGTTCCTTAGCACTACTTTACAACCTTAGGAAGATGTTCATATGGATCAGACCATCCATATGATAGATGATATGTTGTGAGCTTGTATATTTAATTTTAGAGAATCCTGGTTAAATAACCTATATTTGTTTGAATTCACCTACAAAAACAACAACTATTTTTTCATTTTAATGGATCTTTTTGAGGTATTGTATAGGAACCATGTAATTCTAAGTTATGCTAGATGGAGGTTGGAGAGTCAGTAGTTCTTGGTCCTGATGTGGTGTAGAGAACAATCGAGAAGATCCAAATAGTAAGAGAGCATATGAGGGTGGTTTAGGACCATCAAAATGCCTATGTTGATCATAGGTGGAGGGAACTTGAGTTTGAGGTTAGATACCATGTGTTCTTGAGAGTCTCCCATCAATGGGGGCAGCTAATTTTTGGAAGGGGGAGTAAGATTTCTACATGGATCATCAGGCCTTTTTGATGTGTTGGGGAATATTAGCAAGGTTTCTTATCATTTGGAACTTCCACCAGGTCTAGAAATGATCCATGACATCTTCTATATGTCTCATCTTCATTGGTATCCTTATAATGACTCCAACATCATTAACTAGGTAGATTTAGATATTGAGGATAACATGACACTCTTAGAAAGACCAGTAGAGATCCAAGATCTTCTAGAGAAAGTGTTGCATGGGAAAACCATCACCTTGGTTCATATTATATAGAGGCATGGAGACCTGGAAGAGATCACTTGGGATCATGATATGTTGATGCATTCCCAGTACCTGGATTTTTTTTGAGTTTTCCCTTTTCTTTTTTCTTTCATGATGTGATATTTAAAACTTATTGATTTATGAGATGTTTATTTTCCTTTTATGGAGATGTGTGTTATGTATTCAAGTATATAAAGAGGGGAGAACTCGTCCTAATCAAGTATCATTATATTACAACACATTTTAAAATCATGAAAGCAAGTCAGTGCCGCGTAAAGAGGATAGTATATTGATGTGGAGGGTGATTTTCCTTGATTTGTGTTCTTGGGGTAGTTTTTTTGTAATGGTTGAGGAGGTTGTTGACTTGGGGTATGTAGAGTTAGAAATGGTTGTATTGGTGGTTATGTGGGTGAGAGGTGTCTTTTGGTTGGAGTGAGGTGGATTGGTGTTTTTCCTATTTGAGGATGATGTTGTTGTTATATATGGTGTTTTGAAGATTTTTTTGGAATGGATTGGTTTGTTTATTTGGTGGTAATGTTTTGGGTGTAACAAGATCCCTAAGAGGTAACTCACATGACATTTTTTCAGACCCTTCCCTTTCCTTTTTTGAGTTTTTTTTAATCTTGAGGATGAGAATCATTTGATAGGTATCTAATATAATGTTATATTCCTTCTTGGATCATTACATTTCTGGTTTGATAGTTTGAAGTGTTCATCGGAGGCTCAAGGAGGGTTTAATGGAGTTTGGAGTTGCATGTATGCTATAGTGGGTGGTTCACGATGTGAACTTATATTCACTACATGATAGGATTTACATGGATTGGAGGATGTAAATTCATGACTTGAAGTTTCAGATATGGGTTATGAGTTAAAGTGACTTGTGATGTGAAATGATGATTCGTGATGTGAATTAACTTGAGGCTAATGTTCTATGAAAATTGGTGTATGTGGATTCATGGAATGAATTAGAGGTCCTCAAAAAAACACATTATGTGAATGTGTTTAATGCAATGAATGATCCAACACCCATCTTGTTTATAAATATCTAGGCTCACCTAAATTATTTTATTTATCTTGGTTTTTGGGAAACCCTTATGTGATTTTTGGAGGCTTTCCATCTCTCCCAACACAAATTTTATTCCTTTCATCCATAGGTCTATCTTTAGAAACCTATGGAGATTAAATCCCCTTTTCTCCCTTGATTCCTCTGATTCCTCTTTGTTAATTCTTTGTGGTGATTTTTTTTGAGTGTTCAGGGCTATAATTTTTATGACTCCTTAGTGTGGTTTAGGTTGATTCGAGGTTTTCTAGTGTGGTTGTGGTGTCCTGATTTTTTTTCCTTCACCCTATTATATGATTTGTAAAGCTTCTTTATGGTAGTGTATCCTTTTTCTCTTCTTATTTATGTGATTGTGTAGGGATTTTATAATTTTTCCTTTCATTAGGTGGATAGTAAGGGTTGGCACAATGAAGATAATGAATTGGATTAATCTAAAATTGATAGTAATTGAGAGAAATTGCATGTTTTACTATTTTTTATGTAATTGATGGTAATATTATACATTCTTGTTCCCATTTCTAAAAACCATAGGTGAGGGGAGCCTTAGTTGTGTTGTAGATGATATGGTTGTGAGACCCCTATTGGATGATTGTTTGATAACACCCTGAATGAAATGGCTAATCACTTATATCTGGATAATGAAATTTTTTCCCATGTAAATATGGAATTTGTGTGAGAATACCCATGCTAAATAATGAAGTAGAGTAATGAAGTCCCCTAAACCTGAATTATTATTAATTATGGATGTTGGTAGGTGATTCTATGTGTGGTTGTGATTTTTGTGTTGCCTTATGTGATGTACAATTTTTTGCAATTATAGTGATGATTGGATGGGTTGTGGAATGTATAGGGAAGTAATGTGATGGGTGGTTGGAATGAGATGTGATGTGGGTGATTGTGTGGTGATGGTTATGTGTGGTGGTTTTGTTGTGTGGTGGTTGTGATATGTTGTGGTTGAGATGGGTGGTTATTGTGGTTATATGGCTTGGTTGATGCGGTGTTGTGGTGATAGTTGATGTGAGATGGACGATCTATTATGTGGTGTGGTTGTTTTAGTTTCTTGGATAGCCATGGAAATAAATGTAATGTTGTAAATGAAATGACATGGTTTAGAAAATTAATAATAATGGGATGGAATTTATTTGTGTTAATTGGAAGTAAATGAAATAAAGGATAAATGAATGGGTTGTGTTAATGTGAAATGAAATGTCTTAGTAAATGGGAGTAAGTGAAAACCCATTAAATCTAGAAAAAGGTGGAACATGTAATTGAAAGTGGAATTGTGTGGCCATGTGTAGTGGTTGTGTGGTGTGATGCTTTTAGTGGTGTCATTGGTTGATACATATGTAATGTGGTGTAGTGGTGGTGATGTGAAGTAATCTACTACAGTTATGGTTAACCCATATGTTAGGTATTATGTTCTATCTGTTTATCTTGTGTTTTTATGTTATTTTTATACACAACCTACCTGAGTTGGATAACCTTACCAATGCCCAAATTTTTTGGATTATGAGTATTTTCCCTAACATCTAGGTTGGTGGTGATTTATATGGCTACCTACCCCCTCTTCCCTTCTCTTCCTTCAAAAGCAATGATGTTATGAGTCGGTGGTCAAGATTACCCAATGATGATGTGGGTAGGTATTGGAGATTACCCAATGGTGATAAAGATATTATATGTGGTGGGTATCATGTATGGTTGGAGGGGGGTGAGTTTTATTTCCTTCAAATTAATGATACCATACCGCACTAAATATGTGATAAGTTTGTGATGTGTGATGAGGTTGTTACATAATGATGACTGATGTTAACACCAGATGCTAAACCATACGGGAGGTTGGGATGGGTATGGATACATCCCAACCCACATCAATAGGTTCTATATGTGACATGATATGTACGAAATGGATAGGAGCACATGATGTTTGAATTTGGGGTGTGAGCGCAAAAAATCAGTGGGGAAGTAGCTGTAGGGAACCTTTTATTTGTGTTATTTTAATAATACATTACTATATTAAATGCATGATTTGGTGAGAGTGTAATAGTGAGGCTGAGATTGGTTAATTTAAATATTTAGTTACATGTTGGTTTTACTATTTTTTTCATTAGAGAATTAGTATGCTCTTTTAACATATGCACTTGAGACCTTAGGTATGATCCTACTAAGTATACATGTTATGCTCACCCAAAGTATATATAAAATATTTTTTACTTTTAATGAGGACTTCAGGAACCAAGATACACATTCATAGATTGGGTTTTTGAGAAATATTTGAATCACTGCCATAAGACTAACTTTTGGTATTTACTTGGAGACTTTTATTTATATTTAATGACCTTTTTCATGCATTGTGGGATAATTTTGGGTTAACATTTATGTTATGTGTTGAAGTTTCTTGGTGGTTGATCATCATATCTCCCAATACTATATTATTATAGAGAGTAATTCCTTCCATATGTGATGATTTTATAACCTCGGTGCTTGTCCCAAACTCGATGCCTACTGGTGGTGGGACAAGGGGGGGTCATTATCTCTCTTACTTCAATTTTGTCCCAGTAGGGGTACCTTTGGAGGGAAGGTGTAACATCCTGGTTCCGGGTGCCTCCCAAAGGTTCCCCTTACCCCATTAGTCACATGGCCTCAAGAAAATTTCCCCGAATACCAGAGGCTATCAATAAGTAGTGAGGGCCCTGGGTGTGATAGTAGGAAACTATTCCCTCATTAGTAGAGTAACACAACGGAACAAATAGTAAACAGTAGCGTAAGCAGTAATACCATACGAAAGAGGTAAATTGTGGAAGACTAATAGTGTAAACAACTGCAACATATATATATATATATAATGATTCATGTCACAAGTATCTAGGAATGTATCCAAACAAATCACAATGCTGGAAATACAATACTGAAAACCAAAGTACAGAAAATAGTAAACTTCAATAGAATCTCAAGACTTAGCTTGGTCCCATGCTCTCCAGCTCCAACAAAAATCAAGTACCTGAAAAAGTAGGGAACTTTCCCTTATCTATATCTGCAACCATATTATCCATTTGGGTCCAAAATCATGACCCAAATAGGGTGTGAGATGAATCCTAGTAGACAACCACCAAAAGATGTTTGCCTAACAGTTAGTGAGTATATATATATAGCTAGAAATATGCAAAATGAAGCAATAAACTAGGAAGTACTCAAAATTAAACAATCATACACTTTCCAATTACATTCATTTAAAATTGTTCATTATTCAAACCATTGAATAAAGAATCCTGTGATCTAGCCTAAGCTTTGTATCCCTCCATGTAATTGTAACAAAAGACATCTCATAATACCATCTAAACAACCAGGTAAGTCTGAGTCCAATCTTGTGCTTTGGCTTGGTAACTCATCAAAATCATTTAATCAATCGTTCATAGCAACCCTCTAGGAATGCTCTCACGGTCTAACCCCTTTGGTTTAACATATCACTAATCAAAAGGAAACAACCACCTGGGAATCTTTCATGCTCAATAACCCTAGGTCCACATGGCCTCAATAAATTTCTACAAGACCTCCGGGTAGCTCTCACGGTCAATACCCCCTAGGTCAAAGTAGCATAAATAATCATAAACGACCTTCGGGTAGCTCTCGCTATCAATAACCCTAGGTCAAAATCCACACCAAGGCTCTCACGGTCCTATGTAAAATAAACATCGAAACCCCCACAGTTTTCCTAGTCCAAGTCTCTCACGATCCATTAGAAAATAAGAACATATACAACATTCATTAAAGGCTCTACATCAAATCCAAACTATTACATGGATCAACTTTAATCAAATAATAAAAACATGCATCACATATAACCAATCAACTCTATCCTAAACAACTCTCAAGGCATGGAAACATGGTATGCCTCATCATCAACCAAGGCCAAATGGCCAATTATAGTAAAACAAGGGAACGTACCCATGGGGTGTCCCATAAACAAGGGTATACGATCTTATGCATATGAAACAACCCTTAATCAAACAACCAAACCACAACAGGTATTAAACAGGGTCAAAATTGAAAATATGCAATACCCCAACATGGGTATTTGACACTTTAAGCATATACAATCCAAAGACAATCGAATAAAGGCACAAACCACCTACCTTGATATTTTATGATGAACACTTTCGAACGTCAGCCCATGAATCGGCCTATAACAATGTAGATATATAAAAAGGGTAAAAATGATCAAACATTGATAACTCATGAGAGATGAGAAATTAGGAAAAGAGGCTCTAGGGAAAGAGAGAACTCACCGGTGGGAATCCAGCGCACCCAGCATCGTCTCAATTGGATCTCAGACACAGGAACAGAAGAAGCTTGAAGATCTTCGGTCGTACGTCACTCTCCTGTACAAGACATGATAATAAGAAGATCATTCTAAAGATGAGATGCAACCCCTGTCTGATTAATCAAATAAAAATAAAAGTACACAATGTGTTCATTTAATGAGCATATCATGTACTAGCCTCAACCGGCCCCTACTTTAGGCGGTCTGACAGGTCACCCATGTGGCTATGTACTCGGTCGTTACATGGCTAGTATATGGCTACCCATGGAAATTGAGTACATAGTGTGTACTCAAGATTACACAGCATATACATAGAAAATTTCCATTTCTTCATTTTTCCTCAAAACAACCTGAAATCAAGATCCATACATAAAATGAAGATTGGGGTTCTTACAAACTTCCCCTCTTAAAGAAATTCATCCATGATTTTTCCTTCCAAGGGTGGTGAAGAAGAAACTTCAAACAACTCTGGCCACTATGATCGAATGTTAGTCTCCCTCTCCCAAGTCTCATCCTATACTCGCCCGTGCAGCCATAGCACCCGTAGAAGAGGAACAGACCGACCATAGAGAACCTTAGTAATACAATCCAAAATCTGAATAGGGTGCTCATCGAAGGATGAATCCACATCCAACTCAACCTCCTTGGGTTTAAAAACATGATACGGGTCTGAAAAGTAATGTCGTAACTGAGAAACATGAAATATGTCATGCATATCCCGGTACCTCTGAGGTAACTGCAACCGATAGGAAACCAGCCCGACTCTCTCAAACACCTCAAAAGGCCAAATGTATCTTGATGAAAGATTCCCATGTCCCCTAATCAGATTGTGTCCCATCCTTGGTGTGACACATAAGAAAACCTTATCTCCGACCTCGAACTCTAAAGGTCATCTCCGTTGGTCAGCATAAGATTTCTGGAGAGACTGTGCAGTATCCATCCTCTTATGAATAAACTCCACCTGATCAGTGGTCTCCTGGAAAAGTCGAGGTCCCAGCATAGTTTTCTCTCCTACCTCCATCCAACATAGGGGTGATTGGCATGACTTACCATACAAAGCCTCATAAGGTTCCATATGAATCGTCACTTGGAAACTATTATTTTAGGAAAACTCCACTAGGGGTATGTGTCTCTCCTAAGACCCCCTGAAATCTAGGACGCATGCTCGAAGCATTTCATCCAAAACCGGAATCATTCGCTCAGACTGGCCATCTATCTAGGGATGGTAATATGTACTCAGAAGTACCTGTATACCCAAAGACCTATGTACTCTCTGCCAAACACGAGAAGTAAACTGGGCGTCCCTTTCTGGAATGATAGAGTGTGGAACCCCATGAAAATATACAATCTCTCAGATGTATAACCTTATAAGTTCATCGACACTGAAGGTTTCCTTGATTGGCAAGAAATATGAAACCTTCGTGAGTCTTTCAATAACAACCCAAACTGCATCATTCCCTTGACATGTCCTCAGTAACCCCATCATGAAATCCATCACGACATCATTCCACTTCAACTCAGTAATGGGTAATTGTTGTCAAATCCAAGATGTTCACTGATGCTTCACCTTCACCTGCTAACAGGTGGAACATATCATAACAAAACCAGAAAAATCCCTATTCATACCTAGACACCAATACTGATGGTGTAGATCTCGATACATCTTGGTGAGGCCAGGATTAACTACCCAAACTGAGGAAAAATCTCCTCACATATGTCTGCTGACACCCATACATGCCCATGAAAACGTAAGATCTCATCATCACCTATGGTCCACCCAGGAGTACAGTTCTCACCTAACACACTCTCCCATAGGAATAGTCCTTCAAAATCTAATAGATGCATCATTCGAACTCGATCCAGTAGAGTAGAGGTAACAACTATAGAAGAAAGAAACTTCTACCCCAGTCTGTCGTACACCTCCAAATGCATCTCAGAGAACAAATCCATGAGATTCCACCCACTAATGGCCTCCTAAAATGCCTGTATTTGTGTCCTCCTGCTCATCACATCTGCCATTGCGTTGCCTTTCCCAGGCATATAGGCAAGCTCAAAGTTGAAAGAATGAAGGTACTCAACCCACCTTTTCTGTCCCAAATTCGAATCACACTGAGTAAAGATATACTTGAGGCTTATATGGTCAGTGTATACCAGAAAATTCTCTCCCAAAAGATAATGTCTCAAACAGTGTAAATCATGCACAACTGCATCTAACTCGAGATCGTGCATCGGGTAGTTCCTCTCATGTTTCCTCAACAACCGAGACCCGTATGCAATGAATCCTTCCTCTTGCATAAGCACTGCTCCTAGGCCGATACCTGATGCATCGTAGTAAATAGTGTAACTCTTTCCCAACTCTAGAAAAACTAGTATCGGTGCTTAATTCAACCTCCCTTTCATCTCTTAAAAGGCTGAATCTCAGAAATCTATCCACAAGTACTTTTCACCCTTCTTAGTCAGGCCCGTCAGTGGCGCTGCTAAGCCTGAAAAGTCATATATAAAGCACTTGTGGTAACCATCCAGTCCCAGTAAACTTTATACCTCAAAGAAGTTCATCATCTGCTCCTAGGAAACTACTGCTCTCACTTTCTCTGGGTCTACTGATACTCTTGTATCTAAGATAACATGACCCAAGAAGTGAATCTGATCCGTCCAAAAGTAGAAATTTGAGAGAATAGAATATAACTGATGCTCTCTCAATGTACTCAATACAATCTCAAGATGGGCGGCATGGTCGTGTCGAGTGTGAGAGTACACCAAGATATCATCCATGAATACTACCACAAAAGAATCCAAGTATGCATGGAACACTCGGTTCATTAGTGCCATGAAAATTGTCAGTGAATTTGTGAGACCGAACGTCATAACAAAATACTCATATAGACCATACCTACTCTAAAAGGCTATAAGAGGTATATCTGATGGTATAAAATGCAACTGATGATAACCAAATCTCAAGTAAATCTTCGAGAACACCCGAGATCCTCAAAGATGATCAAAGAGATCAGCAATCCTCGACAAGGGATATTAGTTATTAATCATCAACTGGTTAAGCTTTCGATAATCCACCCAAAGTATGAGGGTTTTGTTCACCTTCTTCACAAAAAGGATAGGCGAACCCCAAGATGAAGTACTGGTTTGGATGAAACCCTTTTCCTGTAACTCTTCCAATTACTTCTTGAGCTCCTGTAACTCTGGTTTAGCCATCCTATAAGGAGGAATGGACATTGGTGACACTCCTAACATAAGATAAGTAGAGAAATATACCTATCACTCTGAAGGTAAACCTGAAAATTCATCTGGAAATACATCTCTAAAATGATCCACAACTAGAGGAAAGTCCATCTATGATGTCCCCTGGTCATCCAAATACAAACTAGCAATTTGGGTTGTAATTCCTCCCAACCCAAGATGATCGGGTCTAGCTTTGCTCGCATGGAGATCCTATTTGACCTTTTGTAGAAAAGACCCACCCAATGGTGATGTGAAACCCACCCTACAGTGATAGCAGTCAATAAAGGCCCAAAATATGACTAACAAGTCCATTCTAATAATTACATCATAACATGTCATCTCTAAGACATAGAGGTACCATAAGAAGTGATACACACCAACCTCAATAGGGAACTCCTTTCACTAATGTAAACTAGCCATCGTAATCCTCAATGGAGTGTATATCGTCATAACATCCTCAGAAGTAAAGATACAGAGCCCAATTCTCTCCACAACAGCAACAGATATAAAACTATGGGAATACCTTGTATCAAAAAGGGAGGAAGATAAAAAACTGAGGCAACTAGAATCATAATTTTAACCATAGAGGGTCTGGAATCCTACTCCTGCTAGTTCTGCTCCACTGCAAAAGTTTGACGTGTACCATGTCCCTACAACCCTGCCCAACTACCCTGAGCTGATCCACCCTACTATCACTGGAAACCTACCATTTGGCTACCACGACCACGATCTACTCCTTGGACTGAATGTCCTGAAAACTCCAGTTCCCTGACTGAGGGGAAACCAGTGGTACTAATCCTAAACGTGGAGTCACAACTGATCCCCTATCACTAGCTGCTGGTGAGAAAAACTAGAAAAAACACTAAATATGACCCATCTTTCTATAAGCTCGGCACTCAACTAGGTGTATCAGGCACTAAGTTCTCATATTCCCACTCTTTCTGCATTGGCAGCACCTCACCTGGCTACCTATAGGTACATCCCTACTACTGTAATCACCACATGAATGTTGAGTCAATAAGGTTTTCCTTATGACTTTTCCATTCCTTCTTATTTTGAAAATCACAAACACCTTATCTTTAAGGAAAATCGCTTTTATAAGGAAAATCTCTTTTATAAGGAAAATTGCTTTTATAAGGAAATTTGATTTTATAAAGAAATTTGCTTTTATAAGAAAAATTATCCTTATCATATTTTCATCCATATATTTCTTAAGTATAAGATTCGGATTCATTTCCATATTCTCTGAATCATTTGAAACCTTGATATGAAGCATTCTGTTTTAGGCTCCGAATTCTGGATAAGAACTGTAATGAAGTTTCATTCCAAATTCTGGATAAGAACTCTGATAAAGTTCTACTCCGAATTCTGGATACGAACTCTGATAAAGTACTACTCCGAATTCTAGATATGAATTCTCATGAAGTTCGACATCGTATTCTCATTACGAATTATGATTAGGAATTCTCATTACGAATTCTGATGACGAATTCTCATTACGAATTCTGATGACGAATTCTCATTACGAATTCTGATGACGAATTCTCATTACGAATTCTGATGAATAATTCTCATTACGAATTCTAATGACGAATTCCCATTACGAATTCTGATGACGAATTCTCATTAAGAATTCTGATGACGAATTCTCATTCCGAATTCTCATTCTGAATTCACCTATTAAATAGAATCTGATCATCTTTGCTTTATACACTCCAAATTTATTTAGACTCTGAAAATTATTTTTGGTTAGACTCCAAACTTTCATTTTTCTTACACTTTTATAATTTGTCTACTCTTTGATAATTTGTTTACACTCTGAACCTTCACTCCGAACTTTTTAGTTAGACTTAAAACGATGTCATACATTCTGTTACACTTGTTTTGTTATAAAACGATGTCGTCTATTCTGTTATAAACTAACTGTTGGTTAAGTTACACGTGTATAGGTCCCTCCGATTTTTAAGGAAAATATGACCGTTGGAAAGGAGGTCGACCTTGCCTATAAATAGGAGCTCATTTGAAAGAGCTTATAATGACAACTTCAACTTCGATTTGTGTTCACATGCTGTTGAAGTGATTTCTAGAGAGAGAGACTCTTATTAACCCTCAAAGCTTCGTGCGACTCCGAATGTTGGTGATTACATTCAAGGACTTCCGGGGATAGGAAGACAGAGGTTTCCGACTACCTTGAAGTTTGAGGGCTTCCTTGCTGAGGAAGACAGAGGTTGCCAACTACCTTGAAGTTGAGGGCTTGCGGGAATAGCAAGACAGAGACTTCAATCTTCATATCGAGGGCTTACCCTGGTGTGGGTAAGACAGACTTGCTTGAAAGTATAAATCAAGGGACCTTTATCCAAGGTTGTTGGATACCCTTCTCTTTGGGTTAAAAGACTTATATCTTGTTACTTGTAGTTTTACTACTTGTTTGTTTCTGCTGCATTCTGTATTATAAGGAAATTATAACTTTATTATACTTCCTTACTTGTACTCTGTTTCATTTAGATTCTATACGCTTTAAGGTAGAATCTCATATTGTAATCTTTAGTTAAGTTTCAATTTCCGGATTCATATTTCCAAAACCTACTTTCGGAATAACTAACTTTAAAGGCTCCAAAGTAATTTTTAAAGTATACAATTCACCCCCCCCCCCCCTCTTGTATATTGAGAATCTACATCATTATTTCGATCCTACAATTGGTATCAGAGGTTGGAAACCTCATACTCTATACCAATCCTACAATTGGTATCAGAGAAGGTCTCTGAAATACTTGTACTCACATATAAGTTTTTCTTGCTAACTTTTTCATTCCGAACTTTTTCATTCCAAAATTTGTCATTCCAAAATTTGTTATTACGAACCTTTTCTTCTAACAATTTTGTGTGCCAAAGGTTATTTTAAGTATGGCAGGAATTAATGTTGGTTCCATTGATAATCTAAATCCTACAAGACCACCAATCTTTGATGGTAATGATTATGAGTACTGGAGAGATAGAATGAAGACTTTTGTTATCAATACTGGAGTGGACAACTTTTTTATGCTTACTGGAGATTATAAAATTCCTGATAAGGAAGTTAGAACTTTTACTAACCAGGAAAAGTAAGAGTATCAACTCAATTATAAGGTACGCAATACTTTGCTTTATTCAATGACTAGAAATATATATATCCAAATTTCTTCTTGTGAAGCAGCTAATTGTATCTGGAAGAAGTTAGAGGTTACACACTTTGCAACTTCTAAAGTGATTGAAACTAGGAGAGCTATGCTTAGAGATGAATATCATGGCTTCAATTTTCCTTATGGTGAACCAATTTGTAAAGTTCAACAGAGATTTATGACTATCGTCAATAGTTTACAGTCTATGGGAGAGAAAGGGTTAGATGATAAAGCACTTGTGGACAAGATATTTGATATTATGCCTAATGAGTGGGAATCAAAAAGAACTGCTATAGATGAGAATAGGAAGGTCACTCAAATTTCTCTTGATGAGTTATTTGGAACTCTTCTCCAACATGAAACAAGAATGAAGAGAGATGCTGACAACATCAAAAAGAAGAATGGAAATGGTTCTGTTGCTTTTACAACAACATCAAATCAAATGAAAGCTAAGACTCCTGAGAGAGTAACTAGATCCAAGTCTAAGAAAGTATTTTTCCAATCTGAATCTAGCGAGAGTGAAGTCTCTGAAAATGAGTTAGCAAACCTTGCTCGAAGGATGAACAAGATAGCTGGGCAATGAAATTTACAATCCAAGTATAAGAAAAAGGAAAGGAAAGATAAGAAAGATGGAGAAGTCACGTGTTATGAATGCAATAAAGCTGGACATATTAGACCAGATTGCCCTTTGCTAAAAAAGAAAGAAAGGAAAGAAAGGCATTCAGACAGAAACAGAAACAAGTATTATAAAGCCAAAGCTAAGAAAGTTCTGAAAGCTAATGACACCTGGAGTTCCAGTGGTAGTGACTCTTCAAATGAATCTTCTGATTATGAATCTTCAGGACAGAAGAATCTTGGTCTTATAGCCAGACTACCTATTGACAATCATTGTTTTATAGCTAAGGTACGAAATGCTGAATCATTGACCAATTTTTCTTTAAATTCTAATGATAGTAAGTATTATAACTCTTCTGATGAAGAATATTCTTCTGATGAAGAAAATACTTTACCTACTTATGAAGAAGTTTCTAGGTTTGCTGAACTTCTTGAGATTGAGAACTCCAAACTCAATAAAAAACTTGATAAGGCAAACTCTAGGAATTCTATTCTTACAAAAGAGATATCAGATCTTTCTAAAGATCTTGATAAGAAAAATTCTGATTTTGAAAGTATTTCAAAAAATCTTGAGGAAGTAAGTTCTGAGAAGAACAAACTTTCTAAAGAATTAGAAAATGTAATTTCTAAGAAAAATGTTTTTGAGCCTATCTCTAGTTCTAAAACTAATGATTTTGAGGATGGAAACTTGGTTATAAAACTCAAGTCCAAAATTTTTTCCTTAAAGAAGTGTTTATCAAACTTTACCCATAGTAAAGAAAATTTTGATAAAATGTATTCCCAAATACGACATTTAAGAAATAAATCTGGATTTGGTTATACCCATGCAAAACCTATTTTTAGTAACAATTATTTTGTTCCTCAAAGTGCCCCATTTTGTACCAAGTGTCAATGTGGTGGTCACTGGGCAAAGAATTGTTCATTAAACAAAACCCAATCTCTAGGATTTGACAAAGCTTATTTTTCTAAGAAGATGTGGGTACCTAAAATTATGTTATTTGAAAATCTTGGATCCAAACAAGTTTGGATTCTGAAAGTCTAATTTTCTTCTTAATTTCAGGAAAATAAAGAGAGTACCAGCAACAACACATGGTACATGGATAGTAGATGTTCCTGGCATATGACTGGTAACAAAAGCTATTTTGAAAAGATTATCAAAACAAAAGGAGATATTATTCTTCAATTTATCGGAACGCATGATCAACTTGCTGATTTTTTCACAAAATCTTTGCCTTCTGATAGATTTAAATACATTAAACAGAAGTTAGGAATGATAAACGTAAGGTAATCCTTCTTAATTAACTTTCTGTTGAAAAATTCTCCTTACAGTAATAAACTCCTTTTTATAGGGGGAGTACATTTGATTATTAGAGTCACTAATTTTTTCAAAGTTTGTTTTCAAATTTTTCAGAACTGAAAATCCGAAATGGAAATTTCTGGAATTAACATTTCCTGGAATGGATATATTCGTATAAAATACTTCTAGAATCT
This sequence comes from Viscum album, assembly GCA_963277665.1. Lineage (NCBI taxonomy): Eukaryota > Viridiplantae > Streptophyta > Magnoliopsida > Santalales > Viscaceae > Viscum > Viscum album. The sequence continues at coordinate 103,298,586 of OY728155.1, forward strand.
AAATTTTCGTATTGAACACTTCCGGAATGGACAATTATGTACTGGTATTTCCATAACGAGATTTTCGTACTGAGTCTTTCATAATGATTTTTTCATATTCAATTTTTTTTAATGAATTCCTCGTACTAAAATTCTTATAATGTTTTTTGTACTGAATTTTCCGTACTGAGTTTGTTTTTCATAGTGAGTTTTGCGTTTTTTTTTCGTAGTCAATTTTTCTTCAAATATTACCCATTACGAATAATCCTCCTAAACCAATCCGAAAGGTATGATTTCCTTACTCAAAGTTTTCGTAATCATGCTTTACTTGCTGGTATTTTCTTATATTTTGTTTTCGGATTATAGTTTTCTTAAATCTTTGTTTTAATAAAAACCTCAAAAGATCGGATTCAAGTTTTCTTGAGAATTGGTTTTCAACCATAAGATCTGATCTAAGCCAAGAGTTTTCAAGATTATGTTGGTGAGTGATGGTACCCTCAAAAGGATGGATGTAGTCTTCGACAAGAAGACTGGTCAGTTTGTTTATTTGCATACTCAAGAAGAAGTAGTTCCGAAAGTTGCTGAACCTGAATCTTCTAAACTAGTGAAGAAGAGGAAGTTGAAAGAAGTTGAAGGAGAAGTAGAGAATCCCAAATCTAATGAAGTTAATTCCGCACCTCCAAAACCTAAAAAGAAGAAAGCTTACCCTGATGAGGTAGTTTCTAAGTGGAGGGAAATCAAAGAAAAGAGAGTGCAAGGGGAGCCTCAGTTTGGCTTGTATCCTACGGAGGCTAAGGCCTTGAAGGAAAGAACAGCGGATGAGCTAGAAAAACAAGAGAAAGAAAAGAATCTCAAGAAGAATATGTCTGAAGCTGAGGTAGTTTAGACTTTGTTAAAGTTTACTGAGATGGCTTCTGGAAACATTCCAATTCCGAGATCTTTTTCCTTGGACTCTCTACCTGAGACTCCAGGAAGAAACTTTGTTGCTTCGGAAGAGACAGTTTCTAAGCCTGTTGAGGAAGTTGAGAAAATTGAGCAAGTGGAAGAGGACGAAGTTGTTGCTGAAGGTAGTGGTGAAACCGGAGATGTTTTGAAGCAAGTAGATGATTATAAGGGGACACCTTCGGAACATTTGTCTCTCCGAACTTCAGAAGCTGAATCATCGAAGTTAGTCACTCTAGGAAAGGATGAGTAGGAAGGAGAAGAAGAAGTAGCTTATCATGCAGAGTAAGAACAACTTCTACATGATATTTCTCAAATGGAGAATGTAGAGGTTGGTGCTCAAAAATCTGTTGATGATGAAGACAATGTTGTTCAAGTGTCTGACAGTGAAAAAAGAACTCCGGAACAGGACTCCATTCTGAAAAGAGACAAGGGAAAGCAACTTGTTGTTGATACCCCGAGCTCAGTGATGGTAAAGAGAAGGGAAGTTGGTAGTTCTTCAAAGAGAAAGCTTGAGCATATTGAAGAAGAAAATTCTACAAGCAAAGTCTCAGATTCGGAGTCATCTCCGTTGGGGCATGACTTTGTTGTTTAGTCTTTAAAGAAGTTGGTAGGTACTATTCTGACTTTCTCAAGTATTGATTCAAGATTCCAGATGCTCCAACATGCTTTGAATCAGAAAACAGACTATGTATCCATGGTTATGGACAAGTGTGTTGAGATAGAGGCTCAGTTCAAAACTTTCTTTGTCGGCTATGAATCCCACAAAAGATCTTGCAAGAGGATGACTAGTTGGTTGAGAAAGACTGTAGAAGAGATGAGGCTCTTTGATGAATTCCAAGATAATGGAAGGATGCCTTTGAGACAGAAGACAGGAAGATAAATGAACTGACTTCGTCCTTTGAAGAAAAGTTGACAGATGAAAAGAATTTCTGGATTCAAGAAGTCAGAGATCTGAATGGGAAGCTGAATTCTGTTTCTCAAAACTGGAAGTATGAAAGGGATCATCAGATTGAGTTTGAAGAGAGGTTGTTAAAGCAAGAACAAATCTTGAAGGCTCAGGAAGAAAAGATTAAAGCTCATGAAGAAAATCTTCAAGCCCAGGAAGAAAAGATTGAAGCTCAAAATGCAAGAATTGTTGTGTTAGAGAAGCAAGCAGAGGAAGACCATAAAGACTTAAAGAAGATAAAGACTATTCTTAAGGGTCTCAGGGCGAAGGAGAAAGATCCAAAATAGATAGATCCGATCTTTTGTTGTATCTTAACTTCTTTGTTGTTGAATTTTCAAACTTAATGAAAATTGTGCTTGATTATTTCTTTTATTGTTGCTACTAATTTTTTTTAGGTACTTTGTTACATTTTCCATTCCCTCGAATTCTTTTTGAAAATCACAAAGGGGGAGAAGGAAAAGTACTCTAATAAAAGGGAAAATGAATCTTAACAAAGGGTGAGAAAGAAAACAAACTCTAATAGAGTTTATCTAAGGGGTAGTTTTTCATTAAAGAAGACATTCTTATTCTTAATGAGATATCATTCCGAAAATCTAGAATACGATCCTTAGAGTTTCAAAGCCTAAGGGGGAGTTAGTCGTATTCATCTACATCTATAAGCAAAGGGAGATAAGCCTTAATGTTTTCTTTCTTCTTAGAATTTCTTTTTCGTAAGGATGTTTGTGCTTTCCAAAAAGGGGGAGATTGTTGAGTCAATAAGGTTTTCCTTATGACTTTTCCATTCCTTCTTGTTTTGAAAATCACAAACACCTTATCTTTAAGGAAAATTGCTTTTATAAGTAAAATCGCTTTTATAAGGAAAATCGATTTTATAAGGAAAATTGCTTTTATAAAGAAAATCGCTTTTATAAGGAAAATCGCTTTTATAAGGAAAATTGCTTTTATAAGAAAAATTATCCTTATCATATTTTCATCCATATATTTATTATGTATAAGATTCGGATTCATTTCCATATTCTCGGAATCATTTGAAACCTTGATATGAAGCATTCTATTTTAGGCTCTGAATTCTGGATAAGAACTGTAATGAAGTTTCATTCCGAATTCTGGATAAGAACTCTGATAAAGTTCTACTCCGAATTCTGGATACAAACTCTGATAAAGTACTACTCCGAATTGTGGTTATGAATTCTCATGAAGTTCGACATCGAATTCTCATTACGAATTCTGATGATGAATTCTCATTACGAATTCTGATGAAGAATTCTCATTACGAATTCTGATGAAGAATTCTCATTACGAATTCTAATGACAAATTCTCATTACGAATTCTGATGACGAATTCTCATTACGAATTCTGATGATGAATTCTCATTATGAATTCTGATGACGAATTCTCATTACGAATTCTAATGATGAATTCTCATTACGAATTCTGATGATGAATTCTTATTACGAATTCTGATGACGAATTCTCATTACGAATTCTGATGACGAATTCTCATTCTGAATTCTCATTCTGAATTCACCTATTAAACAGAATCTGATCATCTTTGCTTTATACACTCCGAATTTATTTAGACTCCGAAAATTATTTTTGGTTAGACTCTGAACTTTCATTTTGCTTACACTTTTATAATTTGTCTACTCTTTGATAATTTGTTTACACTCCGAACCTTCACTCTAAACTTTTTAGTTAGACTTAAAACGATGTCATACATTCAGTTACACTTGTTTTGTTATAAAACGATGACGTCTATTCTGTTATAAACTAACCTTTGGTTAAGTTACACGTGTACAGGTCCCTCCGATTTTTAAGGAAAATATGACCGTTGGAAAGGAGGCCGACCTTGCCTATAAATAGGAGCTCATTTGAAAGAGCTTAGAATGACAACTTCAACTTCGATTTGTGTTCACATGATTTTGAAGTGATTTCTAGAGAGAGGCTCTTATTAACTCTCAAAGCTTCGTGCGACTCCGAATGTTGGTGATTACATTCGAGGACTTCCGGGGATAGGAAGACAGAGGTTGCTGATTACCTTGAAGTTCAAGGGCTTCCTTGCTGAGGAAGATAGAGGTTGCCAACTACCTTGAAGTTGAGGGCTTGTGGGAATAGCAAGACAGAGACTTCGATCTTCGTATCGAGGGCTTACCCTGGTGTGGGTAAGACAGACTTGTTTGAAAGTATAAATCAAGGGACCTTTATCCAAGGTTGTTGGATACCCTTCTCTTTGGGTTAAAAGACTTATATCTTGTTACTTGTAGTTTTACTACTTGTTTGTTTCCGCTGCATTCTGTTTTATAAGGAAAGTATAACTTTCTTATACTTCCTTACTTGTACTCTGTTTCATTGAGATTCTATACGCTTTAAGGTAGAATCTCATATTGTAATCTTTAGTTAAGTTTCAATTTCCAGCTTCATATTTCCGGAACCTAATTTCGAAATAACTAACTTTAAAGGTTCCAAAGGAATTTTTAAACTATACAATTCACCCCCCCCCCCCCCCCTCTTGTATATTGAGCATCTACATCATTATTTCGATCCTACAATTGGTATCAGAGGTTGGAAACCTCATACTCTATACCCATCCTACAACAAAGGCTCCTTGTGGCACTTCTTACTATCAAATGAAAGAGTACCGGCCCTAGATGTTGAACCACCTTGGCTCGTAGCTCCAACTCCCTCAGATTGCGCTCAGTAATCAGTGCTTGGTTCACTATATTCATTATTTAATTCGGCCTAAAGACATTCACCTACGATTGAATGACATACTTGAGAATATCCTCAAACTTCCTAGCCAAAGATAAATCATCACCTCCCAGAACAGGTGTGAAGCGATGAAGCTCTATAAAATGAGAAGAGTATTCCATCATTGAAAGATCACCCTGCTCCAAATATATGAACTCTCAGGCTCGATCATCCCTCAACGTCTCAGGATAGAAATAGTCATAGAAGGTCCTCTAGAGCTCTTCCCAAGCCATATCCCGGTGACTTACCGCCTATGAGAAAACATCCCACCATCTCTTGAGGTAATGACATAACATGTACGTCACGAGCTTCATCCTCCTCTCTGGGGGAATCTCCGTATGCTCAAAGATATAAAGAATAGCCTCTAACCATGACTCTGAAGCCTGTGGTCCTCCATACCTAGAAAAAGTGGGAGGATGATTCTCTTGGAACACCCGCATCAACTCTACCATATACGGGGTAGGATGCGGTGCTCCTTGGAAATTCTAAATCATCCTCATAAATCCTTAATTGAACTATGCATCAGCACCTATGTCGGGTATAACAGCTGGTGCCAAGATAGGCATGATGAGAGGATCTTCTGGTAGTCCCTGATCTACTATTTTTGGTGTTTGATTATTTCTTTGTATTTGGCGTACAATCGGAGGACATATTAGTGGCATGACTCTGCAAGGTCAAGTGCACACCTCAGTTTAATATTATCAAGGAAAAAAATTATAAGTACAATAATGGAATGGGAGAAGAAACATTTGAAATTTACAAAACAAGTTTACATGGAATGTTTCTCTAAGCCTCTAACATGGTGTGTACCTCTGCCAAACTTGGTTGTGTAACACCCCTACACATGATGCGTTCCTCATGAGACACGGTGTGTACTTGAATTTTCCTTCCTTACCAGGTACTTATACATGGTTAAACTACATAGGGTATATCAGCGTAACACTACATGGTGTGTTCACCCTAGACATGACGTGTACCGGTTAAGTCCCATCAACCCATGTCCTTGGTCACACGATCGGGTACATGATCGACTCTACATGGCGTGCATTAACAGGACACGGAGTTTACAACCTATGTTTCATCCACCCGTGTTGTTGGTCACATGGCTAGACACACAGTTCTCTATAACACAACATTTACAATCCAGACACAGCATTTTTTACCAAAATATTTCCCAACCCCATGTCTCTGCTCACAAAGTCTGTCACATGATCAAGCACTACATGGCGTGTGCTCCCAGTATACGAAGTTTACTTAAGAAAAAAAATCTTCAAGAACAGAATAACACATGGCATGTGTTCATAACCTCACATGCAGTGTTGTCTTGGTTTCTGGACAGCAAGCCTATGAAACTTCTCTGGAACACTTAAAACTTACAATTTTGTCCAAGGCATGACAAATTCCAACTTGTGAGAGCCCATACACCCACGAATCAAAGTTTGGCATCCTTATTCACATCATAACTTGACAAAATCCAATTAAAGTTCAAACATTATCCACCAAATTCAGATCCAATAGGGCCCATAACACCTCAAGTACCAAAGTTTGACGTTCATACAAATGAAACTTTATATATTTAAATACCCTATCAAAATAGAAGGTGATAAAGAGAATATTTTCCACATTTTTTGTATGAATTTCAATTGTTTTAATCATACCAAATTATCAATTTGAGTTAAAATGAATCAATTTTGGATTTATGATGTTTTTTGAGCAAAATGGCGAAAAGCGCTTAATTCTGGATTTTTGACAGATTGTTACATCAAGGGTAATTTAGTCATTTAATGAAAAATATAATTCCAAATTGAGTGATTTTTTGTTAGAGTACTTATTTTATTTCCTTAAAATTTTTATTCTAGGCCAAGGTAATATTTGAGAATCTAGAGGCCTTAAAATCAATGAAGTTGAAGAATTTTCTGGGCAGACAGTGTGGACCCCACCACCATAACAGAAGTCCATCTCAGCCTACACACCAAAAATTGAGGTGATACTACCTAGAATAGAACAGTGATATATAGGATATCTTATCCATTAAATTCCATGGTGCTTTTAATCCATTAAGGTGGCTATTGAACGATATATATTTGAAGGAAGTTTCCTGGAACCTTCATCTAGAAAACATAACCATTAATTAAAAATTCATAACACATACATCCAATGGAAAAATGAGCTGCAATTTGGAGGGTGAATGGAAAACACATTTATGAACAACTTTCATGAAGGGGTCCACATGTTAATCATCTAATTAATGGGTCAAAAACGTGTCAACATTAAGAGGATAGAAATATGCCTATAAAGGAGAGGATCTCCTACCTCTCAAAGCATTCCTTCCCATCCCCACACCATCTGGGGAACCAAGGAGAGGAGGCCAAGAGAAATTTAGGAATTTTATTTCTTTATTTTATTTTTATTTTTAGTTTTATTTTCTCATGTAATGCATTAATTATTTTTATATTAAAGTGTTCCCCTTTCTTCTTCCACCACTTTTCTCTTCCAATCTCAATATCATTCTCTCTTCCACATTTCCATCGTGATCTCTATACACTTCACCATGAAAAGTGACTAACTTGGGGCTTGGACTAGAGGGAGTTTTTCATGGTGTTCTTCATTATTATGCTTCAAATTTAAAATGATTTAAATTGATTTTTGATGGAGGCAGGAATATTGCACGGGTGCAGCGGTTGCCCACCACGATACTATTTCCAAATCCATTTCTTTGCCTTGATTAATTATTTTTCCCTATCTTCTCTTAGTAAAACCCTTCATACGGTGGATTTGGGGTTTCTATAAGGGATGGAACATCATACTGTGGAGCTAAGTCTTTTTAGGATATCATTCTCGGTTGAGGTGTTATCCTAGTTGACTATTGGAGGAGGTGTGGTTTGGTGTGTTAGAGGCAAGTTAAAATCACACACTCTTTAAATAAAAGGAAAGAAATTAATTAAAAAGGTTTTACAAAATGAATTATCAAATTGAATTTAAACAATAAATAAATAATGAATGAACTTGTGTCATCCAACCCTAAAACCAAGTTCTTTCTCCCATAATTTCATTCTGTATGTATATTCATCTTGATTTAGATTTAAAGTTTTCATTTCATTATTTTAATTTTAATATTTTACAAAATTCTTAAAAACTCTCTTTTCAATAAATATTAAAAAAACCAAAAAGATTTAGAATAAGTGAACTAGAATAAGTGATTGAACCGACTGTAACGCTCCTCAAGTGAGATGACCCTGGTTAGCCACTGTGCTGCATTAGGAATATAAATTTACTTTTGTCACCCCCTATGATAGGTGTGCATCAAAACTAGCACAGTTTCCATGGATACAAGTGGTTTTAATTCACTATTTTAATTCATATTTTGTAAATAATTTCTCTTTTATTAAAAAAACAAAAAAACTTAAATTTCAACAACAAAAAACATAAAGAAACTATTTTTTCATGATGTATTTTAATTCAAATTATTATTCATGGACTTAACAATATCAGGTGCCAAAAAACATTTGTTATGATCTTGATGCTTAGTTTCACAGGATTAGTGATAAAGTGAAAAAACCTAGAGATCCAAATAGAATAGATTGCTGAATATGTCCGCACATCCCAAGAGGAACCCGAACCTAAGACGAAACCTAAACCAAAACTAGTGGTGAAAGAGATTTCACCAATTATTTTTTATGTTAAAGAACCTAAGTTGGCTGATAAAGAACTTATAATGGAACTAATCACATCATCCCTCACTCAACCATTGCTTGAGGAGGTCCCAGAAGTACACATTCCAGCAGATGCACTGATAGGAGATCCATATTTTTTGGAATAATCCTCAAATATCTTTGTTGAAGATAACTTGAAATATGATCTTCCTATCCTTGATAATGAAACATCAGAAACATTATACCTCTCTCTTGATTTTGAAGATAATGAAGAAGATTCACCTATTGAGATTGAGTTTCCAATGGTCATGCCTGAAGAGATCAATTACCAAGCTAAATTACTTGAAAGAGAATATTTCTTTATTGATTTTTTGTGTTTTAATCTTATTCAAGATGAATTCTTTTATGAATTCTTTTTTTCTAAAATTTATGAAACTATACAAATGAAGAAATCCTTGGATGTTAATGAAGGGACCACCCAAATGGTGGTGAATGAAGAAGAAGAGCTATAGAAGCATGTGGTACAACTACCTCCTCTACATCAACTTGCCTTCCATAGGGAGTAGGACACCATGGAAGTAAATAAGGAGTACCCCTATATTTTTTTCCTCCCACTCTAGACCTAAATTTATTTCTTTTTTATTTCTTCTGGGTTGGGAACTATCTTATATATTTTGGGGTTCTCTAATTTCAATGTTTACTCATGGGCATTGTTAAAATTCACATGTGTTAGTTCATATCAAAGAAACCACACCTACCATCTGATTGGGGATAATCCACTACAACTTCCTGACTATGGGAAGTTAAATCCTAGCACCCACATGGGGGTCTAAACCATGTTCTATCATCTTTTCACTTTTTATTTATTTTTTATTTATTTTTTTATGATTTATTTTATTTCATGATTACTAGGTCTATTAGAATTATCTAAGAGCCTAACTTAAGAAATCCACTTCAAAACCAATAATGGAAGGTCGTAACTTTCCTTCCCTTGGCTTTACACCTTTATATTTATATTTTGTTGAGTTGAGATGAGGGATAGTAAAATTTTAGTGTGGGGGGTGTCAACCTGCTTAGTTCTTCTTATGTTCTTTTCATTTTTTTTATCATATTTTTAGTATTTTTAAGCTTTCATTAATATTATTATCACTTTTCACACGTCAATTGATTTTGAAAGAGTTGAAATGATATTTTAAATAATGGATTTTAAATGATTGTTGATGTGAAAACTTTTTCCTTGAATTGTATTGTCAAGAATTTTTATGAGTTTGACTAATTTTTGAAATCCATGCCCATGAAACACAGACTCAAAATGATTTTCTAGTCCTGTGAGGTATTCTAAACCACTTTGATATATTCTTCCTAATACCCACACTTTCTTGAGGGAAACTTGAATTTTGTGTGAGAACCAGAAGTTGTGATTTTTTATATTTAGAATCTTTGGATTTCATGGAATGTATTTGAAATTATTGAGGCATCTCTTTTGCTAGCCACATTTTATGTTGAGAACCGCCTTTACATTTATCTTTTGTAATCCCTTAGATGCCATGAATTTCCTTATAGGTTTAAGCCACATTAAAAGCCAATTTTTCCTTACCTACCCACACTTTTAGTATTTTTTCATAGATATTTCATGTTTGAGTGTGGGGGAAGGGCCTTTAGTGTGTGTTCATTGGGAGTTTTATCATTTACGTGTGGTTTGAGGTGTGTGTCAATATTTTGGGCAGTGGATAATAAGATAATAGGTCAGGTGTCATCATTTCATTGTGCTTTATTTGTTTAATCCATTTCTCATTAAAAAATGAAAAAAATGGAGATAATATTGAATTCCTCATTGTAAATTCTTTTATGACTCGTTTCCCTCTCAAAAATCAAGGGCATGAATTTTCATTCACTCATTTTATTCAATTTTCAACTCATCCTTCATGAAAAAAAAGAAAATAAAGTTGTTCCTTTTTGGAGATGAAAAAAAATGAGGGAGAATATAGATGATATATTTAATTTTAATCACTTATTGTATCATGTACAATGTCCTAAAAGGGTTTGGTGTTGTTTTTCACATTTTCAAGTGGGATTGATAGAGTAATTTCTAGTGTTTTCACTTGAATTAATCATGCATTGTACTTAAGAGTCCAACCTCCTCTTTCTAGCCTGAAACTTTTTCAATCATTTTCCCACCAATCCTAAGCCACAGAATCATTTGAAACTTTAATTAACTCCCTCATGATTGAATTAATTTTCCGGTTTCACGATGTGGAGATATGATAATTTTCACAAGCCTATGGTGATACATGTGATTTCCAAGTATGAGCATAACTCTAGATTCAATTTCTCTTGAGTGAAGAGTGACATGAAATTCAATGTGAGGTAGGTTGTGATTGGGCTATGGATTGATTTCTAAGGTTGAAAAAATTTGAATGATTTAAATAAAATTTATATAGAATTTTTATTCATAGATGATAAAATATGGAATTCTATTTTGGATAAGATCATTGATAATTTCTCATTTTTTATTGTTGTGTGGATTTTGATTTGGATGCAAGATTATTGCCCAAGAGTGCAATGTTTAAGTCTGGGGGAGTGATGAAACTCAAATTTGCATACATTTTATAATGTAAATCATTGTTTATAATCCCACCATAGTGTTATTGTATGGGTAATTGTCATGTTTTAATGTTTTAGTTGTAATTTGAGATCAAATGCAAAAAAATGGTTAAATCTGGAAATTTGACAGATTTTTATGATAGGTGTATTTTGGTCATAAAATTTACATTATTTTTCTAAATTGTGTGATTTTTTTTTAATCCATGATTTATTTCCTACAACTTCTTATTCAGGATTAAAGACTGATTAGATAATTTAGAGGCCCGAAAAATCATTTAATTTGGGGAATTTGTTGGGCGGACAGTGTGGACCCCACTAACATAACAGAATCATAACTCAGTGCAAACACCCCAAAATTCATTGATTTCATCTTTAAATGAAATATTCTTTAATAATTCATGTTTCTATGAGTTTCAAGTCAACATAATCTCATTAAGGCATCCTTTGAACGGATAAAACATATGGAAGATGAAACAGCTCACTAGACAGAAACGGTTCCATTGAACAATCAATTCATAAAATCTGAATAAATAGTCCAAAATGTCTCATATTTTGAGTATATAAGCTAACTTAAGTGGGTAAAATCTCTTATTAAGGCTCAAATGTGTGAATAGATAGTTTTGAAGGTCATAATCGCATGGGAAGTTGAAGAATTGGAATTTGGAAAAACAAATGGATAGATTAAATGACTCTGATTAAATCGGATATAAATTCTATATGTGGAAGTAAATAAAGCTAAAATTTTGGATGGTATCATAGGAGATATTATGGAACAACTTTTATGAATACAACTATTACAAATTAGTCCATTTTATAGAGAATACATGTGGAAACATTTGGAGTATATTTTTGGAGTGAATTCTTTCACCCCCTCTTCCTATAAATATGCATCCTCACCCCTTCTCAAAGAATGGGCACTTATGTGTGGCCATTTTATATTTTTTTGTAGTTTATTTACATTTTAATAGTATTATTAATTTTTAATATTTTTTTCTTCATCTCATTCTCATTTTTTTATCTTTTGTTCTTCCACCCCATTCTTCTCCACTGCGATCTCTTATACTTGTGATCATGAGTAACTAACCCGGGAAACTTCTTGGGGGATCAATCCAATGTTGAAAGAAAGTAATTTCACATTCATGGTTATTATTTATTATTTTATTATTGTTAGGTCAAGGAGTATATTATTGGGTAAGGTTCCTTTGTGTCTCCTCTTTCCACTCGAGACTTAACTTTCTCTTCTATAATATTTTTCCTCGATCGAGGAGGTGGATGTGTGGTATCTTGGTGATAGTTGAGTGTACTATATATTTAAAACCATATATAGAATAGTATATTCACACATACTATGGATTGTGTTTATTAATTTAATCTGAAACTAATAATGAGATGATGAAGGTTTAATCTGGGTGATTCTCTTGGGAATATCTCATTTCTTTCTGATTACATTCTATTTGCATTCATTGTGTTTTCATTGAATTTGTATGTTACATTTTATTATTACATTATCATATATCAAAAATCCATTTCATTTAGTTTTATTTAATAAATATAAAATAGTATAATAAAAAGTGAATTAGAAGTAGCAAGTGATTAACTACAAAAGCTCTTCAAGAGAACGACCTCGGTCATCCCTTGTGATGCATTTAGTTATAAGTATTTTTTAGAGTGCATACGACAATGCTTCATCAAATTTAGTTTTGACGCACCCCTATCATAGTATGTGGAAAATGAAAATTTATTTTCCTAATACAGTATAGTGGCTGACCAGGGTCATCTCACTTGAGGAGCATTGCAGTCAGTTCAATCACTTATTCTAATTCATATATTCTAATTATTTTTGGTTTTTTTAATATTATTTATGAAAATTATGGTTTTAAGTATTTTGGAAAATATTGAAATTAAAATTATGAAATGAAAACATTAAATATAAATGCAGATGCAGATACAGATAAAATGAAATTATGAAAGAAAGGTCTTGGTCCTAGGGTTGGATAGCATAGGTTCATTCATCATTTTATTTATTGTTTAAATTATGTTAGATAATTCATCTATTTAAACCTAATTAATGAATTACTTTCCCTTTATTTATTGAGTGTGTGCTTTAGAATGTGTCTAGCATACTAAACCACACCTCTTCTAATAGTCAAATAGGGTAACACCTCAACCGAGAATGTTATTCCAACAGGACTCGGCTCCACCATATTCTATTTCAACCCTTATTACAACCCCAAGTCCATCGTATGAAGTGTTTTCCTAAGATAAGGTATGGAAAAAATGATTAATCAAGGAAAATAAATGGATTTGGAAATAGTGTCATGGTGGACGACCACCATACCCGTGCAATATTCCCGCCTCCACCACAAATAGATTTAAAACACATTCAATTTGAATTGAAATAATTAAGAGCACTGTGAAAAAATCACCCAGGTCTAATCCCTGAGTTAGTCACTTGACATGGATAAGTGCATAGAGATCATGATGGAAATATGGAAGAGAGAGAATGAGATTGAGAGTGGAAGAGAAAAGGGGTGGAAGAAGAAAGGTGAACACTTTAATATAAAAAATATTAATGAATAACATGAGAATATAAAAATAAAAATAAAAATAAAATAAATAAATAAAATTTTTAAATGGATCTTGGACTCCTCTCCTTGTTGCCTCAGATGGTGTGGGGATGGGAAGGAATGATTTGAGTGGTAGGAGCTCCTCTCCTTTTATAGTAAGATTTCTATCCTCTTAATGTTGATACGTTTTTGACCTATTAATTGGCTGATTCACGGATTTTAACATTAATTAAAGTTGTTCATAAATGTGTTTTACATTAACTCTCCAAATTTCAGCTCATTTGGCCACCGAGTTTATGAGTTATGAATTTTTAATTAACCATTACGTTTTCGGGACAGAGGTTCCAAGCAGCTTCCTTGAAAAATATGACATTAAATGGATGCCTTAATGGATTCAAAACTCTATGTAATTTCATGGAGAAACTCTCCTATGTATCCTTGTTCTATTATAGGTAAAATAACCTAAATTGTAGGTGTGTAGAACGAGATGGACTTCCTTTACGGTGGTGGGGTCTACGTTGTCCGCCCATAAATTTCTTCAAATTCATTGATTTTTAAGGCCACTGGATGCTTGAATATTCCCATGGTCCATAATATAAATTTTAATTTAATAAAATAAGGATTATAACAAAAAAATCACTCAATTTTGAATTATATGTTTCATGAAATTACTAAATTACCCTTGATGTAACAATTTGTCAAAAATCCAGAATTAAGCGCTTTTTCACCATTTTGCTCAAAACACATCATAAATCCAAAATTGATTCATATAAGCTCAAATTGATAATTTGGGATTATTAAAACAATTTAAATTCATACAAAAGATGTGTAAAATATTAGCTCTTTTAATTCCCCCACACTTAAACTGTGCTTGTCCTTAAGCATAAAATCTCAACATTGAATTCAGAAGAAACCAATGTTAACAATATTCAAATTCCAAAGTAATAAAATTTAAAAAAAATTAATGTAAAATAAAACATTCAAAATCCACATAAAATATCAATTTAATTTCTAATTTTTAAAAGAAACAATAAAATTATGTATTTTACTTTTCCCCTTTGAAGAATGATGAAACTTCTCCTTTCATTCATTCAAGCTCCTTAATTCATTATTATTAAACATTTCAAGTCAGGATTTATCTCACTTTTGAGTTTTTTATCTCATATCTCATGATAAAATTAATGTAGATTTATTCTCATATCATGAGAACATGATCCTTATCCATAATCTTGTAAACGAACTACTTTATCCACTTTGTAAAGACAAAAGACACATAAAATCATGAGGACTTTTCAATAAAGGTTCAAATGACTCTGAAGCATAAGGTTGGTAGGATTTGATGTTTTAAAAATTAAGTCTCAAATAGGAGGTTTATCTCTTAATTACAATTCATGATATCAAAAAGTGTAATGAAATTCTCTTCTTTAAAGTAGCAACACCCACTTCCCCCGAAACTCAAAGTAAGGTCCCGATCAAAGTAAATCATAATGAATGATTAATGAACCTTATTGATTTTTTTTTAAAAAAATGTAATTTTTTTTTCTTTTTTAGAAAGTTATGATTATATCAAACCTCACATCCATCACATAACCTCATATGATTATAAGATCTTCAGTCTGGAAAATGGTGATTTTTGGTTCTCCCAAATCACAACCCATTTTATCATCTTTTTTTGGTTATTTTTGTCATTTTTTTCATTTTTTTTAATTCAATAGGAGAAAACAATGAATTACAATGAATGCTTACAAAACCTTTTAAAATTCCCACAATAACAACCCAACACTTTTTTCTTACAATATATGACATCCCTTCCACCATTATTCCCTTCACCCCCACACTTCATTTTTAAAACATCATGAAAATACCAAGAGTAGGGTAGGAATGGATAAAAATGGATTTAAACATGGCTCATACCTATAAAGATCATTCATGGACTCTATGGGAAAAAATAAGGATTGATGTAAAGGTGGTATTTAAGGATATAGGCTTTTCAAAATATGTCTCAATCATTTTAAATATGTTTTTGTATAGTCATAGATTTTACAAGTTCAAATGAAAGTTCTAGCATGTGACATGTCCCAAGATCACTCAAGAAATATGATCAAGAATAAATAGGAATTACTTGGTCTAGAAATCCTCTCATTAATGTGACATGTGATATTATAAAATCACTCAAGGAATGATTTATAATAATAAATCAATTCACATGAATTTCAGAAATTCAAAGTATGGAAAATGGTATGGAAATTTCATTTACATAAATCAACTAATTTTCTTAAATTATGAGTCATCATTTCAATATCCATGATTCACTTTAAACATTAAATTTTCCATTTTACTCATTCAATATAATTAAAATTGAAATCTAAAACATGGAATCATAGGATTCTTAAGAAACTAATGTCTCTTAGATAATTCAAGTAAAGCAATAATTCAAGTGTAGACATGCACTTTTATCTTTAATGCTCAAAACATGTTTTGGACCTAAAAATATAAGGAGTTTAAAAGATTAAACATTAAAAGTGAACTCCCTTTTTAAATAAATCTTTAGTACTCTTCCTATATTTAAGGCTTCCTTTTCCCATTTATGAACCTAAAAAAGATAATTACTCACTTAAGAACAAGGATCATGTCATTAAAGTTGAAAAAGACAAGGAGGAGTGGGACACATATTGGACTAATCTAAAAAAGGAATTTCAAATATAAAAAACATGTAAAGATAAATCTTGGTATGATCTCCTAAGTAGGCCTTGAATTTTTACTGCCTCTAGTGGGCAGTCCCAGCTATTATCGAAAGTCTGATGGTGGATGAAGCTTCTTTGATTTGAACCACCACATGTGGATTTTCCTAGCTTGTGCTTCATTATTCAAGTTGAGGAGGACTCGATGGATATATTACACTAGATCCACCCCCTTTGTAATGTGTTACAGCTTGCATGGCATAGGTAGGATAAAGTATGGAGTCCCATCCTTCTTCGTTGCTACTTGTGCAACATCTCCCTTTCCTTATAGTGGTTGCTTCAGAGGTGAAGTAGTATGTGTCTCTGGTTCTTCAGGAAGAGCCATTGGTATGACTTCATGGGCTTCCTCCAGTAGATGTTCAATGTCTCCAACTCTCCCCAGTCAATGACGTGTGATGGATCATGCATATACAGCCTCAGTTGTAACACGTGAAAAACATCATGCACCTAGTGCATATGTGGGGTAAGGGATAGGTGGTACACCACCTTGCCAACAATTTTCAGGATCTAAAAAGGTCCGATGAACCTCAGAGATAGCTTGTTTCCCTGGCCAAATATCCACAATCGCCATTTAGGTGAGATCTAAAGAAACACATGGTCTCCCTTCTCAAACTACAACAGTCTTCGTCTCCTGTCGGCATAAGACTTCTGTCTACTCTGTATAGTCCTCATCTACTCCGGGATGATATACACCTTCTCGGTGTTATCCCGTACCAACTCCAAACCCATGAGTGCTGACTCCCCTGGGTCTATCCAGTATATGGGTGATCTGCAAGGCCACCCATACTAGGCCTCAAATGGTGCAATGCCGATGGTTGAGTGATAGATGTTGTTGTATGTGAACTCCCCCAAAGGCAGGTGGTCCTCCCAAATGCGACCAAAGTTAAGGACGCAAGCATGAAACATGTCCTGAAAGGTTTGTATGGTCCACTCTGTCTGACCATCCATCTGGAGATGATGCATGCCTGTTTCAGGGCTTGGAAAAAGAAAATTTATATTCCTAATGCAGCATAGTGGCTAACCAGGTTCGTCTCACTTGAGGAGAGTTGCGGTCAGTTCAATCAATTATTCGGGTTCACTTATTCTAATTCTTTTTGGTTTTTTAATATTTATTAAAAATGGGGTTTTTAAGAATTTTTTAAAATAGTGAAATTAAAATAATGAAATGAAAACATTAAATCTAAATCAAGATGCATATGCAGACAGAATGAAATTAGGTAAGAAAGCACTTGGTCCTAGGGTTGGATGACACGAGTTCATTCATTATTTATTTATTGTTTAAATTAAATTTGATAATTCGGTTTATGAAACCTCATTAATGAATTAATTTCCTTCAATTTAAATAGTGTTTGATTTTAACATACCTCTGTCACACAAAACCACGCCTCTTCCAATAGTCAACTAGGATAACACCTCAACCAAGAATGCTATCCCAAAAAGACCTGAATCCACTGCATGTCATTTCATCCCTTATATCAACCCCAACTCCACCATATGAAGGGTTTTCCTAAGATAAGAGAGGTAAAATAAATTAATCAAGGAAAAGAAATGGATTTGGAAATAGTTTCATAGTGGGTGATCGTCGCACCCGTGTAATATTCCCACCACCACCACAAATAGATTTAAAACATTTTTAATTCAAAGAGAAATAATAAAGAACACCATGAAAACCTACTCCGGGTCCAAGCCCCAAGTTAGTCACTTTCCATGGAGAAGTGTATAGAGATCATGATGGAAAGATGGAAGAGAGAATGAGATTGAGATTGGAAGAGAAAAGGGGTGGAAGAAGAAAGGGGAACACTTTAATATAAAAAATATTAATGCATTACATGAGAAAATAAAACTAAAAATAAAAATAAAATGAAGAAATAAAATTTATAAATGGATCTTGGCCTTCTCTCCTTAGTGCCCCGGATGGTGTGGGGATGGGAAGGAATGCTTTAAGGGGTAGGAACTCTTCTCCTTTTATAGGTAGATTTATATCATCCTAATGTTGACACGTTTTGGACCCATTAATTGGATGATTCATGGATAGACATCTTCTTAAAATTTGTTCATAAATGTGTTGGTCATTGTTGACGCTCCTTTCGTCACAGAATCTAAAGATCGGAAAAGGGAATATCTCAGCTTAAAGTGATTCATCCTTTGAAGAAACATCAAAAATCGACAAAGGGATGAACAAGGAGAGCATTGCCCATAGGTCGCGCAAGTTACCTCTTGGTCGCGCAAGTACACTTGCGCGACGACTCAACACTTGCGCGGCTCCTTATGGCCGTGCAAGGGACTTGCGCGGCATATATGGTAACCGCTTGGTAACTGCCCAGTAACCGCCCGGGGTCTTCTTTTGCCTATAAATAGACCCTGTGGGCCCCCCATTTGAGAGGATCTTTTTCCCAGAAACTCGGATTGAAACTCCCGACGCCCAAGTCTCTTCTCAAAGCTTCCGGAACACTTCTAAGGTAATTTCTTACCTAGGACGGAAGATCTAAAGAGAAGAAGGAAGGCCTAAGTGTTGAAACTTATCCAACACTTGCGCGCCGACTTAATTCCTTCAATATAACTTGCGCGTCCCTTTTCTGGAAGAAACTCAAGGGGATTCTAAAGGGTTTTATGAAGAGTCGCTCAAGTATTTCAATGATGATTGAAAATCGCGCAAGTACCCTCAGGTCGCGCAAGTATACTTGCGCGACCCATACTTGCGCGCCGCCGCTGGACTTGCGCGCCTCTCAAGACTTGCGCGCCCCTATCCTTTTTGGGTGCCTTTCTTGCCCATTTCATCCCTCTTAAGCCATTTCACCTTTCCTATTCAAGATTCAGTCTTCAAGATACTCTTCAAAGCCATCTATGGCATGATTTTTTGATTTGACATCCTTGTCTGAAAGGAATTCTGTGAAATATCTCTCAAAACCTAGTGATTTAAACATCTTTATATCACCAAAAATTGAGAGTTCATTTATTCAACCTCATCCTTTAAGATGAGAGAATCCCCCTTAACCTGGGTTTCCTTTTCAGGAATAATCCCCAGTTATAAATCCCTTCAATCTTGGGCATCCTCCTCAGGAGTAAGCCCCAAATCCTTAAAGTTCCCAATCTTGGGCATCCTCCTCAGGAGTAAGCCCCAATCAAGTCCTTTAATCTTGGGCATCCTCCTCAGGAGTAAGCCCCAAACCATAATCCCTAACCTGGGCCTCCTTTTTTAGGAGTAAGTCCTAGTCATAACCTTGGGCTTCCTTTTCAGGAATAAGCCCCAAGTCCCCTAACCTGGGTCTCCTTTTCAGGAATAAGACTCAGTCATAACCTTGGGTTTCCTTTTCAGGAGTAAGCCCCAAGTCCCCTTAAAATTCTCTTAACCAGTCATAATTTACCTTTGATTTGGGTTTCCTTTTCAGGAGTAAAACCCAATCATAATTCCCCTCCTAACTTAGGCATCCTCCTTAGGAGTAAGCCCGAAGATTAGAGTATTCAAATCTCCATAAAGCACACATAACTTTATGGACCCTGTTCATGGATTTTCTCCCTAAAAAAAAGTAAAATCCTAAACCTTCATCTATCTGGGCAGTCATCCATACATAAGCCCCAAACAAATTCTTATGATTGCATCTTTTATGGCACAATTGTCTAAATTTTACCAATACCTCTTGTTTCTCACACCGAGCATGACTCACGTGAGCTTAGAGTGTAAAAGTAATTATGACATTCATCTTTGAGCCATCAATCATAAACATCATACCCCATTTCTCGAACTACGTGGGTTCTGATTCCTTTTCCAAAAACAAAGGATACGTAGGTAGCCCATTCGTGGGTTCGATCCCAACTTTGAAATAATCTCTGTCCTTCTGAATGACATTAAACTTCAAGTGCCCCGCTGAGTGGCTTTAAAACCAGCCTGGTCATCATAAATGACCAAGAGACTTTTATATAAATGTTTTGAAGGATACCATTGACCAAGAATCTCTAAACAAATATAGATGATTCTCTATTGATGAAGAACCTCGAATACATATAAAAGATTCTCTAAATTTCTTACATATTTAATCATTGATTGTTAAAACTAAAGGAAAACTCATTTCATACTTGGTAATGTAATAAGGATTCACGAACATAACTTAAATCTATAAAGAGAGTCCCGGAGTAGACAATAATTCCCCTCAAAAAGGTGTGATGAGTCCGACCTCCCATCCTCTCGACCAATGCAAATTCCTAAGCCTCATTAGTCCACAAGCTAATGAGCGCCTGCCTTTGGAAAGTAGGTCCAAACGGATGTGGAATCATTGGATGTTTTCGGTTCTACGAACAAACCCGTTAGAAACCGATCGGAACGTTTGAATCTCCCATCCAGGAGGTCATCCCCGGATTCCGCGCGAAACAAAAATGGTGAACCCGACGTGAATCCTTAACCAAGTTAAAGTGATATGCTTCTTATCTGTTAGGCCCCTTGGGCCAACAAGGCAATCATTGACATATGATCATCCAAAAGATGCAGTAGCCGGATTCATCTTGATTATGTCTGTTATATGGAACAGGCACTCTTTTCTCAAGATCTTCTGCAAAAAATGGCTTTCCTTAAATTCACCCCTGTGAATACTGCTGCTGTGAACACCTCTACTGTGAGGTCTGCTGCTGTGAAAACCAATGCTGCTACTCCTGCTGGAACGTCATCCGCTCTGAGGATGACATCACCAACTCAGCGTCTTCAACGCTGTGTTTCTAATGCACTGGTTAAGGAGTACCGTCGCAACGGTACTATCCCAACTCTGGAGGCCGCTCGTCAAGCCCTCCAAGTTAACAATTCTACCTGGTCGTCCGGACAACGGCGGCCAGCAATCAAGAAGCAGGCGGTGCTGACTACCGTCTCTAACCGTTTCGGGTCGTTATCCCCGGAACGTAATTTCCATTCACTCCCTTACTCTGAGGAAGTGAATGAGCAGGTCCCTCAGGGCCTTAATTCAAGAAGACAGGAGTCCTTCTCAAGGGCTCCCATCAACAATCGCCGCCAGACTCGTGCGGTAGTGCGCCCTCAACATGATGAGGGTACCGTCTCCAGGCATTCAGCTCAGGTTTCCCGAACCCGAGCAGGCAAGATGAATCACCAGAGACGGAATCCGGTTAATAATAGGCAGGTTATCATCCATGCCATCTCCGGAGAAGTCCACCAACCTAACTTGGTGGCAAACAACGAGCAGGCACACACACCTGCCCGTTTTTATTCAGCTGTCCAGCAGACTCGTCTGGCAGCATCAAGCCGATCCCGCCAGGCAATTCCGGCGGAGTACCATAGGCAGGAACATACACCTGCTTATACATCATCAGTTAGTCAGCAGGCTCGTCTGACTACATATGATGGATCTCGTCAACCACGTTTGACGAAGTGTAAACAGCAGGCACATACACCTGCTAATACTAATCAAACCTACCAACAGTCTCGTTTGGTAGCGCATGGAGAAGTCAGTCGGAAAGTCCCGACGACAAACAGGAGGCAGACTAAACTCTCTGCCTCCACACTTGAGTACTGTCAGGATTCACTGACAGGAAAAGGAGGACAGGAGCAGGCACATACACCTACTCCAAGCCCGGAATGGACGTATATTCCTGTTCCAGCGGCTGAAGTCACCAAGCATATTTTGTCAATGGTGAAAGAGCAGAAGCAAATTCCTGCTCATATTCTGGATGCTTGCCAGGATATCATAACATCTTCAGCATCATTTCAGGGACAGACACGTAAATCTATCCCTAGCAATGGAGTGACACATCAACAATTCACTCCGGAACAGACACACACATCTGTTCCAGTCCAAGAGGGTTGTGGGGCCTACTCCCCCATATCATACGGACAACCAAGTCAGGCACATACACCTGATTTGAGCGATGATCGTCAGCCTAACCTGACCATCTTTCCTGATCAGGCACATACACCTGCTCAGAGCAATCACTTTCGTCATCAAGTGATTTTTAAAGCGAGTAAGAAGGCATCTAAGAAAAAGATCCGCCCAGCACAGTCAGGAGATCAAAGGCCAATCTGCAAACAAGCCTTGCTCGATGCTGGAGTTCTTGAAGCCTTCAGATATTTATCTGTCGAAATTCAAGATTCTACTCCCTCAGTTCCTAATAACGGGAACATTAATTCTGAAGGTCTTCAACAGACACTTCCTCATGAAGACTTGCTTCATGAAATTTCGGTCAATCTTGAAGTTTCTTCTTCAGATGAGAGCCACAAGAACCCTCTATGTGGTCAGAAGACCAAGGAGCAAGAGATTTCATCTTTTGCTGTAACCCATCATGAAGGTCCTCCTCATGGTGATGAACTTCGCTGCGAAAGTCCTCTCCGCAGTAGTGATTCACATTGTCTCGAAAATTCTTCAGAAGGCAATGTAGTACCGAGAAAGCCCTCTTATCTTGAGGCACTTGCAAACGTAAAGCCAGTCATGTCTGATGCTTTACTATTGGCAGGTGAAACTCTTTCTCCATCAGAAGATAGCTTGGGGTTCAGGTTATTCTCCGAACCATCCCTGGGTCATTCATCTTCCGGCATGAATAATGATATCTCTACCAATCTTGTTGAATCCGATGAAGCAACAAGGAAACACCAACTATGGTCCAAACAGGTATAAGAATCTTCATTCAATGATAAAGAGGAAATGCTGAACATGAGGAAAAAACTGGCAAAAGGTGAAGTACCAGTCATGTTTTGGCCTTTGGCCGACTCCCAGTATGACATTCCAAAGATGTTGACGGATGATGGAATCCATGATATTCGTCTCAACATATGGAAAACTCTTTGTCAATTAAAGAAGAAGATATTATCTTACGATGAATATGAAAATCATCTTAAGATAATAGAAGGGTTACAACGCCAGATTGATTTGGCATCTCTATCAGTTTCTCGGTATCCGAAGGCTGAAAAGCAACAGAGAACCCTTCAACGTTCATGCCTTGGCGCACTCAGAAGATTGCGTCAGTTAATTTCCAATGCTCCGTCTAATGTTCATATCAGAGGATGGGGTGTTCACGGAGCACTACATTTCACAGTGCTTTCCGGTCAGCAAAGCCCGCCGAAAATGGTCTCATGCAATGTTATTGCCCATGGCCGGCCACAGTCAATGGGCTTTGTTCATAATCAAAATCTTGCTCGAGATCAAGCTTCAACTAGTTCCTCTCAAAGTCAAGTATATAGAGAACAAGTTGTCGAATTGCTCCTACATCAAGCAGGCGAGAATATTGCACAAGCCTCTCGTCTGGAGCAAACACGTCATCAAATGACGGAAGTTTCGGAAATCATCCAACGGTCTGTTGAATCAGGTGATAAAAGTGGATACAGGTTAATGCATCCAGCTAATTTCCGAACTAAGATTCGCAAGATCAAGAGAGATTTTAAAAAGATCTCAGGCATAGCATGTCAAGAGACACCCCAGCTTGCCAGACTGGGGACTTCTCTAACCCAACCCTCAGAGTCAACAAATGAGATTCGAGGAGTTGAGCGGAAGCAGCAGGAACATCCCCAGTCCACCGGACTGGGGACTTTTTCAAATCTTCAATCCCTCCCTCAGAGAAAGTCAGTATTCTCTCGATTAGGGAATAAGCCTCAAGAGGAACGAAGAGCCAAGATGTCAGGAGATTCTCTCCAAGTGACGGTTCTCCAAGAAATTCCTGAGGGATCAAGTCAACGGAATTCCATGTCTCATCATGGACATGGAAGAAGACAATATCACAGAAGTGCTGATAAAAAGGATTCCATGAAATATGCATCCATTAATGTCATCACTGCCGTTGCTGCTGATTCACCAGATGAGGCTCAATCAGAGGGATCAGACGAAGAGGTTCCTGCTCAAGAAGTCGCGCACACAGACCTAAATGAAGAAGGTGTGCGCACACGTAATCAAAGGCTTACCCAAAATCTGGGTATTCCTTCAAGTAACCCACTTCCCCCTCTCCGAAAAGGATCCAATAAGGGGAAAGGAAAGAATCAGGTTACTTCTCACCCTTCCTCTGAAGGAGGTCAATCGCTCTCATTAGAGCAAAGGTTTGCACAACAGGAGGAAGAAATGAAAGAATTAAGAAGGTTGAATGCAGAACTACTTCAGAGTAGTCTTCTTCTTAAGAATGCTGAAGTCAGACAGCCGAAAGAATTTGTTGTAACTACTGAGATGGATCAGGAATATCCTCCTTTATCAGTACACCCACAGAGATCTAATCCTACGGGTCAAACACAACAACGGTTGGCAGCACTACCATTAGTTGCAGCACCAACCTCCACGGCTGTCCAAGCTCCGTTCATTGCACCTACCCAAAACCTAGTTCAACCTGACGTTTCTCAAAAGTTAATAACTACTATTGAGTCATTAACAGCTCGGTTAGAAACTATGGAAGGGAAACGGGCGCAAGTTCAACCTGAAAAGAAAGTTTACCCTGAATGGGTAGATTCAATTTCTCCTCCATCCAGTTTTGGAAACCCTATTTTCCCTACTTTCAATGGATCAGGCGACCCTGAACAACATTTGACGCATTACGTGTCTTGTTGTGATCCTATGATGGGAACTCCAGAGCAACAAGAAGCAGTGAAACTCAGATGCTTCGTGCGAACCTTGCAAGGACCAGCTTTTGTTTGGTATACAAGCTTGCAATCCCGGTCAGTCATCGGATGGGAGGATCTTCGTCAAAAATTCCTTCTTCAGTTTAGCTCAACTTTGCCCAAAACGACAGTTTTTGATCTTACAAACTGCAAGCAAAGGGAGAATGAAAGAGTCTCTGATTTCATTGCTCGTTGGAAGGGATTAACATATTCCTTGAGTTTATCACTCCCTCAGGAGGAATTGTTGCCAATCTGTGTGGCAAATTTGCGTGATGAATTACGCACGCCATTGATCCCTGTGAAATACACAGGAGGGTTTCGAGACCTTACTTCAATCGCTCAACAGATTGAAGATTCCCTTACACAGGCTAAGGTTAAATCTCGTGTAATTCCATCAACTCCAGGAAGAAGAATGGGTAAAGCAGAAACTGCTACAGTTATGCTTAAACAGGCACCTGTACCTATTTCTACTTCAAAACCTTCATCTTCTCGAAGAGCTCCACCTCCTGAACGCCAACAACAAAGGCTGTTTCGTCCAAATGATCAAAAAGATCAACGACGAAAACAATTTGAGGATATGAAGAGTAAAACATACTCTTTCCGAAGTGAGCAGGTTCCTGGTTACTTCATTTCAGCTCTGGAAAATAATTTGGTTCAATTACCAGTGCCGAAGAGGCCAAACAAGGAAGGAGATGAAGACCGTCCCAATTATTGTCCCTTTCATCAAATGTTGGGACATCCCATCCAGGAGTGTTTTGTCTTTAAAGACCTCCTGCAAAAGATGGTCGATTTGGGACAGGTCAAATTGAAGGGTTCTTCAGCTCATATAGCGTGTATTACCGCTACAGATTCAGAGGAAGGAGGCGAGTGGCAGGAAGTCAAAAGCAAAACTGCGAAAAAATATGATGATTGGTTGGTCAGAAAGACAATCAGTCGGACCCATTCCATTTTGCGAACACAATTGAAGAAGCCAATTGTGTCTCCTACAAAAACTGCAGTAAAGCCTCCATCAAAAGACAAATCCTCAAAAGGGCAGAGCAATTCAAAGAAGAAAGAGGAATCAGAAGAAGATGAGTATGTATCAAAGCCTAAATTGTCTTTGACTCTGGCAGATTTCATGCCATCTACTTCAAAACCACGGGCACCGTCCCACCAAACGGCACAGCCTAAACAGGCTAATCAGGCAGAGTCTTTATCAGACGAAGAGTTAATCTTTGGTTCTGTTTAATCTCAATGGATGAAGAACACATCACGACTCCAACCAATGCCAGATTTCTGAAGAAGTATTTTGTATAAACACAAAATATGGTCCCCAGAACCAAGACTTACAATTGGTTCATACAGCATGACCTTAAACTGCATCAACTTGGTCCAGTATGACCTTAAACTACAACTTGGTCCAGTATGACCTTAAACTACAACTTGGTCCAGTATGACCTTAAACTACAACTTGGTCCAGTATGACCTTAAACTACAACTTCGTCCAACATGACATTAAACTGTGTCACACTTTTGTCCGAGATGACATTAAACTATAATACGTCCAGCATGACGATAAACTGTACGGTCCATGCATATGACCTTAAACTATTCGCACTTATGTCCCTGCAACATGACACTAAACTGTGCAGCACCAATAGTCCTAACTGCAAGACTTTAAACTGCATAGTCCATGATTTTGTCCTACATGACAATAAACTGTATAGAAGTTCCCATATTTTGTCCGAGATGACATTAAACTATATTGTGTCCTAGCAACATGACATTAAACTGTGTGGCACTTCCAACGTCCAGCATGACGATAAACTGTAAAAAGTCCCCAGAACTGATATCCTCATATTGGTTCACCTTAGTCCTAGCTACATGACTTTAAACTATACAGCAATGGTCCCGTATGACCTTAAATTACATCATCCCTGGTCCATGTATATGACCATAAACTATTTACCATATCCAGCAAGATTTTAAACTGTGACGTCCTAACTACATGACGCTAAACTGTATAGAAGTCTCTCACGTCCGGAAAGACGTTAAACTATATAATCATCAAAAGTCCAGCATGACATTTAAAACTGCACAATCCCCCTTTCGTCCAATATGACGTTAAACTATATTGTCCCCATCGTCTTAACTACATGACGCTAAACTGTACAGAAAGTCCCTTTTTTATGTCCTACATGACATTAAACTATACATCGTTAAGGTTGTTATTACCTCTTGTTTCTCACACCGAGTATGACTCACGTGAGCTTAGAGCGAACATCAACCATAACACTCCCTTTGGGCCACTAACCATGTGTAAGTCCCAACAATATTTTTTATTAGATCATTGTCCATAAGAACAACTTGATCATTGATTCATTCTTTAATTGAACTACACAGACTTTGATCCTTGCCCTCCAGGCTGGGTATGTAGGCAACCTCCCAGGGTTCAAGCCCAAAAAACAATCTCTTCACATCAGTTCATCACCATCTCATATGATGATGATTTGTGAAACCACCCCTGGAATCAATATCTTTACATTGATTCACTTTCGTCCTTGTTATATGACGTTAAACTATACAACACTTTTTGTCTGGTACGACAATAAACTACAATATTCTTTGATTTCCTCATTTGAAAAGGAACCATTATTAACATTGATTCTTTTTCAATCATGGTTTTCATTTTCAAAAGACTACGTACATACATGGTAATACCTAAACTTTTTATCTTAGGTTAAAACCATCATTGCACTAAAGTCCCCTTTCACCCTTCACATGTACAAACCAAATTTGTACAAAGGGTAGTTCTAGAACTACGTGGACTTGATTCTCATCTTTATGGGATACGTAGGAACATTCGAGTGTCCCTCGAATCCAGTCCCAAGTCTTTTGGGCCTAACCCCAAATTTCACTTTCAGTCCCTTGGCTGAAAAGTCCTCATGAAAACACACACTGTGTATTCATTATTATGGTCCGAATTCTATGACCCTAAACTAAGATCATTCATACTTTTGTCCTGCACGACGTTAAACTGCATTTCAATAACTACGTATGGCTTGATTCTCATTCTTATGAGATACGTAGTGAAGTCCAAAATTGCAATTTTAGGACCCAGCCACAACATGATTATGGTTTTTATTGACCTATGTATCTCTATATACATTGGACAATACCCATCTTTATGTCTTATAATCCTAACCTTAAAGTATTTTCAGATCTTCATAACCCTTTTCATGACTTCTAGTCACAAAAATGTCAAACTTCTGAGAATTCTTTTGCCTGACTATGCAGCACGTGCCCATAGGTGGCCTTGCATAAACAGTCCACATAACAGACTTGTCAGCCAAGAGATGCTATTTATTTGACCATGCAGCCAATGCCCATAGGTGGCCCTGCATGTTTTCAACCCCCTAACGGGTTTGTTAAATAATAGTAACTTCATTCTTGGGAAGAATGCCTCTTTTGTCCTTATTTGTCTTAAACGACAGTATGTAGGGATCCGCAAAAATAGCCATCCTTAACGTATTTGTCCCATATCCTTTTTCATGATCTGAAAATATTCAAGTCTATGGTTTATTCTTCTTCCCTACGTTTGGGTCAGACCTTCGTAGGAGTGATATTCATCCAGTTCTTCGATATTCTTGTTTGGAAATATCTTCTCCATATTCAAATACCTCTTTCCATACAACAAACTCTATGCTTTAGAAAATTTGAATCTCCATAAACTTTCACTGGCTTTTAGCACTAGGAAAGTAAATTTCTGAGAATTCTTTTGCCTGACTATGCAGCACGTGCCCATAGGTGGCCTTGCATAAACAGTCCACATAACAGACTTGTCAGCCAAAAGATGCTATTTTATTTGACTATGCAGCCAATGCCCATAGGTGGCCCTGCATATTTCAACCCCCTAACGGGTTTTGTTAAATAATAGTAACTTCATTCTTGGAAACTACTTCTTCTAATGCCTTTTGGCTCTTTTTTCATATCATTCCTCAGATTCAAATATTCTTAAGCCATAGTTTACATTTTTCCCCTCATGCTTGAGTATGGTAATATGTTTTCAGATAAATTGTCAAGGAATTGAATCCATTTTTTCCATTTTCGGTCAAAGCTATTTCGACCTTAAACATTAGCCCCTTTATGTCCGGTGTGCATGACTTTAAACTGCCCACACAAAAGACAAAGGAACTCTGAATAAAAGTCAAGTTCCAGCTCACTAAATATACATTTTTTGTATGATTTAGGTAATATTGAGCAGTTAAAAGATTCAAAGTTTGTAGGGTTATTTTTAATAATCCTAGTAAAAATCAAACTATGATTACTAAGCCCATTGGCTTAAGTAAATTTGAAGCAGGTAATGGAAGAATGCAGGTACAGATGATCGGAGACGAAAGTTGTTTTTCATTGATACACAAGAGTTAGAAGGACATCCACAGATTGGAGTCTCTTCTCTTTTTCAAGAATTACAAGAGGCTTTCAACATAACACTTCATTTGATTTACGGCATCCCGAGCTTCATCAGCAACCACCTGGAATTCATTCATTCAATTGGATACAAAAAGAGATGCAGTGATACCAGCTCTTCTTGAAAAAGTTGTAAAAGGATGTTCTTGAGTGCGGTTTGAGAAAATTTTCTGCTGATCAAACAGTGACTCTGTTTCTGTCCAAGAGACTTGGAAGATGGATACATGGATTTGAGAATGGAGCATTGGAAGTAAAGAGCCATTTGGAGAGAGTACTCTTTTCAGATATTGCTCTAATACCATGTTTGTCTTCTCTCCACCAACTGGTAGTGGAAAACATTTCAGCCCATGGGTTTGCCATTTTCATATCTGCAGGAAAATGGTATGGAAGGAGAATTTGAAAGTTCACACCATTGTTGTTGCTCTTAATGCACAGCATAACCGAAATGAAGGAGTAGCAGCGCAGCTGCATTTTCAGATGTATAGTTTTTTGCATTTTGAACATTGACTCCTTGCAAGTGACCATTAGAGACAAGTAGATGCTCTGTGGGAAGTTAAGATGATATTTCTTCAAATACTTAGCCAAATCTGGGAAAGTGTTGTCGCAAATGTCATAGTAATCATGGCCAATGATGTTCATCATATCATCAATCCGCTTGCTAGCCAGTTCATAAGCCGTTCCAATTCCCTTGGGAACCACTGAATCTGCACAAAAGATGAATAAACTAACTCTTAAATGGGTTTTATTTTTCATAAATTTTGTGAAGAAATTTGGAAAAATGGCTAAGGCATTAAGGCGCGCAAGTATGGAGATGTCGCGCAAGTGGTACATGTGCCGCGCAAGTTTACGTCGCGCAAGTATGTGCCGCGCAAGCCTTATTACCTTGAGAGTAACGCGGCAGCGAGGAAACAGCGAAAATAGGAGACTTGCGCGGCGACAAAGACTTGCGCGGCGAGAGCTCGAGAAATCCGGAAATCCAGATGCATATAAAGGCAAGGCCGGGTATTTATAGGCGCGGGAGCCTACCTGCGCGCCGTACCCAGAGCAACTCAGGCCTGCGCGACGCAGACTTGCGCGCCGCCCTCTGCGCAATGAACACTTGCGCGCCACCCTTTTCCTTTGGAGGGATTCGATTTCCTCAGAGTCAAATCCTCATTTCTTTCCGGATCCAACTCTGAGGGGGGACTTTTGTTGACGCTCCTTTCGTCACAGAATCTAAAGATCGGAAAAGGGAATATCTCAGCTTAAAGTGATTCATCCTTTGAAGAAACATCAAAAATCGACAAAGGGATGAACAAGGAGAGCATTGCCCATAGGTCGCGCAAGTTACCTCTTGGTCGCGCAAGTACACTTGCGCGACGACTCAACACTTGCGCGGCTCCTTATGGCCGTGCAAGGGACTTGCGCGGCATATATGGTAACCGCTTGGTAACTGCCCAGTAACCGCCCGGGGTCTTCTTTTGCCTATAAATAGACCCTGTGGGCCCCCCATTTGAGAGGATCTTTTTCCCAGAAACTCGGATTGAAACTCCCGACGCCCAAGTCTCTTCTCAAAGCTTCCGGAACACTTCTAAGGTAATTTCTTACCTAGGACGGAAGATCTAAAGAGAAGAAGGAAGGCCTAAGTGTTGAAACTTATCCAACACTTGCGCGCCGACTTAATTCCTTCAATATAACTTGCGCGTCCCTTTTCTGGAAGAAACTCAAGGGGATTCTAAAGGGTTTTATGAAGAGTCGCTCAAGTATTTCAATGATGATTGAAAATCGCGCAAGTACCCTCAGGTCGCGCAAGTATACTTGCGCGACCCATACTTGCGCGCCGCCGCTGGACTTGCGCGCCTCTCAAGACTTGCGCGCCCCTATCCTTTTTGGGTGCCTTTCTTGCCCATTTCATCCCTCTTAAGCCATTTCACCTTTCCTATTCAAGATTCAGTCTTCAAGATACTCTTCAAAGCCATCTATGGCATGATTTCTTGATTTGACATCCTTGTCTGAAAGGAATTCTGTGAAATATCTCTCAAAACCTAGTGATTTAAACATCTTTATATCACCAAAAATTGAGAGTTCATTTATTCAACCTCATCCTTTAAAATGAGAGAATCCCCCTTAACCTGGGTTTCCTTTTCAGGAATAATCCCCAGTTATAAATCCCTTCAATCTTGGGCATCCTCCTCAAGAGTAAGCCCCAAATCCTTAAAGTTCCCAATCTTGGGCATCCTCCTCAGGAGTAAGCCCCAATCAAGTCCTTTAATCTTGGGCATCCTCCTCAGGAGTAAGCCCCAAACCATAATCCCTAACCTGGGCCTCCTTTTTTAGGAGTAAGTCCTAGTCATAACCTTGGGCTTCCTTTTCAGGAATAAGCCCCAAGTCCCCTAACCTGGGTCTCCTTTTCAGGAATAAGACTCAGTCATAACCTTGGGTTTCCTTTTCAGGAGTAAGCCCCAAGTCCCCTTAAAATTCTCTTAACCAGTCATAATTTACCTTTGATTTGGGTTTCCTTTTCAGGAGTAAAACCCAATCATAATTCCCCTCCTAACTTAGGCATCCTCCTTAGGAGTAAGCCCGAAGATTAGAGTATTCAAATCTCCATAAAGCACACATAACTTTATGGACCCTGTTCATGGATTTTCTCCCTAAAAAAAAGTAAAATCCTAAACCTTCATCTATCTGGGCAGTCATCCATACATAAGCCCCAAACAAATTCTTATGATTGCATCTTTTATGGCACAATTGTCTAAATTTTACCAATACCTCTTGTTTCTCACACCGAGCATGACTCACGTGAGCTTAGAGTGTAAAAGTAATTATGACATTCATCTTTGAGCCATCAATCATAAACATCATACCCCATTTCTCGAACTACGTGGGTTCTGATTCCTTTTCCAAAAACAAAGGATACGTAGGTAGCCCATTCGTGGGTTCGATCCCAACTTTGAAATAATCTCTGTCCTTCTGAATGACATTAAACTTCAAGTGCCCCGCTGAGTGGCTTTAAAACCAGCCTGGTCATCATAAATGACCAAGAGACTTTTATATAAATGTTTTGAAGGATACCATTGACCAAGAATCTCTAAACAAATATAGATGATTCTCTATTGATGAAGAACCTCGAATACATATAAAAGATTCTCTAAATTTCTTACATATTTAATCATTGATTGTTAAAACTAAAGGAAAACTCATTTCATACTTGGTAATGTAATAAGGATTCACGAACATAACTTAAATCTATAAAGAGAGTCCCGGAGTAGACAATAATTCCCCTCAAAAAGGTGTGATGAGTCCGACCTCCCATCCTCTCGACCAATGCAAATTCCTAAGCCTCATTAGTCCACAAGCTAATGAGCGCCTGCCTTTGGAAAGTAGGTCCAAACGGATGTGGAATCATTGGATGTTTCCGGTTCTACGAACAAACCCGTTAGAAACCGATCGGAACGTTTGAATCTCCCGTCCAGGAGGTCATCCCCGGATTCCGCGCGAAACAGTCATCCACCCTCCAAATTTCATATCATTTAGACACATTATGTACGAGTTATTAATTTTTAATTTACAGTTATGTTTTATGGATGTAGGTTCCAAGAAGCTTTCTTCAAAAATATGTCGTTCAATTTATGCTTTAATGGATTCAAAACTCCATGGAATTTAATTTAGAAACTATAATATATACCCTTGTTCTATTCCATGTGTAATCATCTCAATTGTAGGTGTTTAGGTCGATATGGAATTCTGTTACTGTGGTGGGGTCCACGCTGTCTGCCCGAAAAATTCTTCAATTTCATTGATTTTTTAAGGCCTCTAGATGCTGGAATATTCCCATAGTCCATGAGATAAAGTTAAAGGAAATAAAGTAAGGATTATAAAAAAACACTCAATTTTGAATTATATGTTTTATGAAATGACTAAAATACCCTTGATGTAAAAATCTTTCAAAAATCTAGAATTAAGAATTTTTCACCATTTTTCCAAAAAACATCATAAATCCAAAATTGATGCATATAAGCTCAAATTAATAATTTGGGATGATTAAAAAATTGAAATTAAAACAAAAAATCATGAGGACTTTTCAATAAAGGTTTAAATGACTCTAAGGCTTAAGGTTGTTAGGATTTGATGTTTTAAAAATTAAGGCTCAAAGAGGAAGTTTATCTCTTAAGTACAATGCATGATATAAATAAGTGTAATGAAATTATCCACTTAAAATTAGCAACACCCACTTCCCTCAAAACTCAAAGTAAGGTCATGATCAAAGTAAATCATAATTAATGATTGATGCACCCTCTTGATTTTTTTTAAAATTTTGTATTTTTTTTCTTTTTTTGAAAGTTATGATTAGATCAAACCTTGCATCCATAACCTGACAACATATAATTAGAATATTTTTTCTCAGGAAAATGGTGATTTTTGGTTCTCCCAAATCACAACCCATTTTATCTTCTTCTTTTTTTGTTCTTTTTTCATTTTTTTCATTTTTTTAATTCAAGAGGAGAAAGCAATGAAGTACAATGAATGATTCCACAACTTTTTATAATTCCCACAATCACACCCCCACACCTTACAATATGTAACATCTCGTCCACTATTATTACCTTCACCCACACACTTAATTTTTAAAACATCATGAAAATACCAATAGTAGTGTTGGAATGGATAAAAATGGCTTGAAATATGGCTCATCCCTATAAAGGTCATTCATGGTCTCTATGAGATAAAAGAAGGATTGATTTAAAGGTGGTATTTAAGAATAGGGGCTTTTCAAAAGATACCTTAATCATTTTAAATATGTTTTTGTATAGTCATAGCCTTGACAAGTTCAAATGAAAGTTCTAGTAGGTGACATGTCCCAAGATCAGTCAAGAAATATTCTCAATAATAAATAGGAAGTACTTTGTCTAAAATCCTCTCAGGAATTAGACATATGATATTCGACAATCACTAAAGGCATGATTTATAATAACAAATCAATTCACATGAATTTTAGAAATTCAAAGTATGAAAATGGTAGATAAATTTCATTTACATAAATCAACTAATTCCCTTAAATCATGAGTCATCATTTCAACATCCATGCTTCACTTTAAAAATTAATTTTTTTCATTTTACTCATTCCATATCATTAACATTGAAATATAAAACATGGCATCATAGGATTTATAAGAAACTTATTTCTCTTAGATAATTCAAGTAAAGCAATAAGTCAAGTGTGGACATGCAATTTTATATTTAAAGCGCAAAACATGTTTTGGACATAAAAATATAAGAAGTTTAAAATATTAAACATTAAAAGTGAAATCCCTTTTGAAATAAATCTTCAATCCTCTTCCTCTATTTAAGGCTTACTTTTCCCATTTATGAACCTACAAAAGAGAATTACTTACTTAAGAACAAATATCATTTCATTAAAGCTCAAAAAGATATGGGAGGAGTGGGTTGTATGCTGAAGTAATCTAAAAAATTAATTTGAAATATAAAAAACATGTAAAGATAAATCTTGGTATGATCCCCCAAGTAAGACCTGAATTTTTACTGCCTCTAGTGGGAAGTCCCAGCTGTTATCCAAAGTCTGGTGGTGGATGAAGCTTCTTTGATTTGAACAACCACATGTGGCTATTACCAGCTTTTTCGTCATTGTTCATGTTGAGGATGAATCCATGGATATATTACAACAGATCCTCCCCCTTCAAAATGTGGTACAACTTTCATGGAGGGGGTAGGATGAAGTATGAAGTCTCATCCTTATTCATTGCTACTTGTGCAATATCTCCCTTTCTTTCTAGTGGTTTCTCTATATGTGAATTAGTATGTGTCTCTAATTCTTCAAGAAGATCCACTGGTATAACTTCATGGGCTTCCTATAGTAGATGTTTAATGTCTTTAGGGATCTCCATTTGTTCCTTGACAGGTGCATATTCCTTTTCCACATCATCCTTCAAGGCATAATAAGAGTCATATGATTCTGAAAATTCAAAACAATTTGGAGTTATACTCAAATTATTTTCAATAAAATAAAATGGGTTGGAGTTCATGAATGTATCATCTCCCTGAGGTGGTTCGGCTATAATCTTTTCTTCGATGGAAAGTGCCTCTTGGAGGTGATTATTATTGTAAGGAGGTAGGTAGTCAGGCTCCTCCATATTTACTTCAAATTACACCACTTGGGTGGTGTCTTTATCCAATGGTGTTGGATCTTCTTTGCAAGACTTGGGAAGATCAAGCAGTTATTCACATTCATTCTAGAATTCATCAAGTTCTTTTTGATCTCCCACATGTGACTCAGTAGGAAATTCATCCTCTTTTTGATATATCTCAAGTAAAATTGGTTGAGTGAGGATGAATGAGTCTTCAGGTACCTCCACATTTACCTCCTATGGTTCTTCAATGATGAGTGGTGAAATTTCTTCCACCAATACCTTGGGTTCTTTTTATGGTTCAGGGTCAGG
This sequence comes from Viscum album, assembly GCA_963277665.1. Taxonomy (NCBI): domain Eukaryota; kingdom Viridiplantae; phylum Streptophyta; class Magnoliopsida; order Santalales; family Viscaceae; genus Viscum; species Viscum album. Next base: position 103,334,222 of record OY728155.1, read on the forward strand.
TTGCTCCATCAATGCACGAACATAGTCAAATGATCCTTCCATTTTCCTCCCCAAGTAATCTAGAGTATTACTCATCCTTTCAACCCGGTCATTTAGATCACGATAATCAACTTCTTTTTCTTGATATTTCACATGTGTGTAATCTTCCCAAGTATAAAAATTAGAATTTGAATACATCTAGGAAAAAGAATTGTTTTTTTATATTTTTTAAAAAAAAGAAAAGAAAAATATTTACAAAAATGTTAATTTAGAAAACATGATTGAAATAACTTCTTAGATCCACAGAAATGGTGCCAATTTGATGAATCATTGTTGTGTGCGCTCTCAAAAATATTTATAACTAAATGCAGCATAGGGGCTGACCTAGGGCGTTCTCTTGAGGAGTTGTTATATTTAGTCACTCGTTACTTCTAATTTAATTTTTATTATACTTTTATTATATTTATTAAATAAAACTATATAAAATGTATTTTTTATAGATGATAATTAAATAATAAAAAGTAACATACATATGCAATGAAAACACAATGAATGCAAACAGAATGTAGTTAGAAAGAAAAGAGATATTCCCAAGAGAATCACCCAGATTTATAGCATCCCGCCTTTTTATAACATAAACTTTCATTACATTACACAAAACTGAGGATCTTTAAGGTCTAGTGTCTTGGAAACCAGGAACAAAATACAAGAAAACAACATAAAACATTCTTCTTAAACACTTGAAAGGCTTCTCCTTAAGTTCATCCTAGGTTCATTACTGCATCTCATAACCTGGGGACATACATCAAAAGAAAGGGTGAGCAGAAGGCCCAGTAAGGGAAACAAGAGGAACATTTTACATGTGAACTTGATATACTTCAATAAGGACATGAAAAGAACTTTAAGGCATGAGAAAGAAATCATGAGTCATTTCATAATAAAAATAAAATTTTTCATAACTTGAAGATGTGGCTACATAATTCAACATAGAAAATCATGAACATATCACCAAGGTCCATCCCCAAGGTGTCATTTGAAAATTACCAAGGTTATTCACCAAGGTATCGTGAAAATTGTAATCTCTAGTGGTTACATCATTACCCAATGCATTGGAGCGCTATCAGGGCGCACCCTTAAATTTGCCTTTATTATCATGTGAGCCACATATATCATCATCAAACATTTCATAAATAACCCATATAGCATACAATAAATGGGTTTCATTTCATAATCATAACGTTTTAAAAACTGCTTTAAGGACATGATCTTTACGTCACTTTAAACCCACGGAAAGGGAAAGTGGGTCTCATGTATGTAAATCCCAGAATTTAAAATAGAACATTTTGATATATATGTGAATACCCTTGTAGAAATAAGAGCTTTGTGTATTCACTTTATAACATAAAATAATTTTTGAGAAAAGAGAGAGAGGCATTTTGAGACGGAAATTCTGCAGCATAACGGCTATGTTACAAGGTTTTAGAAAACATTGAAAAGAGAGGGGACATGGGTCACCCACTCATAAATGATCCATAAAACAGTAGGGGGAGAGAATAAGATGGATATATGGACATGGTAATGAAATATTAAGGACATACCATTTGAAATGAAAAACATGGAAGGAAGACAAAAATTAGATTTCTCTTATGAAAATTCGGCAGCCTAACGGCGTCACTTAAACTTCAATAAAAATGAATTGACAAGATCAAATAGGGTCTCTCATCATATGATCATAAGAGATCAGTATGATAGATATAGAGATCATACCCCATCATAATAAAAAGGAACTTGAAAGACTTGACATGAAAATCGAACTTGAAAATATGAGAAGGGTGAAAGAATCCCTTAAAAATTTGGCAGCCTAACGGCGTCACTTAAACATTCATAAAACGAAATGATGAGAGTAAGAGGGGATATCTCATCATATAAACATGAAAAGGGCAGTAAGAGGAATATAAAAGAACATCCTCTCACATAAGAACATGGAGCATAAAAGGAATGACATAAAAGAGATTACATGAAAAGAAAGAGAGGGGTCGGATCCCTTACCTTAAAACGTGACTCTTGAAACTCAAAGGTTTGGACCTTGAGGGCTTGGGGGCACCTTGGGAGGACTCCTTGGAAGGTAAGAAGACCATAACTTTGTTGGGGGAGAGTTGGGAGTGAAAAATAAAGGAGGAAAGGGTGGGTATTTATAGGGAAAGTGAGGGGACAAGGCATTAATGGCCAAGGGACACCTCACATGTGCTTTTCTCAAACCCATGTGCTCTCCCTTGGCATTTATCATGGAGTTAGGCCACATGGGGCCCCCAAAACAATAATTCATCACCCTTGGCCGGCCAACCCTTGAAAGATCTCATGACATCATCATGACACAGTTATGATGTCATTAAACATACCGAAACCCTAAAACTGTATTTTTACTATTCACTGAAAATTCAACTTTCTCAGAATAATCCCAAAATTTCACCTTAACCAAATATAAATGCTCTGATTTCAAAAATGAAATCCATTTTATAAAAATAATTTTCTAAATATTTTTGATTTAATTTTTAAATAAAAACACTATTCATCGAAAATTCATTTTTTTTAGAAAAATCCCCAAAAATTACCTTAACATAATATCGATGCTCTGAGTTCAAAAATAAAGTCCTTTTTATAAAAATAATTTTCTAATTATTTTTAATTAAATTTTTAATTAAAAAACACTATTCATCCGAAAAAACTAATACTTGACTAATAATTTATGAAACCGTTATTTACCCATTTTATTGAATCACATAACTTAATCTAGGTGTCTAAATTATATTAAAACTTTCTTTGAGTGAAATTACTAATCCATTTGGTCACATTACTAATCCTAAGCGTAAAATCACTATTTATAATTTACTATTCATCAAAAATTAAGTTGATCTTATTAGACTCCAAATTCCTTACTGAACACTTTTGTAGAAGACCATTTTTTGAAAATCATTACACATCATTAGTTATTTAGGGTTTACATAAATATTTTAAAATATCCTTTTTTCGAAATTCATCAATAAAATACATTCTAAAATTATCTGGACATTTGAAATTTCACAAACATCACTAAAGGAAGAAATCTCAATTTATTCACCCGAAAGGATTACACAAGGAAGCTAGGGTCTCGTCACATAGCCCCTTATAACACCGGCATAAGACCTAAGTGTAAGGTGTGCTATGGTGAGAGAATCTGAGGGAGGCTCAGATAACATTGCCCTAGTAGTAATCTCTACTAACTTGAACTTCTCCCGTAGGCGTTTCCGTTCAAGCTTAACACGCTGGAGTTCGGCTTGGGCTTGGTCCAAAGCGAAGCCCACAGATGCTACCTCCTTCTCAAGCTCTAATAAGTGGGCTTCATAAGGGTCGAGTCTACTGGATGAAGCCATCGACTCCTCTTTCTGCATTAACCATTAACATCTTATTAAATCATTAAGAGTAAGTTAATATACTACTCAAAAAGATTGGGTCGTTACATTCTTCCCCCCTTAAGAAATTTCGTCCCCGAAATTTATACTTGAGGCCTAGTCGAAAAGGTGAGGGTACTTTTGCTTCATCGTTTCCTCAGGCTCCCAAGTCGCTTCTTCATACTTATGATTCCTCCACAACACTTTCACAAGGTGGGTAGTCTTGTTTCGTAGAACCTTGTCTCTAAGGTCCAAGATCTCCACTAGCTGCTCCTCATAAGAGAGGTCATGTACAAGTTGTACCACCTCTGGGTTCAGTACATGCGAAGGGTCGGGTATGTACTTCCTCAAGAGAGATACATGGAAGACATTGTGAACTTGAGCTAGGTTCGGTGGAAGTGCTAGACGATAGGCCACTACTCCTATGCAATCAAGGATTTCATAGGGGCAAATGTACCTAGGGCTGAGCTTCCCTTTCTTCCCAAACCGCATGATTCTCTTCCATGGAGAAATTCGAAGGAAGACTTTGTCGCCAACACCAAACTCCAAGTCCCTTCGACAATTGTCAGCATAGCTCTTCTGCCGACTTTGAGCAGCTTTTATGTGTTGTTGGATGGCATGAACCTGTTCCGTCATCTCTTGCACAAGATCAGGCCCAAGAAGCTTCCTCTCACCAGTTTCATCCCAACAAGTAGAAGTTCTACATCGCTTTCCATACAGAGCTTCATAGGGTGCCATCTGAATACTCGAATGGTAGCTGTTGTTATAGGAGAACTCAACTAATGGGAGGTGTTGATCCCATCCACCTTTAAATTCCATTGAGCATAATCTCAGCATGTCTTCGAGTGTCTGAATAGTCCTTTCAGATTGGCCATCAGTTTGAGGATGATAGGCCGTACTAAAATTCAATTCAGTATTCAGAGCATGTTGAAGACTTCTCCAGAATTTTGATGTGAATCTTGGGTCACGATCAGATACGATGGATAGTGGTACCCCATGCAGCCTTACCACTTCCTTCACGTATATCTTGGCAAGATGATCCAGAGAGAAATCTTCCCGAATAGAGATAAAATGGGCTGTCTTTGTGAGACGGTCCACAATAACCCATATCGCATTGTTTCCTTTGGATGTTTTCGGGAGACCAGTTACAAAGTCCATGGTGATATTATCCCACTTCCATACTGGTATGGGTAGCGGTTGTAATACCCCCTTAGGAAGTTGTCTTTATGCCTTTACTTGCTGACACACCAGGCACCTTGTAGTGTAATCGGCAATCTCCCTCTTCATGTTATCCCACCAATAATGATCACGAAGGTCTCTATACATCTTAGTGCTTCCCGGATGTATAGAGAAAGTAGAGCTATGAGCTTCATCCATCATTTCATTCTTTATCTCCGGAATAGATGGGACACATAGTCTTGTATGAAATTTCAATACACCTTCTTGATCAATATTGAAATCAGGGAACTTACCATCCTTTACAGCCTCCAACTTCTCCTGCAGCAAAGGATCTTCTTTTTGAGCCTTCTTGATCTTCTCTAGTAATGAAGGTTGAGAAATCATTTGGGATAGGGTTGATGATGTCCCTTTCCTTATAATTCCCATGTCCAGTTTTACTAGATCTTTAATCAAGGGATCTCCCAGGATCCTCATTGTTGCCAGAACAACAGGATCTTTCCTGCTTAACGCATCCGCGACCTTGTTTGCTCTTCCAGGGTGATAATGAATTGAACAATCATAGTCTTTAATAAGCTCCAACCATCTCCTTTGTCTCATGTTCAATTATTTCTGAGTGAAAATATACTTTAGACTTTGGTGGTCAGTGTATATATCACATTTCTCCCCATAAAGATAGTGCCTCCATATCTTTAGAGAAAAAACAACTACCGCCAGCTCTAGATCATGCGTAGGATAGTTCTTCTCATGAATCTTCAACTGTCGAGATGCATAAGCAATCACCTTGTCATTTTTCATGAGGACGCACCCAAGCCCTTTCAGAGATGCATCGCTAAAAATAATGAATCCTTCTCCGATAGAGGGTAGTGTTAACACAGGTGCAGTAACCAATCTCTTCTTCAGCTCTTGGAAACTTTCCTCGCATTCCTTTGTCCAGATGAACTTAACCCCTTTTCGAGTCAACTTGGTTAGTGGATTAGAAAGCCGTGAAAAGTTTTTCACAAACCTCCTATAATATCCCGCTAAACCAAGGAAACTACGAATCTCAGTTACTGTTGTGGGTTGAGGCCACTCCTCTACAACCATTGTCTTTGCAGGGTCAACCGAGATTCCTTCATTGGTTACGATGTGCCCCAAGAAAGCCACCTGTTGTAACCAAAACTCACACTTGCTGAACTTCCCAAAGAGCCTCTCCTTTCGCAGAGTTTTCAATATAACCCTTAGATGATCTTCATGCTCCTCACGACTTTTTGAATATATCAAAATATCATCAATAAAAACTACCACAAAGTTATCAAGATAGTCCTTAAAGACTCTATTCATCAAATCCATGAAAATAGCAGGAGCATTAGTCAAGCCGAAGGGCATAACAGTAAACTCATAATGCTCATATCTTGATCGGAAGGTAGTCTTTGGAATATCTTCCTTCTTCACCCTCAGTTGATGATAACCAGATCGAAGGTCAATCTTAGAGAAGAATTGAGCCCCGCGAAGTTGGTCAAATAAATCATCAATTCTTGGAAGAGGATATCTGTTCTTTACTGTGATCCCGTTAAGTTCTCTATAATCAATGCATAGCCGCATTGATCCATCCTTCTTCTTCACAAAGAGAACTGGTTCTCCCCAAGGAGACACACTCGGTCGGATAAACCCCTTCTCCAACAATTCTTGGAGTTGTTTCTTTAACTCTTCTAGCTCCACATTTTCCATTCTATATGGAGTCTTTGATATCGGTTGGGACCCAGGTACGAGTTCAATGGATAACTCTACCTCTCTTTCTGGGGGAGGTCCAGGTAACTCCTCAGGAAATACATCCATGTATTCCTGAACAATCGGAACATCTTCAATTTGTATGCTCCCTTTCCCTTCTTCATCATCACCGATTAACTCCATAAAGAAAGCTATAGGAGGTGCTTCTAGATAGGGATCAGTTTGGGATATCTCTCCTCGGAAGATAACTGTAGGTCATTCATTCAAGACTGCTGATATTTCCTTACTTCTGCATTTGATCTTAGCATTATACTTTGAGAGCCAGTCCATCCCTAGTATAATGTCGAATTCCATCATGGGAATGACTACTAGATTTGCGATAAGATTGTGCTCACTAAAGTAAACAATAGAGTCTCTAAATACTTTTGATTCAAGGATAATCCCACTTGGAGTCTTGACTGACAACTCTACCTCTAGCAGTTCGGGGATTGATTCTATATTCCTTGCAAACTTGGAGGAAATAAAGGAATGCGTGGAACCAGAATCAAATAAAGTACTTGATAGTTTTGAGAGGACGACAAGAGTACCTGCTACCACATCGTTTGGAACTTCAACTTCATTTGTTGTGATAGCGAAAGCACGACCTTGCTCCCTTGTCCTCTGCTGAGGTTGATGGTGATTCCCCTCCATCGCCCTCGGATTTGGACATTGATTAGCAAAGTGCCCAAGCTGTCCACACTTGAAGCATGTGACTTAGGGTAGGGCCAAAACCATCTTTCCTCTGTCGTTAGTGTTGGGAAGTTGAGGCTTCACATCACTACGACAATTCCGAGAAATATGGCCTTCTTTTCCACACCTATAGCACTTACCACTTCCGATCAAGCAGTTCCCCGAATGCTTCTTTCCACATTTATTGCATGTGGCATGTTACATATGCTTTCCACCTATTTCCTGATCAAAACTTCTTCCTAGGCTTGGTTCTAGAGTTCTCTTCTTTTCATTAGATTTGTGAGACCACTGTGTCTCCCCAAACTCTAGTTCAACTTTCATAGCACTTCGAACTATTTCTTCATAGCTATCGTAGTCCCTGTTGGCTAGATTCTTCTACAGATGAGGTCGTAGTCCACCAAAGAATCTATCAACCTTCCCATTAGGGTCCATGACGAAGCTTGAGGTATAACGGGAAAGCCTTGTGAAGTTCATCTCATAGCTTCCGACAGATTCGTTCTCCTTCTGCTTCAGCTCAAGAAACTCATTCTCCATTCTCGTTCTCATGGAACGAGGGAAATACTTGTTAAAGAAAATTCCCCGGAACTCTTCCCACTCCATAGCTTCCATCTCTCCTCGTGGATTCGTGTTTTTGATCAGTGACCACCACTGATCAGCTTCTCCCTCTAGGCGGTAAACAGCAAGGGTGACTTTTTCTTGTTCCGAACAATGAAGTACAGAAAAGATCTTTTCAATGGAGCTTATCCATTGTTCCGCAACCAAAGGGTCAGTAGATCCACTGAATGTTGGTGGTCGTTGACGCATGAAGGACTCAACAGAAAGTTTTTCCCTTCGCGGTGAGGTCGGCCTCTCAGCTTGATTCAAGTTATTACTCATAACTTGAGTCAGTTGGTTCATCATTCGCATTAATGTTTCCATTCCGGCTTCCATCGGAGGGCCGTCAGCACATGGTGCATTGCGGTCACCATCAGCACGATTCCTCCTATTGCCCACCATTTTCTAAAAGAATAAAACCTTAGTAAGAAACTTATTTCATTTATGGATCTTTTAACTAAGACTTCATGCTTAGACAATTATACTTCTCTATAATTCCTTCATAATGATTCATAAAAAGTTTGTGATTAACCAAACATATCCCCTGAGAGTGTCGTAACCAAGAGTGCAGCAAGACCCATTATCGTGCACCAGTTCCCGTTCGAGTCTAGCTCAAAGCGGTGTTTTCGGGTTTTACCCCTATGTACATCTGTGCCAGAGCCGCCTCTACCTGCTCGTATCCAGACAGGGATGTATTTGTTTGATAAACCACTTACTCAATACTTACCAAAATACCAGGAAGTTTTCCTATATTTAAACTTTTCTATAGGGTTCTTCCTATAGTTTTTATATCCTAATTTCCACAAATAACTAAACCATTCTTTGATACCAACTATAGCATCCTGCCTTTTTATAACATAAACTTTCATTACATTACACAAAACTGAGGATCTTTAAGGTCTAGTGTCTTGGAAACCAGGAACAAAATACAAGAAAACAACATAAAACATTCTTCTTAAACACTTGAAAGGCTTCTCCTTAAGTTCATCCTAGGTTCATTACTGCATCTCATAACCTGGGGACATACATCAAAAGAAAGGGTGAGCAGAAGGCCCAGTAAGGGAAACAAGAGGAACATTTTACATGTGAACTTGATATACTTCAATAATGACATGAAAAGAACTTTAAGGCATGAGAAAGAAATCATGAGGCATTTCATAATAAAAATAACATTTTTCATAACTTGAAGATGTGGCTACATAATTCAACATAGACAATCATGAACATATCACCAAGGTCCATCCCCAAGGTGTCATTTGAAAATTACCAAGGTTATTCACCAAGGTATCGTGAAAATTGTAATCTCTAGTGGTTACATCATTACCCAATGCATTGGAGCGCTATCAGGGCGCACCCTTAAATTTGCCTTTATTGTCATGTGAGCCACATATATCATCATCAAAAATTTCATAAATAACCCATATAGCATACAATAAATGGGTTTCATTTCATAATCATAACGTTTTAAAAACTGCTTTAAGGACATGATCTTTACGTCACTTTAAACCCACGGAAAGGGAAAGTGGGTCTCATGTATGTAAATCCCAGAATTTAAAATAGAACATTTTGATATATATGTGAATACCCTTGTAGAAATAAGATCTTTGTGTATTCACTTTATAACATAAAATAATTTTTGAGAAAAGAGAGAGAGGCATTTTGAGACGGAAATTCTGCAGCATAACGGCTATGTTACAAGGTTTTAGAAAACATTGAAAAGAGAGGGGACATGGGTCACCCACTCATAAATGATCCATAAAACAGTAGGGGAGAGAATAAGATGGATATATGGACATGGTAATGAAATTTTAAGGACATACCATTTGAAATGAAAAACATGGAAGGAAGACAAAAATTAGATTTCTCTTATGAAAATTCGGCAGCCTAACGGCGTCACTTAAACTTCAATAAAAATGAATTGACAAGATCAAATAGGGTATCCCATCATATGATCATAATAGATCAGTATGATAGATATAGAGATCATACCCCATCATAATAAAAAGGAACTTGAAAGACTTGACATGAAAATCGAACTTGAAAATATGAGAAGGGTGAAAGAATCCCTTAAAAATTCGGCAGCCTAACGGCGTCACTTAAACATTCATAAAACGAAATGATGAGAGTAAGAGGGGATCTCTCATCATAAAACATGAAAAGGGCAGTAAGAGGAATATAAAAGAACATCCTCTCACATAATAACATGGAGCATAAAAGGAATGACATAAAAGAGATTACATGAAAAGAAAGAGAGGGGTCGGATCCCTTACCTTAAAACGTGACTCTTGAAACTCAAAGGTTTGGACCTTGAGGGCTTGGGGGCACCTTGGGAGGACTCCTTGGAAGGTAAGAAGACCAGAACTTCGTTGGGGGAGAGTTGGGAGTGAAAACTAAAGGAGGAAAGGGTGGGTATTTATAGGGAAAGTGAGGGGACAAGGCATTAATGGCCAAGGGACACCTCACATGTGCTTTTCTCAAACCCATGTGCTCTCCCTTGGCATTTATCATGGAGTTAGGCCACATGGGGCCCCCAAAACAATAATTCATCACCCTTGGCCGGCCAACCCTTGAAAGATCTCATGACATCATCATGACACAGTTATGATGTCATTAAACATACCGAAACCCTAAAACTGTATTTTTACTATTCACTAAAAATTCAACTTTCTCATAATAATCCCAAAATTTCACCTTAACCAAATATCAATGCTCTGATTTCAAAAATGAAATCCATTTTATAAAAATAATTTTCTAAATATTTTTAATTTAATTTTTAAATAAAAACACTATTCATCGAAAATTCATTTTTTTTAGAAAAATCCCCAAAAATTACCTTAACATAATATCGATGCTCTAAGTTCAAAAATAAAGTCCTTATTATAAAAATAATTTTCTAATTATTTTTAATTAAATTTTTAATTAAAAAACACTATTCATCCGAAAAAACTAATACTTGACTAATAATTTATGAAACCGTTATTTACCCATTTTATTGAATCACATTACTTAATCTAGGTGTCTAAATTATATTAAAACTTTCTTTGAGTGAAATTACTAATCCATTTGGTCACATTACTAATCCTAAGCATAAAATCACTATTCATAATTTACTATTCATCAAAAATTAAGTTGATCTTATTAGACTCCAAATTCCTTACTGAACACTTTTGTAGAAGACCATTTTTTGAAAATCATTACACATTATTAGTTATTTAGGGTTTACATAAATATTTTAAAATATCCTTTTTTCGAAATTCATCAATAAAATACATTCTAAAATTTTCTGGACATTTGAAATTTCACAAACATCACTAAAGGAAGAAATCTCAATTTATTCACCCGAAAGGATTACACAAGGAAGCTAGGGTCTCGTCACATAGCCCCTTATAACACCGGCATAAGACCTAAGTGTAAGGTGTGCTATGGTGAGAGAATCTGAGGGAGGCTCAGATAACATTGCCCTAGTAGTAATCTCTACTAACTTGAACTTCTCCCGTAGGCGTTTCCGTTCAAGCTTAACACGCTGGAGTTCGGCTTGGGCTTGGCCCAAAGCGAAGCCCACAGATGCTACCTCCTTCTCAAGCTCTGATAAGTGGGCTTCATAAGGGTCGAGTCTACTGGATGAAGCCATCGACTCCTCTTTCTGCATTAACCATTAACATCTTATTAAATCATTAAGAGTAAGTTAATATACTACTCAAAAAGATTGGGTCGTTACAAGATTGAACCTTCCTCATCTTATTATTAGATTCAAATTTAATTAATACACACTCCATTGTATGTGTTAATATCCTCTTATATATATGGTTTTGAATATATAGTACACTCAACGATCACTGAGAGACCACACATCCACCTCCTCAATCGAGGGAAAATATTATAGAAGAGAAAGTTAAGTCTCAGGTGGAAAGTAGAGACACAAAGGCATCATACCCACTAAAAATCCCCTTGACCTAACTCTAATAAAATAATAAATAATAACCATGAATGTGCAAGGAATTGGGTTCAACACTGGATTGATCTTTTGAATAGTTCCCCGGGTTAGTTACTCGTGATCACGAGTATAAGAGATCGCAGTGGAGAAGAATGGGGTGGAAGAACAAAAGATAAAAAAATGAGAATGAGATAAAGAATAAAAAAATATATTAAAAACAAATAATAATATTACAATGGAAAGAAACTAAAAAATAGAAAATGGTCACACAGAAGTGTCAATGTTTTGAGAAGGGGTGAGGATACATATTTATAGGAAGAGGGGGTGAAAGAATTCACTCCACAAATATACTCCAAAGTTTTCTGCATGTATTCTCTATTAAATGGCCTAATTTATAACGGTTATATTCATAAAAGTTGTTCCATAATATCTCCTCTTTTAAAATTAAAAATTTTAGCTTTATTGACTTCCACATCTTGGATTTATGGATGATTTAATCAGAGTTATTAAATCTATCCATTTGACTTTCCAAATTCCAATTCTTCAACTTACCATGCCATTAGGACCTTCCAAACTGTCGATTCAAACGTTTGAGCCTTAATAAAAGTTGTTACCAACTTAATTTAGTGTCTCTACACAAAATATGAGACATTTTTTACATGTTATGCAGATGTTATGAATTAATTGTTCAATGGAACTGTTTCTTTCTGGTGAGCTATTGAATCTTCCACATGTTTTAGCCATTAAAAGAATGACTTAATGAGATTATTTTGACTTGAAACTCATTGAAACTGTGCCTTATTGAATCCTATTTCATTTACAGATTAAATAAATTCCTTTGGAGGTGTTTGAAATGAGTTATTCTTCTATTACGTTTGTGGGGTCTACGCTGCCCGCCTGAAAAATTTCCCAAATTAAATGATTTTTTTGGGCCTCTAAATGTTGTAATCAGCCTTTCCTCTTGGATAAAAAGTTATAGGGAACAAATAGGGGATTTAAAAAAATGAATCACACAATTTGGAATAATAATGTAAATTTTATGACCAAAATACCCCTATCATAAAAAACTGTCAAATTTCCATATTTAACCATTTTTTTGCATTTGAGCTCAAATTAAAACTAAAACCTAAAAACATGAAAATTTCCCATAAAATAACACTATAGTGGGATTATAAACAATGATTTACAGTATAAAATGTATGAAAATGTGAGCTTCATCAGTAGGTATTCTATCATGGCATCATAATAGCATGCACAAATAGCACAGCATCTATCACAACAACATGCAATCAGTAATGCACCCTAAATGACATGAAAAGAATGCATGACATGTGATCTCGAGAAAGTGAATATATGATGCATGAGATAGAATGCCCTCATCTCATCAGGTTACAACAAAAATAGAACCACAATGATATAAATAATAACCGTACAAAACAAGTGTGTCACCTAATAGTGAAATCAAATCAACTGTAACAATTGAAAAACCAGAAAATTTGAAATATTTGAGGGAACTTGGCTTTTCCCTATACACGAGTTAGCTACTCTCAAGAATAGCTTATTACCGATTACCTATTCTTTCTTATCCCTATCTATAGGCTCCAAATATTAAGATAAAGCAGAAAATAAACTCCTTTAATACCACTTTGTAACGTCCCAGTTATGGGTGTCGCCTAAAGGTTCCCCGTACCAGGTTGGTCACATGGCCTCAAGCACATTTCCCTGAATGCCAAAGGGTGCCAACTAGCAGTGAGGGCCTTGGGTGTGATAGTGGGGAAACTATTCCCTCATTGGCAGAGTAACATAGTGGAATAAATAGTAAACAGTAGTGGAAGCAGTAATACCATACGACAGAAGTAAACTGTGGAAGAATGATAGTGTAAAAAATTACAGAATATATATATATATATAATGATGCATGTCACAAGTATATAGGAAAGCAACCAAACAATTCACAATGCTGGAAATACAATACTGAAAACCAAAGTACAGAAAACACTAAACTCCAATAGTATCGCAAGTCTTAGCTTGGTCTCATGCTCTCCAGCTCCAACAGTAATCAAGTACGTGATGAAGAAGGGTGCTTTCCATTATCTATACTTGTAACCATATAATCTATTTGGGTCCAAAATCATGACCCAAAAAAGGTGTGAGACGAATAACAGTAGTAAACCACCAAAAGATCTGTGCCTAACAATGAGTGAATATATATATATAGCAGGAAATATGAAAAATGAATCAATAAACTAAGAAGTACTCAAAAGAAAACAATACTATAATTTCCAATTACATTCATTTACATTTGTTAATTATTCAAACCATTGAATAATGAATCCTAGGATCTAGCCTAATCTATGTATCCCTTTGTGTAATAGTAACAACATACGTCTCAAAATACCATCTAAAAAACCAGGTAAGTTTGAGTCCAAGCTTGTGCTTTGGCTTGATAACTCATTAAAATCATTTAATCAGTCATTCATAATAACCATATAAGAAATATCTCATGGTCAAACCCCTTTGGTTTAACATATCACTAATCAAAAGCAAATGACCACCTGGACAGCTCTCACAGTCAATACCCCTGGGTCCACATGGAATCAATAAATTTCTACAAGACCTTTGGGTAGCTCACATTATCAATACCCCCTGGGTAAAAGTAGCATAAATAATCATAAACGACCTCCGGGTAGCTCTCACGGTAAATACCCCCTGGTTCAAAATCTACACTTAGGCTCTCACGGTCCTGTATAAAATAAACATGGAAACCCCCACTATTTTCTAGGTTCAAGGCTCTCACGATCCATTGGAAAATCAGCGTACATACAACATTCATTAAAGGCTCTATGTCAAATCCAAACTATTACATGGATCAACTTTAATCAGAGCATAAAAATAGGCATCACATATAACCAATCAACTTCATCCTAAACAACTCAAGCCATGGAAACACGTTATGCCTCATCGGCAACCTAGGCCAAATGACCAATAACCCATGGGGTGTCCCATAAACAAGGGTATATAATCTTATACATAGGAAACAACCCTTAATCAAACAACCAAACCATAACAGGTATTAAACAAGGTCAAAATCCAAAATACGTAATACCCCAACATGTGTATTTGGTACTTTAAGCATATACAATCCAAAGAAAATCGAAGAAAGGCACAAACCACATACCTTGATGTTGTACGATGAACACTCTCGAACGTCAGCCCTTGAATTGACCTAGAACGATGTAGATCTATGAAAAGGGTAAAAACGATTAACCCTCAATAACTCATGAGAGAGGAGAAATCAAGAAGAGAGGCTTTATGGAAAGTGAGAACTCACCGGTGGGAATCCAACACACCCAGCGGCGTCTCAATTAGAGCTCGAATAGAGGAACAGGGGGAGCTTGGAGATCTTTGGCTATAAGTCTCTCTCCTGTACAAGACATCAGAAGAAGAATATAATTCTGGAGATGAAATGTGACCCCGGTCCAATTAATCAAAAAAAAAAGTACATGGTGTGTTCATTTAATGTACACACTGTGTACTAGCCTCAACCATCCCCCACTTTAGGGGGTCTTCCAGGTCACCCATATAGCAATATAATTAGCTGTTACATGGCAAGTACACGGCTACTTGCGGCAACCGAATACACGGTGTGTATGTAGAAAATTTCTATTTCTTCATTTTTCCTCAAAACAACCCAAAATCAAGATCCATACCTGAAATGAAGATTTGGATTCTTACAAAAGGGTTATGATTATTTGTTTCAAATTTAATAGTTCCATGGTCACAAGTGTGTATATTGTTAGATTTATTCCTACTTTGTGAAATAAGAATAATATAAGCACATTTTAAGCACCGCATACTATTAGAGAATATGTTGTTCAATTTAGTAGTATAAAAAATTTTGATTTTACATCCAATGGAATGCTAAAACATAATATTTTAAGTGATAATAAGAGTTTGAAGGAATTTTTGGATGTGAGGCCTTTTTTCCAATGTAATGGTCTACTTTTATAACATTTAAAGGAGAATAAAATGTTCTAAAATGAGCAGAGTGAATGTGTTTTCTTAGAGATCATTAAATATTGTGAATCTTATGGTGGGATAGTTTAAATTATTAGTATTCTTTTTTAAAGTTTAAAAATACATAAAACATCTAAGCATGAGTATAAAATATTTAGAATTAAGTAATTGGCTAGGGTTTTTCATAAAAATATAAGACTCATGGGTCACTTTTGACAAATAAAAATGAACTATACATGAATTTGATATCTAATTTTCTTGGAAGTCATATTTTTTATGAAACTTTTCTATATTTTTAAAATTAAGTATGTATATATTGTTAAAAATTATAAGTTTTTCATAAGTAATATTTTATATTACACTAGTCAACTATATTGTTTTGACAAAGGAAGATGATATATTAATCATGAAGATCAGCAGTTAAAAGTCATCCAACCATGAAGGAAAATGATCAAGACAAAGGTGATTCATGCCAGGAAGGCCACAAGAATCCCGATGATGGGATGCTTTATTTCCATCCCTTTTGATGAAAGAGAAGAAGTGGGCTATGAAGCTTTGACAGAGAGACCGGATTTTCCTAATGAGGAATCCAAAATATTAGAAGCCATTTTCATGAAGCCTGGTAGCATTGATGATGGTGAGACAATCCAATTCAATGTGAATTTCTTCCCATCCAGAATCTTTTTCAAAATATAGCCCAGAAAGAATAGTGTATTCTGCAGCAACAGCGGGCTCTTAGAGGGAATGCTTCGATTCATGTTTGGAAGCAATGATTTGTCCATGATGGTCTCGGGCCAAAATTCCAATTCCAACAACTCCATCCGTGGAGAGAGGAGAATCAACATTAATCTTAAGGATACCTTCTTAGGGAGGGAACCATCGTGAAATAGCTGCGTGAGTTCCAAAGGGCCCATATTAATCAGAGTCCCTATTCCACCCCTTAATCCAGGAGGAATCCCATTCAATCTAGAACTCGGAAGGCTTTGTTGTGTGATTAAAGATGAATTCATTTCTTCAAACCCAAATGATCCAAGCCACAATGGACAATGATGCAACTTTATTAGCAGAGAATGAAGAAGACCACAACATCAGCTATGCTGGAAGGTCTGTCACCGTATCCAGCATAAGCTCCATAATAGAGCCCCAAGTAATCCAGATCTCCTCCACCCTCGGGCACTGGATGATCGCATTCATGGGAGATTACAATACACTCAAGCAAAGGGGACACTGTTTTTCATTTGTAACATGGAGGAAAGCAAGGAAGTCCTTAGTGGGAAGAATAACAGTGCAAACCTACCACCAGAAATATCAGATTTTGGGGGGTACATTAAGATACCAAAGGGTTTTCCAAAGACCCCCCCCCCCCTTCGACCTGAGCATCAAGAGTGAGCCTATATCCTGACTTCACCATATAGAATCCAGAAATGTCGTTTTTAAAAAATAAATAGTGTTCTACATTGAGATTAACTTTACATATATTAAAAATAATAATTTATATTAATTAAATTTTACTACATTTCATAATATCCCAAAATACTAAAGTAATTAATTTTTTTAGAAACGAACAGTTGGATTTATATTTAAATTTATATAAGTATAACATTATCTCTCACTAATATTTATTTATTATAATTATTTTTAAATAGTCATATTATCTTTTGGAGATCATTGAAAGTGGATGGAATATTCATAAAAATGGTTGATAAAATTCAATAACTATAATGTTCACAATTTCACTAAAGACATAAAATTAAAGGTTTATAAGTATAAATTCATATCAAATAGATAATTTTATGATACATTTTTACTGATGAGGGGTGGTGGGAAGAGGTTTTCCAGATAAGAAGGAACTGATAATGACAAGAGATTCGACGGGCTTGGTGAGGGGCACCATGTGTCCCGCTCCCCTAACCGTCAAAAACGTTAACCCTTTATATTCCACCATCCTCCCACTAACCTGTAAAAAACGTCCAACCCATGCACATAATATGTTAAACATTCATAGATTTAAGATGAAAAATTTCACCATTATTGGTTGTTATATTAATATATAAATGTTCATCACAAAGAGTGGGTACCTGATGGTTGTGATACCATGATTTCCATGGAGTAACAACTTGGAGACCCAACTCTTTGATGCAATACCTAGTACCAATTATTGGAACATTACCATCTGCATCCGCACTGCCAACATATATTCCATATTTAATAGGTAAATGCAAACCATAATGAAAATATAAAATAGATCCACCTTCCACTACAAAAGATGAGGATCTATGTACAATTCCATGATTTATAGTAAAATATACACACATACATAATAACATTATGAAAATTAATTGGAAAATTTATCTTGACATGTTGTGTTGGATCATATGATCAAATACATGGTTCAATGACATAATTGAGATAATAAAATAAATAAAAAATACATCTATAAATGAATATCATGATATAACATGAAAAATATCAAAATAATCCAAGAGTAAAAATATTATTACAAAATTGAATAATCACACTATGCACAAATTAAAGGGTTTTGAGGTTATCTAATATATCTAAAATCATTATAAAAATACCAAACTCAAACTAAGATCTACCATGATAGGTTTTAGGCGAAATGAATTATAATGATGAATGTGAATAAAGTGAGAAGAATTATCTCAATTGAGTCAAACCAAATATTTCATGCACTAGATACGAATCACTAAGAAACAACCACAAAACTCTTGTCTCCATAGGTAAAATACTAGTTTTACGAATACCAAATTATAAACATGGGAAACCCCTCATATACATGGTATGCTACAGCCTATACAGGTAAAGGAGAGAGTGAGAGAAGAGAGATTTAGCCTCTTTTTGTTTCAATATACACAAAAATTATTGTCACAATGAGACATGAATCGCTTTATATAGAAGCATCCTAATAAATAAATACTCCTCTGATCGATGGATTTCATAAACACCTCATTTATAATTACAAAATATCATTTATGTTATAATTATAATAATGTATATAATTTATTTTACTTGTTTATTTAATCATTAAAAACATCAAAAAAACAATCTCACAACTTTCACATAATTTAATGATTTGTTAGACATGATATGATAACATTATATCGACTAAATAAGATTTATAAGTTCAGTGCGATACACATAATATTGCAGCACAACCCTATATATCTTACCATGTGAAATACATTCCCAAAATATATTATACTCATCATTTAATCATTAAAATAATCAAAAAATAAAACACACATATTTCACATAATTTAATTATTTTTTAGACATAATATGGTAGATTTATATTGGATAATAAAGATTCATAAGTTCAGTGTGATACACATAATATTATAGCACAACCCTATATATATTACCATTTGAAATAAATGCCCATAATATAATTCTTTATGTGATGTAGGATTTATAACATTATCTATTTCAATATCCAATTTACACTAAGGTCTTAGAGACTATAAATCATCCACACTATGTTACTTCATATATAATAATTTCTATGAAACTTCCCCAAATAAATTTTTAATAAGATATCTTGTAAATTATATTACCTTTGGGAAAACATTTTAAATGAAATAAAACCTCTATTATCATAGGATTATGTGTGATAATTATAATCATAAACATAGACCAACCTATAAAAAAACTACACTGCTACAATTTGGTAAAATTTATGCCAAGGTTCGAACAATGTAGAGTGTTGAGGTAGGGTGAATCAGGACATGGGCTAATTTCAATATTTCTTAATCTTTTAACCCCTTAAATATCGTAATCCATATTATATGTTAATTAATTTGGTTCCCATGTATTTTTTTAACACCTCTAGAATGAACAAGTGATCAAATATATTACATGAAGGTATTGAGATGCATGTATCTGATATATACGGAATGACCATATAAACCAAGAAAGTGGGAACAATCTATTTTACATGGCTTACCCAAAATAGGGTATAATCTAAGGGATGTGATGAATTAAAATATTATCATACTAATAGTACTATCACTCACTATAAAAAAAGGTTTAATAGTACCTCTTATGGAATATGACCTATATATGGGGATCACTACCACTTTGGGGAACTCCCACTTACATTAAATGAATTAAGATTCATTACATGAATAATATCAAGTATAAACCATGGTATAAATATTAAAATTTAAAATGTCCATTCCTATAGTGATTTTCATTTTCTTCACCTTCATTGGAAATTTCAAATTTTCATTACTTGGTGTAAATTTACTCAAATATCATAGTTTTATTTCTCTCAAACCTTTATTATCACTCAATTAGGGATATAAATATATATAATAGTCCTCCTGTTATTTCACTTATAAGACTGTATATTTGTTGGTGGTGTGCCTAAAGGTCCTCCACTTCTCTACTTGACCAATTTTATTCTCCACTACCTACACACCATCATATTATAAAATCATGTATGATGTTTCTTTTACTCTAAGAAGTATTAAACATATTAATAACTCACATTTTATTATCATAGTGTCATTATCCTTGATAATGATGGATAAAACTATTTTCCCATGTACAAATTGGATCACATGACAATCATAAGTTCTTCATTTTTCTCCTATGTGATCAACTTTCTTCATGAATGGATTATATGTCTAGAAACCCATTTTTGTTATTTTGATTAGTTTTAATGACCTTTGAAATAGTGGGAGACATAACCTATATGTATAAGTGTATACATATCCTTTTTGTAAACAATGATCTCCACTTTACATTTTTTCATTCCATATGGACCTCACATTTCCATCACTTCTCACAATTGTCCCATATGTTTCAAAGATTATCTAATCATATTTTCATGAATCTCAAATATATAATAACTAATAGTATACATTTTAAGTCTTAAAATTATTTTTTATGACATGACCATATGAGTATATACTTATATCTCTAACTACGATATGTGAGTATGAAATGGATTCCTTTTTTATTACCCTTTTCAATTTTTATGAAAAACTATATTGTTATCTGGGGTTACTATTATATCATGTGATATATTATGTCACCTGGTGACACTACTTTATATCCTTAATTTTAGATCCCATACATCACATCAGGATACTCATGATAATAAAAATACTTTTAATATTGTTAATTAATGTGTTTGATATCTTAATAACCCATGACATCACTTTTTATATTCCATGTTACTCACTATGATCTTTTAATGTCTATAATTAACACATCACATTGCCTATGTTTTTCCCATTTTCATTGTTTACCCAAAACATAGTACTTTAAGAGGAAAAATGTTACACCTCAATCATTTCATGTGTATTTAAAATGTGAAATTGGATTTCCTATGTTGTTTCTTGGGATATATTCATCTATATTATGAAAGAAAGATGCATGCATTGACACCTTAAATCATAAATTTGTTTTTCCTCTATCACCACAAGTGACATATAGGTATTCTATGTCATTGAAACATTCATCATATTGAAAGATGTAATAAACCAAGATAGGGGTCCATTTTAGGGTCTAAGATATGCCTCAATTGATATAGACTATATTTCCTTAAAAATAAAAAGTATCATTGTTCAACTATATCTCATATAGTGATATCCATTTTTCACTAGTTTTGATACACCAAATTTTATTAAAATTTGGTTGACCCAACTTTTCTGATCCGAAAATGGAGAATTTACCATTTTTCATGTTCAAAAACTACTAGAAATCATGTCTTTAAAAAATGATGAAACTAAATTACAATTCTGGATAACTAGTAAAAAACTAGGAAATTTGTATTGGTTTGATCAATTTAAAGGGTTTTAACCTTTTTCTAAAATATATATTTATATATATAGTTTCTTTAATAATGTATATATTTATTACATCAAATAATTTTTATAAATATATATATTTTTTAAGGAAAACACATCCCAAGACCTACTTTGAGAATGGAATGGCGTTCTAAAATTTTTGAATTCTTTAATGTGAGGTTATATCCAACTTCCCTTTTATAAATTTAGCTAGAGTTATGCCATAATTTTATTTAAAATGTGGGACACTATGCTAATTTTATAAACAAAATTCATAACATTCCCTTGATAAAAAATAAATAAAATTAATGGAAAAAATGAATGAAAGGAAATAAAAATTTATTCTGAGTTTTATAATGAAAATGAAATTAATTAAATATCATTAATATAATTTTTTGATTATAAAAATAGTGTATAATTGATAAAAATTTATGATAAATCATAACATAATATTTATAAAATAATAAAATAAGAATCATTGTTTGATAATCAGTTTAATAAATCTAGCCCATTGAACCTTAACCTGCTCCCCTTTTTGTTTCTAGAGGATTTTAAAATATTGGATGCATCATAATGTTTCCTAGAATTATTTTCATAATTCAAGATTTATATCACCTTCATATATTCCCATTAATATATCTCAATAACTATCTAAGATTCCCGATTTTTAATATATTTTATCATGGTCCATATACCTTTTAGAGCTATATATAAGTATAAACACCTAAAATAATGCACTAGAAATATTGAACCTTTATTCTATGACTCTAAACTTCCCTAAATATTAATTTACAATTCAACTCATATGTAATCTCAGTTAAAAATCTAACTCCAGTCTATATGGTTTTAACAACCTCATGTGTGTTGATTTGAAACCTTAAATTGACATATACAACTCACCATGTATCATAAAACTTCTCTTGTCACTTACTTCTCTTCCCCATAATACTCCATGAATTTTTGGAGATGGAACCCTAACATCATACATTTGATTATCAATATACTAAAAAACATCTTATTAGATAATTATTGTTCTTATAAGTAACATTAATGTATTTTTCACATCGAATGGTTATAGTAGTTCCCCACTATAATGAGAATCAAGAGATGTTATGACAATAATCTTAAATATATGTCCTATGGTCAAATACATATATCTTAATGAACACATATGATGTTTGACTATTAAGTGTTGAGGTTTACGATTTTCATAGGAATTTGGAACTTTTGGTCTCCAAAAAGGGAGGTTATGAGGATAGACTCGTTAATAAGAATTCAACGTGTTTATGTGTCATTGTATATTCTTATATTTGAATCTGTGTATTGGTCTTTATACTTGAGATTATTTAAAATATATATCATAAATCATTTAATTTTATGTATGGATGAAAAATGTGATTATATATGCACGTGGTCAGTTAGCATACATTGGGTGCATCATAAGTGATATGACATCAATTGAATAAATCAAAAAAGGATTTTTCCCTTCCGAATTATTAGAAGAATATATGTATAGACCTTTTATATAAATGGAAATTTATAGTTATATCCATGGCCATGGTTGTTTATAGATAACACTTGTATAGGATAATGACACAAGTATGAATCCCTCTTGATGAGATATAAATAGAAAAAAGGATTATATTACACAATAGCATTTATAGGAATGTTATGGCTGTTGTGATGTTAACTTCTTTCTCTCTGAGTGTAAATAAGTGTTTCTAGACACTAATCTTGGACTTTAGGTAATATTATCTAATTCCACTGAGAAATCATTTTATGAGATAATCACATAAAATCAATTTTAAGATATTCATGGTTAGAATGTGTGAGTTTAATATTATCACATGTTTCTTTATTCAACAGTTTAGTGAATAAATTAATAAAAATATTTATTTATTTATGTGAATGAATATTTATTCATGAGTTTAGTTAATATAAAATTTATTGAATGAATAAAATTTATTTTAGTAATTATTTTATTATTCATGGTTCAATAAATTTCATGGAGTATTAATGGGTTGAGTTAACGACCAAACAAAATGATATATTTTATTTAATATCATTTAAATAAATATTAATTTATTTTTTATGAAATGATATTGAAATAAGTTCATGTTATGGAAATAATAATGATATTATTATTATTTTACCTGGGATTATTTAGAATAAATAAATCAATAAAGGGACATTGTGAATTTATAAATTGTTTAACCCTAAGTATGGATTCCATGTTATATAAATTTTTAGAGTTTTAGATACTTGTTTTTTAAAATAGAAATATCTGGTGAATCATCTCAATCATATAGAGAATAATCCTCCCATCCTCACTCTAAATAATGTTGAGAGAAAAAGAGGAACTCCTTGTTGTGATCAATAATTAATGGAATAAAGAACTTGAATCTACCGAGGTAGCACCATATGATTCATGAGCGGTATTCATAGATTCATAGAGAATGTGTTGATTCACCTAGAGAAATCCTCACTTGAATTCTTTATCGCAACAACAACACATCAAGAGAGGTCATAGAAATTGGTTAAAAGGGTTCTCCTATGCAAGGTATTTCATTTTTAAAATCAATTAAAATTAAATGTGAAAAATATTCTCTAAGATATTTTTCAGTCATGTTCACTAAGTTCATCAGATATTGTCTGTTAAAACTGAAAAAAAAACCAAAATCAGACACCTTTCTGAAACTTTCAATGTGCCCCAGAATTTTCAAGTTGTATCAAAGTTGTCACATTCAAATTTATTTTTAATTATTATTTATTATTTATTTGATCAATTTCATGTGCTTGTTTTTTAGTTTTAATATTCAATTTATTATTATTATTCCAATGGTACATGCCATGTATATTTATGGAATGTCATCTGGTCATACACACTATGAAGACTGCATGGTTTGACCCACATAACTACACTTTATGTATATTACAACATGTCACATAGGCCAACATGTCGTGAAATTACACAATACATGACAAGGACCACACATATCATTTTTCACATGACATTTTGAGTTAGAGTACACATCATAAGTTTTAAACACCATAAATGGATTTAATCTAATGTAGAATGTACACACTATGTGACCTCTAAAGTATATGTTGTGTAATTAATTACTTTAAAATTAAAATTAAAATTATTTATTTTATTTTAAAAAATATATGATGAGATTCTTATTTTATCTCAAAGATTGTAATATAAATATTTAGATAAATAATTATTTATTTATTTAGTTGATTATTTTAATAATTCTATAAAATTTTCTTAACTAGGATGAATTTAAATAAATGATAATAGTTATAAATGCGTGGTTATTTCATGTTGTGATTGATCATGATCTTTGATCAACCTATGTATATATTATCTTTATTTATTTAATTTAATTATTTATTACATGATTTTATGTAATATTTCTTATTAAATTAAATATGGTAATCTATGAATGATCACTCACTTCTTTATTATATAAAGTCATGTATTCCCAATGATTATTTAATGTAACCATAAAACCATTAGTACCCCTCACCTACATGTGAGTAAAAATTCTTAAAGGACAGATCTCCTAGCTAGAGGAGGTGGTTCAAGACCCAAACTAAGATGAATCCAACAAAGGAGATACACAGGAGAATGGAGAAATTATATAACTTAAGCCATGCATAGGCTCAATGAGTTCATTCACCTAGGGTTAAGGTTGGTTTATTACCACTTGATAAAACAAAATAGTAGATAAATTCTCATGATCACATCACATGTTTATTTTAATATTTATATGCATGCTTATTTATTTATTTAAGTAATGTATGGTTTATTTATTTATTTATTTGATGAAGATCATCTAAAGTAAATAAATTAACAAGTATGTTGAGATAAACTAAAATAAAATTACTATGCATAAATTATTTTATTGAAAATGATCAATTAATTATGTAAGATCTATATAACATTAAGGTTGATCATTGTAGATTTGGTCTTGTTATTGAAGGGGTGTCAGTGGTCTGATATGGTGTGTAACCTCCTCAACAAGCCATGCATGCCGAAAAGCATGAGAGGTCTTTGGATTAGATGGGAACCTTCTATCAGTGGCCTAAAACTGAACATGTACGAATCCTTCATGAACGGGGTGATGAGGGGTGGTGGGGTCCTCTAAGAGTCTAGGGGCTTGGTGTTATTGGGGTTCAGTGCCTACCACGGTCCAGAAATCTATTTGGGTTTGGAGGCACAAGATCTCTTATCAAGGCTGATGGTTTGTAGGGGTCGCAGGTTCCCAGTGGCTGAAATTGAGTCATATTTGGAGGTCCTGGTGAGATCTATCTGGGGGAATCATGTGGTGCCTTGAGAGCTAGTCTACATCATACGCAGATTCTCTATGGAGTCCAAGAAAGGGAAACTTGTTCACCACAGTTGGAGGGAATTGAACTTTGCGGTAGACTATCTGGCTTGTAAGGGAAACCAGGAGGAAGACTTTATTATTTATGATAATTTGGGTTCTCTTCCTGCCGATTGTAAGGCAACCATTCTTGGTGATGCACTAGGTCTCCATCATTTCCGGCCCCCTTGAGGGGTTTGTGATTCGGCTATCTTGTCTTTTCCCTTATTAATACAAAGTAATGTTCAATCAGTACTGGGTTGACTTAACCAAGTTGTCAATAAGGTTTTATTGCCTTAAAATGATTTGGTGTAACTTGGAGGTAATCATTGAATAAATTTGAGCATAGGATTTCAGTATTGGGGTGTTCGCTAAACATATGAAGGAGCTATGAGTTAATGATTTTGGAAGGTAAAGCCTACCTGGAAACCTTTGAATAATTTGATAAGGCCTCTATATAGTTTATTTGAAGGAAAATATATATTAATTCCACTTGAGTATCTTAGATACTAGATATTTTGAATCCAACAGTGAGGGTTGTTTGTATTAGATAAAATAATGGGAGACTAATTAATTCATTAATTACATCAAAATCGATAATCAATACAAAGTAGTAAAATCTCATATAATTTTTTTATAGAAATTGGAAAGAAATAAGAACTCATTACATTCTCAGTGATCCATATTTGATAAAAATAATGTCCTTAACTATGGTAACTTCTAAAAGTTTTACAAGAACGTGTGCATTATACTATACCAAGAGAATAAGTTTTATGCACCGAGTCCCTCACTCCCATTGAGCCTTCTAGGGAGTCGAGTGTAGAGAGAAATATCTCCTAGAAACACATGGATAATTCATTATATATACACTGAATCATGTAATCATCCATGAATAGTGATCTTTATAAGCTTCATAAAGATATGGATGGTTACTCCATGTCTCCTCATCCCTATAATCTTTATCAAGAGAAAGAAAGACAAGAGTAGTATGAAATCTCCAAGGCACTCTTTACATGAAATCTTGTAGGAGTTCTGTTTGGGCCTAATGTAGTCAAGATGATTGGATACATTGAGCATTTTGAAATTATAGGATTTAATATGGACATATAAGTAAGAACAAACCTCATTATCTTCTCACATCCTTTTATATTCTTAAGTTTTATTATGAATTTTAACATGTATGATATAGAGAAGTACCTCTTGGATATTTTGACATTGATTCACCATGTGGATAATGATATGAAGTTTGAAAAACCTTTTATCCTTATGAGGAACAATAAGAAAAGAAATATGAAAATGTGTAAGGAATTTTCTAAGTCGAAGACATATTTTTAATGCTCTTCCAAGAAGAAAAAGATCCAAATACAAGCTAAAGATAAGGATGTTGTATGTTTTTATAGTAGAAATAAGGGACACTAGATGAAGAATTATGCCTTAGTAAAGAAGTAGGGGGAGGCTTTATGTAGGTTTGTTATCAAGTTTAATCCTTTCATTTCTATAAATTGGGTATTAGATATAGATTGTGATTCTCATATTTGTATCTAAATATAGTAACCAAGTAGATTCCATGAAATTACTATGGGTGAGGAGGATCTTCAAGCTACCAATGGAGTGAGATTGGCTGTGATTCCTGTAAGTGACTACCATCTCACATTGAAATATGAATTGGTTTTAGTTTTAATGAAATTTTATTATGTGACCAGTATTACCATGAGAAATATATCTCTGTCATGTTTAGACGTGTATGGATTTGTTTTCATGTATGGAAATAAAAGTTTCTAATTTTAAAAATATAACATATGTTATTATATGACACATCTAAATAATCAGTTGTATATACTATAGTACAAAAAAAACATGTCTTAGTAATGGATTACTGAATCAAGTTCACATGAATAATTTCATAACAAGTTGTTGTATCATCAACTTGGTCATGTAAATATGAACTTTTTTAAAAATTTATATTAAGAAGGGTATTTAGATTCTTTTGAGCTGAGACATTTGGATATAGTTCATAAAGATTTGTGTGGAATGTTTCAATTATAATAGAGGTGGATACTCTCACTTCATTACTTTTACTGGTGATTTTAGTAAATATAGATATATCTTCTTGAAGAGGTATATGTATGCTTCCTATGAGAAATTTAAGGAATACAAAAATGAAGTAGATAATCATTTAAGTAAAAAGATAAATAAACTATTATCAGAATGTAGTGGGGGTATCTTGACCAATATTTCTGTGACTATCTAATAGAGTTTGGGATATTATCCCAACTCACTCCTCCTTATACACCAAATTTTATTGGTGCCAGTAAAAGGAAGAATCAAACCTTGTGGGATCTGGTGATGAGTCATACAAATCTTTCATTATACTTTTAGGGATCTGCATTACAATTGATCGCATACTCAAAGAATCGAGTGCCAAAAAAAGTGTCATGATGACTTCTATATGAGTTATAGCATGGTATAATTCATTTTTTGGTCACATATACATGTATGGGGATGAAAATCATTTGTTAAGGCTAGTTCTAGAAAAAAATCATTTAGAGGCACAATGTTTATTTTTATTAGATATCCCAAGGAAATAAGGGGATATTTTATATTATATTCCTCATACATAATTGTAATCTTGGTAAAAAAATCCATATTTCTAGAAAGGGTGCACATCTAGAAAAGATATAGTGGAAGAAATATAGAATTTGAATAATTTGAGGCCCGAGATACTAAAGAATTGGCATAGGGAAAATTTCACAGGACCTATTGGAAAAAGTTATTCCAAAGACACATATAATTTTTAGGAGTACTAGGGAGGTAAGAGGACCAGAAAGATATGGTTTTATTTTCACGAGGGAAGGTGAAACATTATTAATTGAAAATAATGACCCTTTTTCCTATAATGAAGATATAAACATATTATAAGTTACAAATTGAAAAGAATATAAATGAATTCCATGTACTAAAATCATGTTTGGATTTCGTTAGATCCCTAATTGATGTAATGAATCTTGGGTGAAAATGAGTATTCTATAATAATATGGACATGGATGGTAATGCTAGTACCTATAAGGATCGATTTCTTGCTAAGGGTTTCAAGAAATTTAACTGAACAAACTATGGTAAAAAATTTTAATCTATTTCTATGCTAAAATGAATCATAATTCTACATTGCATAGCATCTTACCATGATTATTAAATTTTGAAAATGGATGTCAAATCAACCTTTCTTAATTGAATCCATGTGGAAGTTTTCCACATGACACAACTAGAAGGGTTTGTGGAACCAAAGGATTCTAATAATGTATAAACATTATAGAGATTCATTTATGGGTTGAAGAAATCATCATGATCGTGGAACATTCATTTTGATAAATCCATAAGGGAATTTGGTTTTATTATGAATGAATATGATATTGGTGTATATAAGAGTTTTAATGGGAGTGAATTAGTTTTCCTAGTAGCATATGTTGACGATATATTACTAATGGGAAATGAGATATTAATCTTACAGTTAGTTAAGATGTGGTTGAATAAATTCTTCTCTGTGAAAGACTTGGGTTAATTAGCCTATATTTGAGGGATCCAGATCCATGAAGATAGGTCTAAGAGGTTTCTTGGACTAAATGAAATTACATACATTGACAATGTATTGTAATGATACAATATGGAACAATCCAAAAGATGATTTTTTTCTTTTGTCACATGGTATACATCTATCTAAGAAACAGTTTCTTCTAACCCAAAAAGAGAGATAAAGAATGAGTAGAATCCCATAAGCATCAGTGATTGGGTCTATCATTTATTATAGGCTATATAGAAGGATTGATGTTTCCTTTTCCTTGATAATGGTAGGAAGATATCAATTAGAACCATGAGAGCATCATTGGTCAACTATAAGAACTATCATAATTTACTTTAGGCATATAAAGGATATTTTTTTGGTTTATAGATGAAATAAGGAACTATTTGTGAGAGGATATACATGCTCTAGTTTCTACATAGATTACAATAATTTGGAATCATAGTCGAAGTATGTATTTTTCCTTAATAAGGGAGTTGTGAGCTGGAAGAGTTCTATGAAGGTAGTGACCACCGATTATACAAAAAATTCCAAGTATGTTGATGCTTTTGATGTAGCTAAAGAAGAAGTGTGGATACCCATATTTGTCCAAGAGCTTGGTGGTTTACCTAGTAGTAAATATTATATCACTTAGTATTGTGATAAAACTATATTAGTGGGTCTAGACAAGGTTCCTAGGCTATATCAATAGATAAAGCATATACTTAGAAAGTGTCACTTATTGAATGTTTTTTCTCAAAGGGGTAAAGTCCTAGTAAGTATATTAAACTCAAAGAATAATGTGAAATACCTATTTACTAAAGCCTTATCTCATCAGAATAATGAATATCACATGAGATCTGGTGAATTAAAAGTTTTTGGCAGTTGGATCTAGTGAAAGTGAGCGTTTGTAAGAATTAGTTTCCCGGAAATAACTAAATATATGCTTTTGATTATCAATATATTAATAATTATCTTATACCATAATTATTTTTATTATTCATAACATTATGATAATGTTAAAAATGTTATAAAATATTCCATTCATAATGATAACCTATAGATGATATGGAAATATTATTAAATAAATGTCATATGTTCTAGATTCATCTATCTGGCGGGACACATGATATTTGACTATTAAATGTTGGATGATCAAAATTCATTGATACTTCTTCTAGGGAAGTTCACACTTAGTGATCTCCAAGAAGGGAGTTAATGAGGAAAATCATGTATACAGGAATTACCCGTGTTTATATGTCATTGGATATTCCTATCTTTAAATGTGTGTATTGGTCTATATACTTGAGGTTATTATTAATGTATATCATATATCACATAATTTAATGTATGGAGAAATATTGTGATGACATATGCTCATGGAGAGGTAGCATACAGTAGGTGTGTCATAAGTGATATGGCATTAATTAAATAAGTAAAGAATAGATTTGTCCCTTTTGAGTTAATAGAAGAATATATCTTCGAACCTTTTATATAAATGGTATGGTTGGGTTAAATCGATATCCATGGTAGTTTATAGATGAGTTCTTTTTGCTAAGTCAAAGAAAAATAAATTGTGCATATATAGTGATGATACAAGTATGAATCTTGATTGATGAGATATTAGTAGATAAAGGAATTATATTACAATGCAACATTCATAGGAAGGTTATTGTTTTTATGAAATTAGCTTCATTCCACATGGGTGATTTTACATGTTGCTAGACACTGATTTTGGACTTTAGTTGAGATCATATAATGCTATTGAGAAAGAGGGATAGAGGGTTGCACACTAAGTGTATCCAGAATCTCATTATATTATAGTGAATTTAATATTATGAATATATACTATTATTGTTTTATGAAATAATAATTATTCATGTAAATTTGATCGCAAAAATGCAATCGTGCGATATTCGAATTTTGAATTTGTGAGTAGAATTTTATCTCTTATCTATTTATGAACTAGGTAATAAATAAATATTTATTTATTCACTAGTTTAGTGAATAGATTAATATAAATATTTATTATTTACTTGAATATTAAAAATAAATATGTATTCATGAGTTTAGTGAATATAATATTTATTTATTTCTTAAACAAACAAAATTTATTTGAATAATTATATTATTATTCATGGTTCAATAAATCCATTGTGGATTAACAAGTTGAGTGAATGGACTAATGTAAATGATATATTTTAATTAATTTTCTTTAAATTAATATTAATTAATTAATTTAAGAAATTATATTCAAATAAATACAAGTCATATGAATAATAATGATAGTATTATCAATTTACATGGGGATTAGTTAGAATAAATGAATCGATAAAGGGTTATTATGAAATTATCTATTATTTAACCCTATGTATATATTCAAAGTTATATCATTTTTTAGTGTTAGGGACTTATAGTGCATAAATTAATGATCTCTAAAATTCTCTCAAACCTAGAGAGAATAGGGACTTATAGTGCGTAAAGGAAATATCTCTAAAATTCTCTCAAACCTATAAAGAATAATCCTCCCATCCCCCTCTCAAGATCGTAGAGAGAATAAGAGAAACTTGATAGAGTAAATATTTTCAATTATTTTATTCTAAATTCCAATGCTTTTAATCCCACTAATGTGTTATTTTATGTTTAGTTATCATATTTTATAGTTTTGGTGGTATTTTGAGCTTAATTTCCAAAATGACCTATTTTAGATTTTAACTGTTTTAATTTATTACTGTATTTTGGAAATTAATTTTTCTACACTGGTCCAAATTGAAAAATTATTCTTTTTTAGGTTTCTATGTTCTATGAGATTCATTTTATTCTTCAAGTCCCAAATCTCAATCCATCTTTTGAGGGGCCAAAATCAGCTCATAGTACGGGCCTCAAAAACTGTGCACAAATTTAATGAATTTTTTTTTGGGACCATATCTCATAAATTCATAGCCCAAATGATCTGAAATTTAACATTAGGAAAGAATATATTCATAAAAACAACTTTTATTAAGATGTACTTGCCTGATTCTGTCATTATCAAGGTCATTAATTCATTGGAAAGTGGATAATTGGAATATGAAGAGTCACCTATCCAAAATTAAATTTCCGAAGCAAAGTGAACATAAATCTTACATATGGTGGTAAATAAAGCTTATATTTGGAAAGTGAATGCGGATAAAGTTGAGGAAAAACTTTCAAGAAGATCCCAGTTACAAATTCGCCCATTAAATGGGTATCCCATGCGCAAAATTTCGGTGGACATATTTGGAGCCAAATATTTCTTCCCTTTGCCTATAAAAATGGGCTTCTTCTTCTTTTAAAAGGGTTGGAAACTTAGGAGTAGCCTTTGCTGAAAATTTTCTTTAGTTTTATATTATATTTTATTTTTAATAGTATTCTGCATTTTTAGTGTATATTAGACTTCTTCATACCTCATTATTCCATTTTTACTTTTATGTGTTTCTTCCACCGTATTCTCTTCTAACTCCATGAGAATGGGGAACTAACCTTAATGTTTGTTCGAAGGAGAGAATGGTGGTTGATTGGATTTCACTGTGCTTTAATTTAAATCTCTTTATTTAATTATGAGAATTTGGTGGTATTTAAATTGATTATGGTGTGTCATTTCCCCATTTTCTCTACCGTCGAGTTCTTCTTCTCATTCAACATTCATCATTCACTTCACTATCTAAGTCAGGCATACGATGGAGTATAGATTAGGTAGCGATGGTCGAAGAAGAGATCTCCTAGTTGGATTTAGAAATATTATTTCCCTACATGCATATATCTCAGTGTTGGGGTAATAACAATTTGAATGAGAGGGTGTAGTGTGACAGATCTTGATCACTATATTGAATTGACATTGAGAATATTTTAATGAACAATGATATCAACCATTATGATCTCTTGAGAATGAATTTATTGCTTCTTTATTTCTAACATCATTTTGTTCAAATTGAATATATATATATATATATATATATATTATGCATCTTTCCAACCCATATTTATATTATTTAGTTATATATTAGTTAGAAAATAAATAGTGACAATAGAATTTCAGTGTTGTGTAAGTTTCCTCCTCGATACCGACCCTAGGTGTGCACTATATTTCATGCTTAGGTAAATATATATTGACTGGGGATCTGCAAAAAATCTCCATGAATCAAAACTCTTTATTGTAATCAACTAGGAATTATATGAAGAACATAACTCTGCCATGCTAGCACCCAGAGATTCAAGAGTGGAATTTGAAGATTTGTGGATCACATGTGGATAGACCTAGAGGAATTCTCACTTTGGTTTTCCACCACAAAAATAACACATGAAGAGTGGTAATGAAAATTTATCGAAAAGATTGTTTTATTTGATGTAATTCTTGTTTTAAATTAATTATAAATTCCATGTGAAAGATCCTCTCTAGGATATTCTACGATTGCATTTTTCGGGTTCTTTCAATATTATTTGTTGAACCAGAATAAAACTAAAAATCGAGCACTCTTCCAAAGCTTCCACTACACCTCAAAACCATTAAATATGTTTATACCCCTTGATAACAAATTAAAATTATAAAAAAAGGATAAGAACTTTAATCACCAGAATATAAGCTTGTGTGAGCTATTATTTATGTATGAAACAATATAAGGTCACTAAAAATCATAACAATCTATACAGAGAGAATTATCTAAATATTTCACCAAGGTTTTTCCACACTCCTATTAATATACACTCCAATATAACTTTATTATAAAATAAACAATAATTTCATGTTGGAAAGAGGAATGAACATAAAATGATTACTAAAGAAGATAATATTGATCCTTTTACTCCATCATTTTCAATGGTTATACTCGAGTAATAACGCGTCCTTGACAGTCTTTATTCTTATTTAGGATATATAGATTTCCCTAAATCCATCTAGTTTTCATTTTTTATAAACATATTCCTTTTTCACATTCCTTGTAGTTCCCTTGATTTGATATAGGTTGACATGATTTTTTATTTCATTCATTATTACTTCTTTACCTTTTCCTCAAACAGCACATGCCTTTCATGAAAACTCCACTCTATATACATATATTTATATATTCAAACATTTTACTCATATTGAGTAATTTTTACTTGAACCCCTCGTTGTACAACACCCCTTCACTATCCAAATATTTTATAAAAAAGTCAAATTGGAATGTTACTTTTATTTTAAGAATATATTTACTTCTAATGTTCACTATTACACTTCTATTCTTCTTGATTCCCTTCAAGAGACTCGCAATTCCTATCAATTATATGCTTCTAAAGACAATATGATTCATTGTGTTTATATTATGCACAATCATAAGAGTTTCATAAAATATAATTAGTATTAGATATCATTTTTCTAATTTAAGAATGATTTCCCTTCTTCCATTAGCATAAGCCAATTATGTGATGAAGGATACCTTGTCAATTTTAAGAATGACAAGTGCTTAGTACAAAATTCCAAGGAAGAGTTTATTCTTTCTGCCAATAGGCAAGATAATTTTTACACCTTAAACTTAGAAGACCTTAGGATCCAAGACTTACCTTGCCTTCGTGCAGTGGAAGATCATTCTTGGTTATGGCATAGAAGGTTATGCCACTGTAACCTTAGGAACCTATGTAAACTCTCTAAGAAAGGACTAGTTAAGGATCTACCAGAGCTTAGATTTGATTCTTCAAAAGTTTGTGATCCTTGTCAATATGTAAAGAAACATAAATCAAGTTTTAGATCAGTCAGTGAAGTCTCAACCACTAATGCATTACAGTTGGTGCATATGGATCTTTTTGGTCCAACACAAACTGGAAGTATTGGAGGAAAATATTATGTATTTGTCTTAGTTTATGATTACACTAGATTTACGTGGGTCTATTTTCTAGAAAATAAATCTGAAGATTTTTTGTATTTTAAAAGTTTTAGAGCCCAAGTCAAAAATTAGAAAAACTTTCCTTTGATAAATATTCATAGTGATCATGGAGGAGAATTTCAAAATTCTGATTTTGAAACATTTTGTAGTAGAAAAGGCATTACTCATAACTTCTCAGCACCTAGAACAACTCAATAGAATAGTGTAGTTGAAAGAAGAAATAGAATTCTTCAAGAGATAACAAGGACCATGTTGAGCGAGTATTATATAGCCAAAAAAATTTGGGTTGAAGCTGTAAGTACTGCTTGTTACACTATAAATTGAGTTTTGATTTGATCTTTTCTTAATAAAACTCCTTATGAGTTATGGAATGGTAGAAAACCTAGACATTACTACTTTAAGGTTTTTGGTTTCAAAGTATTCATTCTGAATACTAAAGATAATCTTCACAAATTCGCACCAAAATCTGATAAAGGAATTTTCTTAGGGTACTCCACAACTTCTAAGGCATATAGAGTTTTCAATAAAAACACTTGTACTATTAAAGAGACAGAACATGTTAAATTTAATGAAACTGATCCTTTTGTTTTTAAACAACCCCAACTTACATTTTCGGATGTGTTTTCAAAAACTGATTATCAACCATTGTTAGAAGATCCTACTGATAAGGAAAAGGTCCAAGAAGATAATTCTAAAACATTTACCCCAGAATTTCTACCCTATGTTGATGAACAGGTTTTACAAAACCCAAATCAGTTGCTTCTAAAGAATCATCCCAGTGATAGTATCATTGGTGATGTGAATCAACATGTAAGGACTAGAAGTTCCTTAAGGAATGAAGTAGAACATCTATCATTTCTTTCCCAATTAGAACCGAAAATCACTAATGAATCTTTAGGTGATGATGATTGGATAAAAGCTATGCAAGATGAACTAAATGAATTTGAAAGGAATAAAGTTTGAACCTTGGTTAAAATACCAAAGAAAACTTTTGTAATTGGAGTAAAATGGGTCTTCAGGAACAAGTGTGATGAAAATGGAATCATAGTTAGGAATAAAGCTTGATTGGTTGCTAAAGGCTATAATCAACAAGAGGAAATAGACTATGAAGAAACATATGCTCCAGTAGCTAGACTTTAATCTATTCGAATTTTACTTTCCTTTGCAACATTCTTCAATTTTAAACTCTTTCAAATGGATGTGAAATGTGCTTTCCTTAATGGTTATGTTCAAGAGAAAGTTTTTGTTGAAAACCTCCCAGTTTTGAAGATACAAAACATCCTAATCACATTTTTAGACTTACCAAAGCTTTGTATGGACTTAAGCAAGCCCCTTGAGCTTGGTATGATAGACTTACAGGATTTTTGCATCAAAATAATTATGTTAAGGAAAATAAAGATCCAACCCTTTTTATAAAGAAATATAAGATAAATGTTTTTATTGTTCAAATTTATGTTGATGACATTATATTTGGTTCAACTCAGCAATCTTTAACTGATTCCTTTGCGGATCTAATGAAATATGAGTTTGAAATGAGTATGATGGGTGAGTTAACATTTTTTCTTGGTTTTCAAATTACTCAAAAACCAGAAGGAATCTATATATCCCAATATAAGTATATTAAATATATCCTTAAAAATTATGGATACGACAACACTAAGAGTATTAGTACTCCTATTGGTACCTCAAACACCCTTGATCTTGATGAAACTGGAAAACCAGTAGATCAAACATCTTTTAGAGGTATGATAGGAAGTTTACTATACTTGACAGTTAGTCATCTAGACTTAATGTTTTCAATATTCTTATGTGCAAGATATCAATCTAATCCAAAGGAATCTCATTTAAAGGCGGTGAAAAGAATATTTCACTACTTAAAGGGAACCATGGATTTAGGTCTCTTTTATACTTCTGGAAATGATTTTGTTTTGAAAAGTTTTTCAAATGTTGACTTTAGTGGATGTATAATGGATAGAAAGAGTACATCTGGAACCTATCATTTCTTATGAGATTCATTAGTTTCCTGGTCATTCAAGAAGCAACACTCAATAGCACTTTCCACTGTTGAAGCTGAATATGTAGCAGTTGGAAGTTTTTTGTGCTCAAGTGTTGTGGATGCAACACACACTCGCAAACTATGGTATGAGTTTTACCAAAACAAAAATTTTGTGTGATAATACAAGTGTCATTGCCCTTAGTAAAAACCATACAGATCACTCTCGTGCAAAACACATAGAAACTAGGCATCACTTTCTTAAGGATCACACACTTAAAGGAGATATCATTCTTCAATTTATCAGAACGCAAGATCAACTTGCTGGTATTTTCACAAAATCTTTACCCTATAATAGATTTTAATACATTAAACAGAAATTAGGAATGATAACCATAAGGTAATCCTCCTTGTTAACTTTCTGTTGAAATCAATCTCCTTACAGTAAAAAACTCCTTTTCATAGGGGGAGTACATTATCTTGTTAATGAAGTTTTTCGTAATGAAGTTTTTTGTAATAATGTTTTTCATGTTTTTCTTAATGAAGTTTTTCATATTTTTTGTAATGAAGTTTTTCATATTTTTCATAATGAAGTTTTTTATATTTTTAATAATGAAGTTTTTTATATTTTTCATAATGAATTTTTTCATATTTTTCGTAATGAAGTTTTTCATATTTTTCATAATGAATTTTTTCATGTTTTTTGTAATAAAGTTTTTCATGTTTTTCGTAATGAAGTTTTGCATGTTTTTCGTAATGAAGTTTTTCATGTTTGTCGTAATGAAGATTTTCATATTTAAGATTTTCGTAATGGAAATTTGTGTAATGGAAGTTTTTGTAGTTGTTTTTTTTCTAAAGTTCTTCAAGAGGAATATTACTTATTACGAATAATCTTCCTGGAAATCTGAAATGTATGATTTCTTTCTTAAGTTTTCGTAGTCATCATTTCCTTGCTGGTATTTTATTTTGTGTTTTAAATTTTTCGGATTCTAGTTTCCTTAAATCTGAATGTTTTTCTTTAATACCTCAAAAGATCGGATCATACCAAATTTTCCTTGCGGTTATAATTTCAACTGTCAGATCTAATCAGAAGGATTTTTAGCCTTTAGATTGAGTTTGAAAGTTCAATCGTCACATGGATGCCTATATAAAGGACCTCCGAAGGGTGATCCCACATCGGTTTTCAAGCCTCTGGATGCCAAAGCTCTGCCCCCCCCCCTTTCAAAAGTTCGTTCTGAACTTTTCCGAAGTGCTCATATCTGAATGTCCAGTGAAGTTCCTTCTCAAGAGATGTCAACTGTTAAGTCGATTCTGGAGTGGCATATTTACAGGGAGAGGTTGGTGGATCCAAACTTCTTCAACAAGTACGATTCTATTATTTCAAAGAATATCAAGCTTAATGGATGAGAGAGTGTTTGCATATCAAAGCCAGGTGCTCAAGACTTTGTGTATCCGGATTTGCTTGTCAAATTCTATGAGTCATCCAGTTTCTTTAAGGAATAAGGGAGAGAGAAGTTTTCCTTCAAAAGTTATGGTAAGACCTATTCCCTTTCATACACAAAGGCTGCTAGCTTGGTGGGGTTGTCATATGAAGGGGAAGCCGAATTCTGTTCTCACAAATTACCGAATGTACAATGAGGTTTTATCAAAGTAAAAGCTATGGAGTGTCTTGGACTTACAGATGTCAAGACTCTGAAAATCACTCATTTGTCTACAAACAATCGGATCCTTGAGTTATGGGTTCAGGGATTCATAATTCTGAGAAAAGATGATAAGGACACCTTGAAGAAGAGTGATATGTACATTCTTGATTTTCTGGTAAATCTGAGGAAGATCAACCTGATGAAGCATATTCTCATTACGATAGAGAATATCAAGAAATGAAATCTGAAAGCTCAGATTATAATGCACCCGGCTATTCTTTCTAAGTTAATAGTTCGGTGCCTTGAGTCTTTCAAGATCCCTTGCAGTTCCAAGCTGAAGAATAGGAAAGTTATGTTAGTAAGCGATGACACTCTAAATAGAATGAATATTGGGTTCTCTAAAGAGTTCGGAGAATTATATGACCAACCGGAAGAGGAAGCAGAATTCGTTCCGAAGAAGCAAGAAGCGGCTAAATCATCAAAAAAGACTGGAAAGAAAAGGAAATTGAAGGAAGTAGAAGTTGAAGGTGAAACCCCTAAAGCTAAGGAAGCTCAAACCGCACCTCCAAAACCCAAGAAGTGGAAATCCTATCCAGATGAGGTTGTTGCAAAGTGGAGGGAGGATAAGAAAAACTGGAAGGAAGGGGAGCCACAGTATGGTCTAGATCCTGCTGAGGCCAAGGCTTTAAAAGAAAAGACTGCTGAAGAGCTTAAAAAGAAAGCCAAAGAAAAGAAGCAAAAGAAGAAGATGTCAGAGGCTGAGATTTTCCGATCCCTTTTTAGGGATACTGAGATAGCATCCGAGAATATTCCTGTACCAAAAAATTTTTTGGTAGAACCCCTACCTGAGACACCGGGGAAGAAATTTCTCACTCCGGAAAAAGTACTTGAAAATGTTGTTGAAGAAAAGGAAAATGTGGATGAAGTACAAGAAGCTAAAAGCAGTGATGATACAGCTGATCTGATAAATCAAGTTGAAGACTTTCATGAGAAGGAAAGTCCATTCGAAAAATTGTCAATCCAGACTTCTCAAGCCGGATCTTCGAAACTTGCTACCCTTGGAATTGATGAGAAGGCTGAAGAGAAAGTGAACAAATTATATGAGGAAGAGAGTCATAATCATGAATTCATTCATCCTGAAGATATTGAGGTAGGAGCTGAGAAGGAAAAAATTGATGAAGATAGAATTGTTCAGTTGTATGAAAGTGAGCATGAGTCTCCAGATGAAGAAACTGTTCCGAGAACTGACAAAGTAAAACATGTGATTACTAGTACACCTACCAAAGTTGTTTTAAAGAAAATAGAAGTTAGTGGATCTTTGAAGAGGAAGCTTGTTGAGCTAGAGGAAGAACCATCACCAATCAAAGTTTCAGATTCGGAATCATCAGCTCTGGGACATGATTTTGTCATTCAATCACTGAAGAAGCTTGTTGACACAATTCTGATCTTTCCAACCATTAACTCCAGATGTCAGATGCTCCAACATAGCTTGAATCAAAAATCGGATTTTGTATCCATGGTGATGGATGGGTGTGTAAAGATTGAGGCTGATTACAAGAACTTCATTATCAACTATGATGTCCACAAAAAATCTTGTAAGAAAGTGGTTAGTTGGTCAAAGAATATAGTTGAAGATTTTAGAGAGCTTGATAAGTTTCAAGACGATGTTAAGGAAGCTTTTAATTCTGAAGATAGAAAAATCAAGGATCTCACAACTAGCTTTGAGGAAAAGCTAACCCTTGAACAAAATACTCAGATTCAGGAGGTCAAGGATCTGAATGGGAAGTTGTACTCTGTTGCTCAGAGCTGGAAAAGAGAAAGAGATCTCCGGATCGAGATTGAAGAGAAGCTAGTGAAGCAAGATGACTTGTTGAAGGTTCAGGAAGAGGCTCTGAAGGCTCAAGAAGAGAGGATCAAATCCTTAGAGAAGCAAGCAGAGGAAGATCACATGGAGCTAAAGAAACTGAAAAACATAGTAAAGAAATTGATACTCAAGGAGAAGGAAGGAAAATAGATCCAATCTGATCTTTTGCTGTATTTTCTTTCCTTGTACAAATTCTTCTAATCTTAATGAAATTGTGGTTGCTCGTTTTTGTCTGGATGTTTGTACTAATATTTCAGGTACCATATTTCTTTTTCATTCCCTCAAATTATTTTTGAAAATCACAAAGGGGGAGAAAGGAAAAAGAATGCTAAGTAAAGAGGAAATATCCCTAAGGGGGAGTTTATCTAAGGGGTAGTTTTCATTACAGAGATTTCTGTACTCAAGATAATGAAAAATATCATTCTGGAAATCTTGAATATGATCCTTAGTGTTCCAAAGCCTAAGGAGGAGTTAGTCATATTCACTTTTGTCAATGTGAAAAGGGAGATAAGTTTTATTGCAGTTAGAAAAATATTGTCTAAGACCTTTTATTCTTTTTCGTAAGGATGTTTGTACTTTCCAAAAAGGGGGAGATTGTTGATTCAATAAGGTTTTTCTTATAACTTTTCCATTCCTTCATACTTAGGGGAGATTGTTGAGTCATTAAGGTTTCCTTATGACTTTATCATTCATTCTTGTTTTGAAAATCACAAACACCTTATCTCAAGGAAAATCTCATTTTACCATGTGTTTTACTTCTATAAGGAAAAATCCCCCGCAAGGAAATTTATCCTTACCATGTTTTTATTGCTCATATCATAATTTTTCCAAGTATAAAATTTGGTTTGTAACCAAAACCTCAGAATCCTATAAATACATATATATGAAGCATTCTGTTTTAGGATCCAAATTCTGAATACGAATTCTGGTTACGAATTCTTCTGAGTTCTGACTCTGAATTCTGAATACGAATTTTTGTTACGAATTCTTCTGAGTTTTGACTCCGAATTCAGAATATGAATTCTGGTTATGAACTCTTCAAAGTTCTGACTCCGAGTTCTCCGAATACAGACTCTGAACTCTTATGAGTTCTGACTCCAAATTCTCATGAACTCTGACTCCGAACTTTGGAAGTTCTGGTTCTGAATCCTTGTGAATCCAGATTCCGAATTTCCTTGAAATTTAGACTGTGAAATTCTATAGAGTTCAGGTTCCAAATTCATAGAAAATAGAATCTGAATATCCTTGTATTATAGACTCCGAATTTATTTTTTGCTAGACTCCGAACTTTCATTTTCTTACATTCCAAATATTGGATTTTAGTTATGTAACCATATTTTTGTTTACACTTGTTTGTGTTATAAAACGATGTCGTGCTTTCAGTTACTAACTAACCGTTGTTTGAGTGACACGTGTACAGGTCCCTTTGAAATTCAAGGAAAAATATGATCATTGGAGGAGGGTCCCGACTGTTGAAGTCGTGCCTATAAATAGGAGCTTATTTGAACGAGCTCAGGATTTCGACACAACTTTGACACAACTTTTGGTTGAACTGTGCTTACATGCTGTTGAAGTGATTTCTAGAGAGAGAGACTCTTATAAACTCTCAGGCTTCATGTAGAAATTTTGAACGGCTTGTTCAAACTTTGCTTCGTGCAGATTTGCTTTGTGTAGAGGTGCGATTTCCTTGAAATCAGAGACTTTGGGTTGTGAAGTTAGAGGTGCGGATTTCCTTACAAATCGAGGGCTTGCGGGGATAGCAAGACAGATACCAATCTTCGGATTGAGGGCTTACTTTGGTTTGGGTAAGATAGACTTTCTTGAAAGTATAAATCAAAACCTTTATCCAGGGTTGTTGGATACTCTTCTCTTTGGGTTAAAAGAATTACTACTTGTTACTTGTAGTGTTTTAGTTTTGTTTTCCGCTGTAATTTTGATTGATAAGGGAAAGTATAACTTTATTATACTTCATTAAACTTGTACTCTGATTATATAGGATTTTATACGCTTTAAGGTAGAATCTTAGTTGTTGTAAACTTTTGTTAAGTTTCATTTCCGGTATCACTTTTCCGGAATAGCAAGTTATTAGAATCTAAAGGTTTTGTGAATTACCTTGTTTAACCTTGTTAAACATAATCATCTTTAAAAGTTCTAAAGGAATTTTTAAAAGTATACAATTCACCCCCTCTTGTATTTGAGTATCTGCATCATAGTTTGATACTACAATCAGTATCATATCTATCGTATCTATCGATCCTACAGTAGAGTCCAAACAGAAACATGGATAAAAAATATAGTTTTGAAGTTCAAATCATGATTTCAACTTACTTTACATTGTTCATTAATTTAATGAATTTTTATATCATCTGATTGTTATTTAATGACTATTACTCAATAATAATATGCAAACCATTAATTCATATTAATTTTTAATTATTTTATAAGTCATCTTTTCAATAAATATCTTATATATTAGATGAAAATGCATATTTAGTCTTATATAAATCACATTTAATAAAATATATTTGTTTTTATATCATGTTAATATATGATTTTTCATGATATATAATTTTTTATGAAATGTACCTTTTATGAGTGCTAAAAAACGCTAATAAGATGTCGTTTTTTATCACCACTAAAAAATGCTAATAAAAGTGATATTTATTATCATTAAAAAAACTTTGACAAATGTGTGCTTTTACCATATGTCGATAAATATGTCTTTTATCGGTTATTTAAATGTTTCCAATCCCAGCCATCTAAATCATGCAAGAGGGAGAATTCGTTCAAACTCACTCTTTAGATCCACTTGTAGTGGAGGTTCATTATCTCATCTTGACTTTATATGTCTTACATTACTACCAACTTTATGGATTTTAGTGCCATTTTGGTTCACACTTTAAAGATATCTCTTGTAGTGAAGAGTTCATCCTGCATTCTCATTTGGTACGCTACTAGAGTGCTCTGTAGGTTATCCGGTGATACAGTTTTTTGTTCCAACTCTTCTACAACCAAGATCTTAGGATTAAAATGACTTTATAATCAAGTTAACAATTTCTACATATGTGATGGTCTCTCCCGTACCTCTCATGGCACACATTCAACCAATCGACCCAACACATATGAGCCGGGCGACCCACCAACTGAGAGGTGGGCAGCGGCAGACACACGTGTGTCGTTTTAGCATAATGATACCAAAACCATATACTGCAGCAGCGATAAATATAATAAAGTCAGGTTGTAATTTGTAAATACCTGTAAACCCAGATTCGAAGGCCTGCGTTCACGAGCTTGGTGTAGATGGGCAGCACGGATTTGATGCTGTTGTTATATGCTCCATGTAATGAATCACTATGGATCAAAACGAAAAATCACAGCTTTACCATCAAATAGTCACCAAACAACACTGTTATTGATTTATTTTCTGGGAGTGAATATATTACTTGCAGCCTTGCCACTTGAGGGGAAGGGCGTCTCCTCTTCCCTCGTTCACATGAAGTGATGATTGAACGTCTAATCTGTTCAAATACTGCTCTGCGTAGGAAGCTAAACATGGATCATATCCTCCGCCGATCTCCTGTAACAAAAAAGGACAGATTATATATAATAAATTTACCGAACAAGAATAAAGCGACTTAATGGGGCTTGAGGAAAACCCACGGGCTGAGCGCCGGC
This sequence comes from Viscum album, assembly GCA_963277665.1. Classification (NCBI taxonomy): domain Eukaryota; kingdom Viridiplantae; phylum Streptophyta; class Magnoliopsida; order Santalales; family Viscaceae; genus Viscum; species Viscum album. Next base: position 103,378,585 of record OY728155.1, read on the forward strand.
GGATCCATTGCGATGCGGTGACGGGGGAGGGGCGGCAGGGAGACATTTGGGTGCATAGATATCGTTCATATCGATGTCACTGTACTCGCCATAAACCCTCAATATCTGGGCATGGCAGTCGTCGGTCAAAATCGGGAGACTGAAATTGCATACCCCTTTGGCCTCCTCGTACACCTCGTCCGATATGACGGCATGGCTCCATGCGTACTCCAACACCCCCTTGCTGTCAAGGGAGTAATGCAGTGATGGGTTGCCCACCATGAAACCTCGGAGGTTCATCCTCGTGGCATTGTTTCGGTCCACCACCAGCTCCGCCAGTTGTGGGACGTAGTGCCCTACCTCATCATAATACAGTCAGCGTGACCCATATAAGGCTAAAAACAGGGAGAGGGATGGGGGCACCCACCTGCATAACTCTCCCCGGCAATGTACAACTCATGGTGTTTGAACTTGGGAAAGCTTTCCAGCCAATTCACCAGGAATGAGTACGTGTCCTCAGCTAAGTTACAGCGGTGAACACGACCAATTGCGTTGTTTTTTAAGCATGAATATATTAAAATGGTGAGACAGAGACGGTGCATTAATATTAATATTACCCACAAACCGATCATCCATGTGGGTGACATCCGAGGAAGTGTTTGTGTAGGAGAACCCAACTCCCACAGGGGATTCCACGAACAACAGATTGGCTTCTGCAGGGGTCAGGGGAACACAGTAGTGTGTATGTTTTTAAGGAGGGGATGAATGATGGGTTTGGGGACGGACCTCTAGCCCAGGTGAAGTTATTGAAGTGAACCCCAGCCCCTCCTTTGTCAACTCTTAGCGGACCCAACTCCACAAGGGCTCCATATCCGATGGAGGAACAGCCGGGGCCTAGACAAAAACTTCAGACACGGTGTTGCAACCAAGAAACTAGAGGTTTGTGGCGTGCATACCTCCATTAAGCCAGAGAATAAGAGGCTTCTTCCTTTCGGGGTCATAGTGAGCGTCTTGAGCTTCAAAGAACCAGTAGAAGAGGGCCCTCCCGTGTTTCTGATTGACTGTAATGTAGCCTGAGAACTGAGAGATGGTTGGGATCGCCGGTTGCCCCGCCACCATTATGACTCTGTCGGACTCCCTCCTTCCTTCCTCTGATGCTTGGATGAGGATGATAACCAAGGAAACAAACATGAACAGATGCAGGAGGCGGGGCAGGCTTCCTTGAGAACCGTACATGATCCGAGCCAAAACCTCCATCGTCTGATTCCTTCGGTGCGGGACGGTCAAGTTTTATCGGAGATTTTTGGAGAGAATCAGGACTCTGATTGTAAAGAATATAAATTATTACGTAAAAGGCACAGTAGAATGAGTACTCATATTTCCACATCTCATTTTGACGCAACCCGTAATCTCGCCATCTTTTTTAAATAAAAAAAATCAATTTCAAAATTAAAAAAAATTAAAATACCGCCCTTTCTCTCTCACTCTTTTTAACACAGTGAACTAAAAAAAATTACTTTTTGGAAAGAATAAAATAAAAACTTTTAAAAAATATGTTTTCGCTAAAAAAATTGTTTGACTGCTCAAAAAATAATAATAATAATGGTATAAATTTAAAAGACAATGTGTGCTGTATGAAAATAGTTTGATTTGGTTGCATTTTTATGATAAAAGAAAATTTTCACGTCAATTTATACTAAAAAAATTGTGATTTTTTTAGAAAAATATTTGGATTTTGTTTTTTTTAAACAATTTAATCCTATTCATGAATGTGATAAATTTCTTTTATTGAAAAAATAATGTTAAAACAAAGTAATTTTTCTATTTTAAAATCATTTGAACGCTCATACAAAATTGAAATTAATCACACTCATAAGGTGACGTAAATTAATAAAAAAGTAAACTTTTTTTTCGGAATAGATGAAAGTTGTCTCACTCACGAAGTAAGATGAATTTTATATGCATTTTCAAAAAAATTAAGAAAAATCTTATAATTTTTTAAAAATTCAGATAATTTATATCACATCCAGCACATGAGACCAATTTTAATGATCCCGTTTTTTTTATTTTTTGTAGCGTAACATTGTGTGGTAAATTTATTTCATCTCATAAGAACCTAGGTATTGCTCTAGGTTTGGTAGAACATCATTGTCATTCGAGTCCGTCTTGTGGTCCACTAAGGGAGCCTAAATATCCCCCATGGCATATGTGATCAAATGCCCTATGAGACCGTCCTTGAAAATCCATATGGAATCTAAGCAACACTCGACATTGTTGGGTGCAAACCCAATCCCACATCGATTCCCACAAAAGGATGATGACTCACATATAAGCTTGGATGGGCAATTCCTCCTATCACCCATGGGTTTTAGGATGGAACCCCAGAAGGGCCTATGTGTTGGGCCCAAATGGAGCTAGGGTTGAAGAAAATTGATCCTGACAATTGGTATCAGAGGGATGGTGCAACCCAAATGTGATGTAGGGTATTTCCCAAAAACCACTTTGACAACGATAACAGTTGCTCGTTTGAAGCATGTGAATCCATGGTGCCTTGTGTCGAAAGTCTTCCTGATAATTGACGGTCAGGCGGCGAGTCCCGGTGATGAGAAAACGGCGGTGCAAGATGATTGGATCTGATGGATTATCGTTGAAGGGGAGGCCTGTGTGGTCTTTGGTTTGCACTACTGGAAAACTAACCTTTACCAACAGTTTGGAACCGTTGGTATAGGCCTCCAAACCGTTGGTATAGCCTATACCAACGGTTTGGAGAACCGTAGCCAAGTAAGTCGTTGGGATAGGTCTATACCAACGGTTTTCCAAAAACCGTTGGTATAGGTAATATGAAATCTATACCAACGGTAATGGAACCGTTGGTATAGAAATTCCAAAAATAAAACATCTGCTGGGATTTGATCCCAGGACCCCTCGTTTATAATTGAATGACTCAACCACTAACGTAACATGACTTTTGTGATCATAATTACATAAATATATATATATATGTATTCTCATAAATATTTTAAATTTTGATTTATATAATGTTCTCGGTACGAAGGTCCGATAAAAAATGAAAGTACCTATACCAACGGTTTTAACAACCGTTGGTATAGGTCTTTGGTTGTGAGGAATGTTGAATTTTGGGCCACTTTTCCCAACGGTTTGGCCAAACCGTTGGGAAAAGTGGCATATTTGGGGACCTTTCCCAACGGTTCGGCCAAACCGTTGGGAAAAGTGTCAAATTTGAGGGTCTTTCCCAACGGTTTGGCCAAACTGTTGGGATAGGTCTACCTATACCAACGGTTTGGCCAACCGTTGGGAAAAGTGGCCAATTTGGGGGCCTTTCCCAACGGTTTGGCCAAACCATTGGGAAAGGGGACCTATACCAACGGTTTTTGAAAACCGTTGGTATAAAAGCGTTGGGAAAGATCTAATTTCCAGTTGTGTTGAGGGGAGGATTGTTGGGTGCAAACCCAATCCCACATCGATTCCCACAAAAGGATGATGACTCACATATAAGCTTGGATGGGCAATTCCTACTATCACCCATGGGTTTTAGGATGGAACCCCAGAAGGGCCTATGTGTTGGGCCCAAATGGAGCTAGGGTTGAAGAAAATTGATCCTGACAGACATATGATAGTCAACCCCCATGAGTCCATACTTGGAAAAGCATATAAGGAGTCCAAGTGTCACTTGGGGATAAGCAAGGTAGTAGCCAATTGAGTCCATCCATGACATTCTTATATGAATCCATTTTTCACCCAAGACATATAAGTATTTAATCAATTCATCATCATTTAATAAATTTCATATAAATATGTCAAGGTCATCACCAAGAACATTTCAATTCAATCTCACCTCAAAAGGTGACTCAAGTCATGAGCTAAGTTTAGAAGGCTTACATCTCAATTACTCACGTGGCCAATTCATTATAAGGGAAACTCAAGCTTCAACGAGTTATTACATAGCCAAGGCCAATGGCATATTCATCCAATACTTCCTATTAATCAACTCAATTACAATTTAAACTATAATTCAAATTACATTTCAATTCACATTTGACATCCCAAAACAAGGTGTAAAAGGGCACAACCTAAGGCATCCAATTTCATATACCACCTTAATGGTCCATTTAATTAAACAACACACCCAAAGGGGTGGTTCCAATTTCAAGGTCCGTAACCTATAACCATTCATTAACGAGTCTCTTTAATTACATAGTCCAGGACTGACAATTTAATTCAAGGATTTAAATTCATTTCAAGGGCGTCGCTTCGAGAATTGGGCGCACGACACAGTGACATATATAAACACTTCAATTATAAATGAAAGGCATGAGACCACCTACCATAGGTCAGTAGTGGATAGCGTATCCATTATCAGCTCTTGATTCAACTCAGATTGGGAGAAAAATGAAGAACGGGCGAAGACCCTGAAAATATGGAATATTAGCTTGTACCTAAATAGCATAGCCGATACCAAACTAAACAAGGAACATGACAAAAGGAATCGACGCTACCATAGAAACGGGTGTTCGCAGTGCAACCCTTTAACAGTGCTAAAGAAAAGCGCTGATAACGGTCACTTTTAACAGCGCTAAAAAAACGCTATTAAAACTATCTCTTTATCAACCCTCTTTTTAGCGCTCTTAAAGAGAACCCATTTATCAACGCTTTTTAGTAGCATTGATAAAGGAGGTTCATTATCAGCGTTTTTACTAGCACTGATAGATGATATATTTAAAAATAATAATATTTCATTAAAAATAATATATAAATATATTTATATTGATATAAATATAATATATATATTTTAAAAAATGTTTTAGATAATGTTAAATAAGAATTTACACATAATATATAAGATATTTACCGAAAATGACTTACAAATAATTTAAAAAATATTTTTAATTAATTATTTGTTAATTATTATTGATTAATAGTTACTTAATAACAATTTGAAGATAAAAAAATCAATAACTTAATAAAAGATCTAAAATAAGATGAAAGCGTAACTTGAATTTCAAACTACTATAACTTTTGATCTGAGTGTCCGTTTGGACTCTACCACATATCAAATCAAAGGTTGCGATGATTTATACACACTAGTGATATAAGAAAGTCCTCTGTCGCATTTTTTTAGGCAAAAAAAGGCCAAGAATGCCTCCAAAACTGAGTTTTTAGTCGGGTACCCTAATTTTTTAACATTCGATGGAATTTCAACCTCGTTTAAGGAGGTATTTTTACCTATTTTCAATGGGGACTGAATTTATTCACAGGGCTTACATTCATATTGATATTATAGCTTTGAAATTTTATCATTTCTCACATTGTAATGCTATTTATAATCAAATATATAACAATATATACACATTTTTTATATATTCACACATAACAATTTAATTTTATAAATAAATAATTAAACACATTTACATATAAAATATATTTCTCAATATATAAAACTTATCTAAATAAAAAATAATATCCATTTTATTTAAAAATACAAATGTATGGATATTTATATACATATACAATTAATGTATATATATATATATAAATATATTTGTGTGTGTATTGACAAACATATATATATATATTTATCTACATATTCTAATATATGAATATAAATATTAATATATAATATATGCAAATAAATATAAATAAATATAATTATATTTATAGATGCACACATATATATAAATATATATGTATGTATGTATGAATTTGTAAACACACATACACACACAAAACATATTTTATATATGTATATATATATATATATATATATATATATATGGATAAAAAATGTAATGATATATATATAAATATATAGATATATCATAAAATAAAGAACAAAACAATATTAGTGAGTGGAAAAGGCATGAGATTATGAGGGGGAGATCTGAGATTCAAAACTCACCAAAGGAAGGGGTGCGTGTGGGCAGGTGAGACAGTGCAAAGTGCTATTAAAGGGGTGGGGAGGCTAGATAACGCTGTTAAATGGGGGGGGGGGGGGGGGGTTGGTCCTCACTCCAATTTTTCAGAAAAAAATTTCTTTTAATTTTTTTTGACTTTTATCAGCGTTGATAAAAGGGGTCTTTTATCCGAACTAAAAAAATAGATTATAAAAGGGGTTTTTATCAGCGTTTGTTTTTAGCACTGATAAATGTGCCTTTATCAGCGTTTTTTTAGCACTGATAAAAAGAACCACCTTTTAATAACACTTCGATTATCCGTGCTTTTTTAGCAATGTAAATTCCCCTTTTCTTGTTTTTAAAGGCCATATCTGCAGTAGTGTGAGAACACATCGATACGAATCTAAAAAGATGAGTGGCACTCGAATCTGAACTCAAACGGAGAGTCGGTGGTAATTCCTACTTTAGAGCTTCAAAGGATCTCTCAAATGGTAGAACTTCTATGAGTAGAAAGATTGAAGAATTAGGTTTAGAAATATAATTAATTAGGGTCATTTTCGTAAATTTACCCAAAACATAGGGTCACACGGTTTGGTCACACGGTTGGCTAAACCATGCACCAATCATGCATTCTTTGCTGTAGGGAGGGTACCCCACACAGTTTCCTCACACAATTTGTCTGACCGTGCTCAAACCGTGTAAATCTCCATAGTCAAAATTGCAGACATGGCTACATGGCCGTGCACCCCATTTTGCATGATTTGTCTAACTCTGCACCATGTTGCCTCTCATTTTCCATCCTTGCACGGTTAGAACTAACCATGCATCCTAACCCGCATGGTTTATTCTCATCACACGCCAGGCCTTTTTCTCCCAAAAGATGGGTTCTAGGATTCAAACCAGCCCCGAACACCCCTCTTACCTCCATGACCCCAAAGGGCATTCACATTAGGGAATATTTAAATATTTAAACTGAAAATTGATGGAAATAAAAGGAATCACACCTCAAGAAAGAAATAGGTTCTTACAAACTTTCTCCATTAAAGCAATTCATCTTGGAATTGCCTTCTCATGGGTGGTAAATAATGTATGAGAATAAATTTGGGCACTATGATTGTACATCAGCCTCCTGCTATAAGGTCTCGTCCTATACTCAGTCATGCTGCCATAGAACCCTTACTAAAGGAACTAACTGACATCAGAGAACCTTCATTCTACGATCCACAATATGTATAGGATGCTCATCAAAGGATACATCTACCTATAACTCAACCTCCTCAGGCTGAAAGTAAAGAGACAAGTTTGAATAGTAACATTGCAGTTGAGATATGTGGAAGACATTGTGCATGGCTTGGTACCTCTAACTGCAACCAATAGGCTATTGGCCTGACTCTCTCCAGAATCTCGAATGGTTTGACATACCGTAGTGAAAGCTGCCCCTGTCTCCCGATCCTCCTATGTCCCAACCTCAGTGAAACACGTAAGAAAACCTGATCCCCAACCTCAAACTCTAGAGGTAATCTATGATGATCAACATATGATTTCTATCGAGACTACGTAGTATCCATATGCTTCCAAATCAACTGAACCAACTCTGTGGTCTCCTGAACAAGACGAGGTCCAAGCATAGCTTCATTTCTTGCCTATAACCAACACAGGGGTGATAGACATGACCTATCGTACAAAGCTTTATATGGCACCATCTAAATAGTAGCCTAAAAGCTATTATTGTAGGAGAATTCAACCAGGGGTATATGCCTCTCCCAAGAGCCCCCAAAATCCAGGACGCATGCTCGCAACATGTCCACAAGAACCTTTATTGTGCCCTATGACTAGCCATCTATCTGGGCATGACATGTTGTGCTCAGAATAACCTATGTACCCAACACCATTTGTATCACTTTCCAGAACTGTGAAGTAAACTAAGCATTACTATCTGAAACTATAGTATGCGGGACCCCATGAAGTCATACTATCTCACAGATGTACAACCTTCGAAGCTCATCAACACCGAAGGTCTCCTTGATCGGCAGAAAATGTTCAATCTTCATGAGCCTGTTAATAATAACCCATACAACATCATTACCTTGAGGTGAATCGATATACTTGTCATGAAATCTATCAGGACGTCAGCCCATTTCCACTCAGGGATGGTTAACTAATGTAAAATTTTGGCTAGTCGCTGGTGTTCCGTCTTCACCTGCGGACATGTGAAACACCTCATAAAAAACTATCTATATATCTTTTCATACCTAGCCACCGGTATTTCCGATGTAAATCTCGATACATCTTGATGATGTCGGGATGCAATATAAAGCATGAAATTCCTGCATCAGCTCCTCATGCTTGTCTTCTGAAACCCATACGCAACCATGTACACATAGAATTTCATCCTCACCTACAGTCCAACCAAGAGGAGGTTCCTCACCTACCACACTCTCTCGTAGGATTATTCCTTCTAATTCTAATAGCTACCTCATCTTAACTCTATCCATAAGGTTGGAGGTAACAACAAAGGATGATACAAATGTCTTCCCCTAAATGTCGTGCACCTCTAAGTGCATCTCAGAGAACAAGGCCACGAGTTTCTACTCATTGTTGGCCTACTAAACTTCCTATATATGAGTCCTATTGATCAGTGCATCGACCACTTCATTTCCCTTCTTAGGCGTGTAGGTAATCTAGAAGTCCAAAGACTATAGGTATTCAACCCAAATTCACCGCCTCATATTCAGATCACACTGTGTAAATATTTACTTGAGGCTTTTGTGGTCTATGAACAACAAAAAATGCTCTCTAAGTAAGTAATGTATCCAACTATGAAATACGTGAATAACTTCATCTAACTCGAGATCATGCATCGAGTAATTCCTCTTGTGTGGACTCAATTTCTAAGACATATATGCCACGACTCGATCTCCCTACATAAGGACTGCTCCTAGATTGATACCTGATGCATCACAGTAAATGGTGTAACTCCTTCCTAGCTCTGGTAATATCAATATCAATGTTGAAGTCAATCTCCCTTTTATCTCTTGAAAGGTCGTCACATATGAATCTAACCATAAAAACTTCACAACCTTTTTAGTCAAGTCTGTAAGCGATGCTGTTAAGCGTGAGAGGTCTTGTATGAAACGCCTATAGTAACCAGCTAGTCCCAAGAAACCCCGTACCTCAAAGACGTTCTTAGGATGATCATAGTAAAATACATCTATCACCTTCTCTAGGTAAACTGATACTTTTGTATATGAGATAATGTGACCTAAGAAGTGAATCTCATCCATCCCAAAGTGGAACTTTGTGAGCTTAGCATATAACTGACACTCTCCTAGTGAATCTAATATGATATCAAGATGTTTAGCATGGACATGTTGATTTTGAGAATAAACCATGATATCATCCATGAAAACCACTACAAACGAATATAGATAAGGATGGAAAAATCAGTTCATCAGTTCTATGAAGACCACTGGAATATTTGTGAGACCAAACATCATAACCAAATACTCATAAAGACCATACCTGCTAAGAAAGGTTGTGCGAGGTAAATCTGATGGTTGAACATGCATATGATGATAACTAAATTCCAAATAAATCTTTGAGAATACTCAATATCCTTATATCTAGTCAAAGTGATCATTTATCCATGGACTAGGATACCGATTCTTAACTATCAATTGGTTCGAATTCCGGTAATCCACACACAGCCTAAGAGTTACATCCACCTTTTTTTCGGAAAAAGTACTGGTGAACCCATAGAGAAATACTAGGTCAAAATAACCCCTTTTCATATAAATCCTCTAGATGCCTCTTGAGCTCTTACATCTCAGTAGTAACCATCCTTCAAGGAGGAATGAATACTAGTGAAACTCCAAACACTAGATCGATAGAGAACTCTATCTCTCTCACTGGAAGAGATCATTAAAAGTCATCTGGGGAAATGTCCCTAAAATGATCAACCATTGGAGGGAAATCTACCTGACGTGTTCCTTGATCATACAGATATAAACTATCAATTTGGGATGTCATCAATCCTAGACCACGATGCCTTGCTCCATCTCAGCTCGCCTGGACATCCCATTAACACTTGTGAATAAACATTTCACCCTCTGTTGATGTAAAAGTCACCATTTGGCGATAAAATTCAACAAAATAATGAAAGGGGACCAACCAGTCCACCCAAATAATGATTTCAAAACCTTTCATCTCAAGGACAAAGAGGTCCCATACAAAGTGACAGCCACCAATCTCAAGGGGTAACTCCCTGTACTGATGTACAACCTCCATTCTAATCCCCAATTAAGTGTCAAGCATCATAACACCATCAAAAGCTTAAACACTGAGCCCAAGACTCTCTACAATGGTAAAATATATAAATCTATGAGAATCCCATGTATCAAAAAGTGAATAATATAAAGTAGAGACTACTAGAATAGTACCTCAAATAGTAGAAGGTTTAGGATCCTTCTCCTCAATGTTCAGTTGCATTGCATATATCCGGCCTGAACCGCGACCCTGTGATGCTTCATACCCTGAGAAGATCCACTCTATTATCAATATAAAACTGGGGTTCAGATACCAAAACCATGACCACAAACTCATACTAATAGGCTAGTTGTACTCCACCTCTCTATCTGATGAGAATATTTGACCCCCTCTTGAATGTGGAGTCAGTGCAGACCCTCTCTCACTAGTTGCAAGAGGAAAAATTTTGCAGAAGTGCTATAGATGACCCATCTCGCCGCAAGATCAACACTCAACTGGGTATCTTATTAATTGAGTCATCATATGACCCGATCTACTGCACTGGTATCACCTCACCTGGATACTTGAGTATGTGCTCTGATTGCTAATATCACCACGCAGAAGCTCCAAATGATGCTTCCTACTACTTGTCGATGCAGTACCAGTTTTAGGTGTTGAACCACCCTAGCTCACACCTCTAACCACCCTCAAGTTATACTCTATGATAAGCACCTAATTTACTATTCTAGAAATGGCAGTCAGCTGAAAGAAATTCACCTACGATCTGATTTCATAATAGAGACCATCCCCAAATTTCCTGACTTTAGATAACTTTTCACCCATCAGAATAGGTGTGAAGCACTGAAGCTCAGTAAAATGAGATGAATAATCCATAACTGATAGGGAGACCTGCTCTAGATGCATGAAATTTCAGGCTATATCATCCCTCAACATCCTAGGATAGAACTAGTCGTAGAAGTCCATATGAAAATCCCTCCAAGACATCTCTTGATGAAGATCCGTTTGAGTAATGAAATCCCACTATCTCTTGGAGGAATCACACAACATATATGTAGAAAGCTTTACCCTCCTCTTGGGAGGCTTCTCTTAATGATCGGAGATAGACACCATGGAATCTAGCCATGACTCTGTAACCTATGGCCCGCCATCCCCCAAAAATGTGAACAGATACTGCTGTTGGAACTCACGCGTCAACTCTTCCATAGTTAGGGAAGACCGCGGTGCTCCCTAAATAGTTTGTAGGAGCCTCATAAAACCTTCTTGAAATTATACCGCAACACCTATATCTGGTACATCTACTAGTGATGTAGCTAGCACTACTGGAGGATCCATTGGCAGCCCATGGCCCACCACCTCTGGAGTATGTGTAGGTTTTGGGCGCAACATGAGTGTGTGATGGGCGGTTCCCAAATTTAATATTTTCCATAATCAATGATCAGTCAAGGATCTATACAACGATGAATTCCGTGATCCACAAAATTGAGTCATAGAAATAATAAAAGAAGAATTTCGCTAGAACTGAGAGAGAGGGATCAACACATATTGTTTATAATTAATCTAATTAAAAAAACAATTACCTCTAAGTAATTATTTATTCGTTGATGTGTCTGGTGACAGATATATAGTGAAACATCATTATGTTGAATAAACCAAGCATATATTTCCTCTAGTGGTGATCTACATGTGTTCCACGAATCTCTGGACCTCACTGAAGAAGTCTCTAGGTGATATCACAAAAGATACTTGCACTTGCGTCATCCGGCTTTGAACGCCTCAAGAACCACTTCCAAATCATTCTCCTTGATCCGGTGGAGGAGGATTGCTCTCCTTTCTTGAGATCATTCTTGGATAATATAGCTCTCAAGGATTGAGAGGTTTTCTCTAAACCAGTTGTTCACAACCAAATAGACTAATGAGAAAATAACATAATTGGGTGTTTGTATTGCTAGGGGTAAAATAAAATAATTGCACAAGTGCCATTATTATTTATTTAATCCTAGAAAAACCCCATGTCAAATAATAATAGTAATATTATTATTTCTTGACATGCGTTGAACTTGTGATTTAAAATTAAATATTATTTAATTAAATAATATTCAATATTATCATTTCTCATCGGACCATTAAACTCAATCCTCCATTCATCCAAAATTTTTATCGGGCCTTGAATAATGTCTATTTATTTATTAGATAAATATCACTTCATTATTCTTCAATAAATAAATAAATATTATATTCACTAAATAGAAAATAAATATTTATTAAATATTACAATCATAAAATATTCTCTCGAATATCTAGTGACAGAATAAATGTGATCAAGTATACAAGAATAATTATTAAACCACGTATAAGAATAATATTTGTTCAACCTTATAAATAATAATATATTATTTAACTGAGATTTTGGACACACTTAGTGTGAGGACCTCTAGGCCTCTTTCTTAGTGGAATTATGCAAAGCAGCCGAAAGTCCAAGGTTAACATCTTGTAACATGCTAAGGAATCCATAGAGAAATAATTTAATGCCACAATGACATGCCACCTCATACAAATGCTTATTGTGTAATATAATACCTTTATCACAATATCTGAAATCGAGCAGGCTGCATGCCATTGCCATCAACCTATATGCTCAATATCTCTTTCTTTAACTTTACAAAAATATAACTTACCTATAGATTACCATGGCCCTGGATTTATTTAGGCTATATTATTTCCATCAAAGGAACTGAGATATTAACTTCTGTTAATGAACAGAAGGGATAAATCCTTTCTTGCATTATTCATTAATGTAATATTACTCGTGATGCACCCAATATATCTTACCTCACCGTGAATATCTGTCATCACGGTTTTCATCAGTACATCAAAGTACACGACTCATAATATCCATTAATAATAATCTTAAAGTCTAAGGATCAATACACACATCTATAGATAGGAGCATCCAATGACACATAGAAATGTGGATTTCCAACTAGCAGGTCTTGTTCTCATAATATCCATACTGAATATTATCAAGGGTGTACACCATGAGAAGATACCTCAAATTCCTACGAGTATCCACCCCTGAGAGCCTGTATCATTTGTGTCCCTCAAATGATATCGTCCGACTATAGAACATATATTCAAGAATAGTGTTGCAGAACTTACTGGTTATCATCATAGTTGGGAACAATTATGATCTTTTAGTTAGATAGGTACTCTTAGAACATTATCACATACTATATTACACAAAAGAAAAATCATTATGTGATAATAAGTTTATTAATATAAAAAACCATGAATACAAGTTTATCATAAAGTACAAAGAAGTTTGTTCTTGGAAACCAACTACAATAGAATCCCACTTGCACTATAGCCAACTACTAGCAACCTTGTGTTAGATAGCTCCCACATGATACTCATGCTTCTGCTGAGATAGACCTTTAGTCAAGAGGTCTGCCATGTTCTCTTCTATGGGTACTCTACTCACTACAACTTCACCACTATGATAGAAATCCCTCAAGAGGTGATACTTCCAGAGTATATGTTTTTTTCATTGGTGTGATCATGGCTCTTTTTTAAGATCCACCACTGTATTATTATCACAATACAATGTTCTAGGGTCTTTACTACTAGGTACCACATCAAGATCCTAGACAAAGTTCCAAATCAAAATGGCTTTCTTGGCTATATAAGAAGCCTCTATATACTCAGAATCTACTATAGAATCAACAACAACTATATGTTTTGAACTCTTCCAGCTCAAAGATCATTCGTTGAGATAAAAAACATATCCTAATTATGACTTTAGATCATTTTGATATGTCTAAAAACTAGAATCAGTATAACCCCTAATGACTAGCTCATCATCTCCTCCATACACCAGAAACATATCCTTAGTTCTTTTCAGATACTTAAGGATAACCTTAACAATAGTCCAATGTTGTTCTCTTGGATTTTCTTGATATCTGACTACAATGCTCATCGCATAGGCAAAATCAAGTCTTGTACATAACATGGCATACATGATTGATATTATTTCTGAATATTATGAGATTTTATTCATTCTCTCTTTCTCTTGTTGTGTTTGGCGACACATTTTCATATAAATATGTAAACGATTTGACACTAGAACCAATCCCCTATTGGATTTTTACATACTAAATATCTTTAGTATCGGGTCAATATATGTACTTTGAATTAGTTCAAGAAGACTCTTGGATCTATCACGAATGATCTTGATCCCTATAATGTTGGCTACTTCACCTAAGTCTTTCATGGAGAAGAACTTGTTCAACCAGTCCTTAACATATTGTAATACAAGTATGTCATTTCCAATAAGTAATATGTCACCAACATATACTACTAGAATAATGACCATATTCCTATTAAACCTTTTGTAAACACATGGCTCACATTCATTCTTAATTAAACCAAATTATTTTATGGCTTCATCGAATCGAATAATTTATAACATCGATGCTTGTTTCAATCCATAAATAGATCTATAAAACTTTCAAATCCTTTTGGTATCACCTGGAGTCACAAACACTTCTAATTGTGTCATATAGATATCTTCTTGATGATTCCCATTTAGGAATGAAGTTTTGACATCCATCTACCAAATATCAAAGTCACAGTAAGCTACTATAGAAAGAATGAATATAATAAATTTAAACATGGAAACTGGTGAAAAGGTTTCATCATAGTCAATTCCTTGACACTGTTTAAACCCTTTAAACACTAGCGTTACTTTATAGGTACTTATTTTACCTTCCATGTCCAGTTTCTTCTAAAATACCAATTTATATCCAATAGTCTTTACATCAATTGAAGCATCGACCATAACCCACACTTGGTTATGATACATGGAATCCATCTCAGAATTCATATCTTCTAGACATCTTACAACTTATGAGATATCTAATTCCTCCTTGTAGGAGAGAGGTTCATCATTGTCAACCAATAATGAGTCACCATCCTCGGGGACCAGAAAACCATATCTCTCTGGTTCTCTTACCTCTCTTATGCTCCTATATAGTACTTGTGTTTCAGGAACTGCTTCTACCACAGGGACCTATGTAATATGTTCCAATACCAACTTTTATGTATCTTGAGCATTAACTTCATCAAAGTAAATATTTCTCCCAATATCATTTTTGAGGATGGTATCCATCTCAAGAAAGAAGACTTGTTTGGTGACAATCACTTTCTTATCTAATGGGTTGTATAGGTAGTACCCCTTTGTTTTTTTGGAATACCCTATAAAGATACACCTCATGCCTCAGGGTGCTAGTTTTTTTCCTGAGAAGGCCTTAAAAAACACCTTGCAACCCCATACACATGTATGCGATAAAATTGGTTTCTTTCAACTCCATAACTCAAGGGGAATTCCATTTGTCTCCATAGATGGTACTCAGTTTAATGTGTATGATATAGTTTGTGATGAATATCCCCAAAAGGATAATGGAATATCTTCATCACTCATCATCGAACTTACAATGTCTAACAAGGTACAATTCCTTCTTTCACTAACAAAATTCTACTACGGTGTATAAGGTGGAGTGAGTTGATATAGAATCCAAAAACCCTATAGAAAGTCGATGAAATCTTGGTTATGATATTCACCATCTCAATCCGATCTAAGTTTCTTTTTCTTCTTACCAAGTTGATTCTCCACTTCATTCTTAAATTACTTGAATTATGCTAGAACCGAGAGACATGGATCAACACATATTTTTTATAATTAATTTAATCAAAAAAATAATTACCTCTAAGGAATTATTTCTTTGTTGATGTGTCCGATGACAGATCTGTAGTGCACCATTATTACATTGAAGAAACTAAGCATATATTTCCTATAGCGGTGATCCACATGTGTTCCATGATTCTTCAGACCTCACTGAAGGAGTCTCCAGGTGATATCACGAAAGATACTTGCACTTGCGTCATCCGCCTTTGATCGCCTCGAGAACCGCTTCCAAATCATTCTCCTTGATCTGGTGGAGGAGGATTGCTCTCCTTTCTTGAGAGCATTCTTGGATAATATAGCTCTCTAGTATTGAGAGGCTTTCTCTAAATCAGTTGTGAACAACTGAATAGACTGATGAGAAAATAACATAATTGGGTGTTTGTATTTCTAGGGTTAAAATAAAATAATTGCACAAGTGGCCTTATTATTTATTTAATCCTAAAAAAACCCCATGTCAATAATAATAGTAATATTATTATTTCTTGACATGCACTGAACTTGGGAGTTAAAACTAAATATTATTTAATTAAATAATATTCAATATTATCATTTCTCATTGGACCATTAAACTCAATCCTCCATTTCTCAAAAATATTTATCAGGCCTTGAATAATGTCTATTTATTTATTAGATAAATATCAATTCATTATTCGCCAATAAATAAATATTATATTCACTAAATAGAAAATAAATATTTATTAAATATTCCACTCATAATATATTCTCATGAATAACTAGTAACAGAATAAATGCGATCAAGTATACAAGAATAATTATTAAACCACATAAGAGAATAATATTTATTGAACCTATTAAATAATAATATATTATTTAACTAAGATTTTGGACACACTTAGTGTGTGGCCCTCTAGGACTCTTTCTCAGTGCCATTAGGTGAAGTAGCCTAAAGTCCAAGGTTAACATCTTGTAACATGCTAAGGCACTCATAGAGAAAGAAGTTAATTCCACAATAACATGTCACCTCATATGGATGCTTACTGTGTAATATAATCCCTTTATCACAATATTTGAAATCGAGCAAGCTGCATGGTATTTCTATCAACCTTTATGCTCGATATCTCTTTCTTTAACTTTAAAGAATTAAAATATACCTATAGATCACCATGGCCATGGATTTATTTAGGCTATATCATTTACATTAAAGGAGATGAAATATTAACTTTTGTTAATGAACATAAGCGGTAAATCCTTTCTCACATTATTCATTAATGTAATATTACTCGTGACGCACCCAATATATCTTACCTCACCGTGAACATCCATAATCATAGTTTTCATCAGTACATCAAAGTACACGACTCATAATATCCATTAATAATAATATTAAATTCTAAGGACCAATACACACATATATATGTAGGATCATCCAAAAACACATAGAAATGTGGATTTCCCACTGACAGGTTAGTTCTCATAATATCCATACTGAATATTATCAAGGGTGTACACCATGAGAAGGTGCCTTAAAGTCTAACGAGTCTCTTCCCCTGAGAGCCTGTATCATTTGTGTCCCTCAAATGATATTGTCCGGCTATAGAAAATATATTCAAGAATATTTTTGTAGAACTTCCTAATTATCATCATAGTTGGGAACTACTATAACCTTTTAGTGAGATAAATACTCTTAGGAAATTATCACATACTATGTTACACAAAAGAAAAATCATGATGTGATAAGGAGTTTATTAATATTAAAAACCATGAATACAAGTTTATCATAAAGTACAATAAAGTTGTTTCTTTGGAACAAACTATAATAGACTCCCACTTGCACTAGATCCAACTACTAGCAACCTTCAGTTCACTAGCTCCCACATGATACTCATGCTTCTGCTGAGATAGACCTTTAGTCAAGGGGTCTACCTTGTTCTCTTCTATGGGTACTCTACTCACTAAAACTTCAACCCTATGATAGAAATCCATCAAGAGGTGATAATTCCATAGTATATTCTTTTTTCATTGGTGTGACCTTGGCTCTTTTGAAAGATCCACCACTGTAGTATTATCGCAATACAATGTGATAGAGTCTTTACTACTAGGTACCACATCAATATCTTAGACAAAGTTCAAAATCAAAATGGATTCCTTGGCTACATTAGAAGCCTCTATATACTTAGACTCTTCTATAGAATCAGCGAAAACTAGATGTTTTGAACTCTTCTAGCTTAAAGTTCATTCGTTGAGACAAAAAACATATCCTAATTATGACTTCAGATCATTTTGATCTTTCTAAAAACTAGAATCAGTATAACCCATGATGACTAGCTCCTAATCTCCTCTATACACTAGAAACATATCCTTAGTTATTTTCAGATACTTAAGGATAACCTTAACAATAGTCCAATGCCGTTCTCCTATATTTTCTTCATATCTTCCTACCATGCTCAGTGCATAGGAAAAATCAAGTCAAGTATATAACATGGAATACATGATTGATCTTATTGCTGAATCTTATGAGATCTTGGTCATTCTATCTTTCTCTTGTTGTGTTTGGGGAAACATTTTCTTATAAATATTTAAACCATGTGAAACTAGAACCAATCCCCACTTGGATTTTTACATACTAAATCTTTTTAGTATCAGGTCAATATATGTAATTTGAATTAGTTCAATAATCCTCTTAGATCTATCATGAATGATCTTGATCCCTAAAATATAGGCTACTTCACCTAAGTATTTCATGGAGAATCACTTGTTCAACCAGTCCTTAATAGATTGCAATACTAGTATGTCATTTCCAATAAGTAACATGTCATCAACATATACTACTAGTATAATGACTGTATTCCCATTAAAACTTTTGTAAACACATGGCTCACATTATTTATTAATTAAACCAAATTATTTTATGGCTTCATCGAATCGAATGATCCATGACCTCGATGCTTGTTTCAATCCATAAATGGATCTCTAAAACTTTCAAATCCTTTTGGTATCACATGGAGTCACAAAACCTTATAGTTGTGTCATATAGACATATTCCTAAAAATTCCCATTAAGGAATGTAGTTTTGACATCCATATGCCAAATATCATAGTCACGATAAGATGATATAGAAATAATGACTATAATGGATTTAAACATGGAAAATGGAAAAAAGGTTTCATCATAGTCAATTCATTGACGCTGTTTAAACCTTTTAGACACTATCCTTACTTTATAGGTACTTATTTTACCTTCCATTTCTAGTTTCATATTGAATACCCATTTATATCCAACAGGCTTTACATCAATCAAAGCATCGACCAAAACCCACACCTGGTTCCGATACATGGAATCCATCTCAGAATTCATATCCTATAGACATCTTACATCTTATGAGATATTTAATTCCTCCTTGCAGGAGAGAAGTTCATCGTTGTCAACCAATAATGATTCACCATCCTCGGGGACCAGAAAACCATATCTCTCTGGTTCTCTTACCTCTCTTATGCTCCTATGCAGTACTTGTGTTTCAGGAATCGCTTCTTCCACAGGAACCTATAGAATCTGTTCCTGTACCAACTCCTGTGTATCTTGAGCATTAATTTCATCAAAGTCAATCTTTCTACCACTATCCTTTTTTAGGATGCGATCCATCTTAAGAAAGAAGACTTGTTTGGTAAAAATCACTTTCTTTTCTGAGGGGTTGTATAGGTAGTACCCATTTGTTTCTTTGGGATGCCCTATAAAGATACACCTCATGCCTCAGGGTGCTAGTTTGTTTCCCGATAAGGCCTTAAAAAAACCTTGTAATCTCATACACATGTATGATAGAAAATGTGTTTTATTAAACTCCATAACTCGATGGGAATTCCATTTGCCACCATAGTTGGTACTCGGTTTAATGTGTATGCTGTAGTTTATGATGCATATCCCCAAAAGGATAATGGAAGATCTATATGAATCATCATCGAACTTACAATGTCTAATGAGGTACAGTTCCTCCTTTCACTAAAAAAATTCCACTGTGGTGTATAAGGTGGAGTGAGTTGATATAGAATCCAAAAATCCTATAGAAAGTCGATGAAATATTGGTTAAGATATTCACCATATCAATCCGATCTAAGTTTCTTTATCTTATTACCAAGTTGATTCTCTAATTCATTCTTAAATTACTTTAATTTCTTAAAGGAATTAGACTTATACCTATGGAATCTGTTCCTGTACCAACTCCTATGTATCATGAGCATTAACTTCATCAAAGTCAATATTGCTCCCACCATCTGTTTTGAGGATGTGATCCATCTCAAGAAAGAAGACTTGTTTGGAGACAATGACTTTCTTGTCTAAGGGTTTGTATAGGTAGTACCACTTTTTTTCTTTGGGATACCCTATAAATATACACCTCAGGCCTCTAGGTGCTAGTTTGTTGCTTGAGAAGCCCTTAAAAAACATCTCACAGCCCCATACACATGTATGAGATAAAATGGGTTTCTTTCAACTCTATAACTCAAAGGGAATTCCATTTTCCACCTTAGTTGGTACTCGGTTTAATGTGTATGTTGCATTTTGTGATACATATCCCCAAAAGTATAATGAAAGATCTGCATGAATCATCATCGAAATTACAATGTCTAATAAGGTACAGTTCCTCCTTTCACTATCAAAATTACACTGTGGTGTATAATGTGGAGTGAGTTGATATAGAATCCAAAAATCCTATAGAAAGTCGATGAAATATTGGTTAAGATATTCACCATCTCAATCCGATCAAAGTTTCTTTATCTTCTTACCAAGTTGATTCTATACTTCAATATATACTTCTATGGCCCTTTCACCATGTCCACTGAATGGTGGTTTGGTCATTTTTCCTTGTAAACAAGCATGACATCTATCAAGTGGTTTTATCTTATAAGAGTCTAAATACCCATCTTGAAAGAGCTATACCCATCTTAATAGAGCTTTTTCAAATGATTATCCTTTACATGACCAAGATGGTGATGCCACAACTGGGTGTTATATGAGTTGTGTGAACATGATTCTTTATCAATTACCAACACTTGTTTTTCATAATTTAATACATAAATACCATTATTTAAATTTCCCATACCATAAAATATGTTGTCCTTATAAAATAAAAAACTTTTATTTCCAAATTTGAACATAAACCCATCTATATCTAAACATGACATAGAAATTATATTCATGGTAATTGTAGGTACATAATAAAAATCTCTTAAAACCAAAATCATTCCTGTTGGAAATGAAAGGTAGTAGTCACCAACAGACAGAGTAGCCAACCTCACACCATTGGCAGCTCGTAGATCCACCTCTCCTCTAACAATCTTTCAGAATATACTTGGTTCCTAAATTTGGATACATATGTGATCACCATAAGCTGTATGTAATACCCAATGTGTAGAAATGGAAAGATTTCACTCAATAACGAACAAAACTTTAGCTTCAACTTTCTTTTGGGTACAACTCCTCTTCCAGTGGCCTGAATTGATACATGAAAAACATACGACCTCATTTTCCTTACCCTGTCTCTGAATATTCTTCTTATTGTAAAGATGATGCTCATGAGCTTTAGAATATTTATAACTCTTGGGACCCTTTTCATTGTTCTTATTTTTCTTGTTCACCATAAGGACCGCAGGTTTATCACACCCCATGTCCTTATCCACTTGGAGAATCAAGGTCATAAGTTTTGAAAGACTCTTCTCACTATTTCTTATATTTTAATTAAGAATAAAGTTGTATATGGTCTTGGGCAGTGATGAAAGTATAAGATCTGTATGTAACTCATATAGAAATTTAATCCATAAGATGCCCAGTTATACAATGTAGTCGATAATCTTGACTAAATGAGTCCCATATAGCACACACTCTCCAAGTTTAGTTTTGAAAAAAGCATTGGAGATATCATACCTCTATTGTCTCACCTTCTCTTGATAGATATCCTGAAGGCGAGACATCATGATATAGGCATACATATCCTCATGTTGATTAAAAAACTCATTGGATATGATGATAACAAGAAGCACTAAACATCTATATCATCATTAATATTTTTCTCATAGAGAGATAGTTCTTCATCACTTGCCTCATTTCCAGGTGCAAATGGTAAAAGTTCTTCCAACACATTCAATTTCCATTCATGGCGAAGGATGAAACATAGGCACCTTTGCCACTCTTGGAAATTTGTGCCAGTTAAAAGGTTTTCCTTTGCATGTGTGGATCACAATGTTATGTTTGATGTCATTTTATTTTAGTTTCTACAAAATAAGATAAGCATAATTTTATTAATTTACCTGATAAATTTAGAAAATAAGTAAACATTATATTTATTAGTCTCCCACTATTTTATCAAAATCCAATAGCCCTCACCATTGGCTTCAGAATATCCTATTTCATGGACATTCAAGTTGTAAGGATCCATATTCACCTTCTCATTACCCAAAATTTGTTTGGTCAAGCAACTTGAATGGTTTTAGGTAGGCATTCCAAATTCCAATTGCATTAACTCGCAGTTTCTTGAATTTTTGAGTGGAATCCCCAATCCTAAAATCATTAATTTAGATTTACTCAACCTTTTCCTCTCAGTTACACTAAGTCCTACTTTAGAAGTCAACCCTTGATGTGAACCAAGTTAATTCAACCCAAAACCTCATGTTAGAATTCCCCGATTATTGAAAGCACCCCAAATTTGGATGGTCTAGAACTTTGAGCTGTGGTTCGATTCTAATCGAAG
Organism: Viscum album; assembly: GCA_963277665.1. Lineage (NCBI taxonomy): Eukaryota > Viridiplantae > Streptophyta > Magnoliopsida > Santalales > Viscaceae > Viscum > Viscum album. Next base: position 103,401,179 of record OY728155.1, read on the forward strand.
TAATGGAAGGCTATACCGACTTAATATTTTATTGAGATATTTTATCATTTTATGCATAAATTTCCAATTATTATCTTTATCACATTCTTTTTAATATTAAGTGGGATTACTTAAGGGATTAACCATGCCTTGGATAATATTTATGCATAAGAGAGTTTATTTTTGTTCTATCTTTCATGCTTGTTAATTCGTTAATTATGTTATCATGAAAATAAATCCATAATGAAATAACCATGCAACTGACAGAAATAAAATAAAGGGTGTTATCATGAGCTTATACTAATGGTTAGTTTATCTAGCAGTTGATAAACTAACCATTGACCTAGGGAAGAAACACCTTGAACCAATTGAGGGTTGTGTTTGCAGCTTTCTACTTGTCCACCTTTATATATCCTAGGATTGGTTTCAACTCAGCTCCTAACTTGAACTGGCTCCACTAGATTGGGAGCTCCATCCATTACATATTCCTTTTACTCACACATAGGTGATGGGGAAAATGGGTTTACATAGAAGAAACCATGGCCATGAAAGCCCTACATAATAATGAGGAGAGAAGGAACACAAGAAAAAATTTTTAATTTAATAATAAATTAAATAAAACTAATCACATAAAAAAGGTCCGATCTAGCTCATGATCATCCACATGCATGTAACAAATTACGTATTTAATAAAACTAGCATTCAATTCTTAATTGTTCTTATTTAAGATAAATCACACTCAAATTGATTAATTATTATATTTAATTAATCAATTATTTTATCCTAATCCTTATATGAATTTCCTTGAGATTGTCATCCGTTATAATTTTAAACAAATTAAATAAATTCATTTAAAATTAACTTTGTACATAACTTGTACCCTGGAGGTAACACGAAAAATACCCATCCGATTCTACCCAATATGTATTATAATCGTATCTTATTTTACTCTTGTGACTTATAGAATACACGAATTATCACTTACTTTCATGACGTGAACTTGACGGATGATTACACGAATTACATGATTTTTCAGTCATGTATTATTCTTAAATGCACGTAGAGTAAAAACTAGTAATATAACTCATACATGATATGCAAATATAAACATTATGTAGATATCAATTAAACATTTAAATATTTATGTATATTAAAACCCATCACATGGTGTTTCTATATTTATGACCACACACAAGTACATGTATCAAGGTTTTCATAGTAAAATAAATAAATTTTAAATATATGTAACTTTGTATACGTACACGTCGTGTAGATCTGATCTACACAGCATGTACACCTCTCACCGTATATCCCAGACACATGCCTAGGGACACGGTGTGTAGCATTTGACTCATAAAAATTGGAGTACATGGTGTTTCCAATGGTCCACACTTCGTTTTGACTCCATGTTACATGGTCACCAGTTAGGTAGGTCATGTATGGTACTAGTCCCTAAATGGAAGGGGCTACACACTATGTCCAATGGGCCACATGAAATGTAGTCCAGATGACCATGCACCATTTAATCCTAGTCAACACATGGTGAAATAATGATGTAATTAATTCCATAATAAATGAATAATCTCTAATTTATCTCTGAATCAAATCTGATGCATTGAACATGATTGCACAGTGTGTAACTCTGGTTACATGATGTGTAATATTGTGTTGTTCGTCTAGATAACTTGGTACCTCTAGATGAGTTCCTAAAGTTTGTTTTAATCATAAAATTAAACATCTTGATTATATCTATGAGAAATGAATGAGTAAGAATAGATCTCACATTTTAGATTAAAATAATGATAAAACATGAATTGAAAAACTAAATTATAAATGTGTAAATCACCAATGATTTTTAAATAATTAATGTGCCTCCTCTGATACCACTTGTAGGTTATGGGCGCAATGGAAGTGTGCTATGCGTGGTTCTCAACTTTAATATTTCCATAATAAATGATCAATCAAGAATCTATAAAAATAGAAAGAACATGATCCACAAAATTGAGTCAAAGAAATAGAAAAATAAGAATTGATCCGGAATTGAGAGATAGAGGTCAACACATATTGTTTATAATTAATTTAATTAGATAAATAATTACCTCTAAGGAATTATTTATTATTTTACGTTTCCATCAACTGATCTATAATGTATCATCATTGCGTTGTAGAAACCAAGTGTATATTTCCTCTAGCGGTGATAGCACAGAAGATCCTTGTGCTTGTATTTTCCACCATTGATCACCTCGAGAACCAATTCCAAAGTATTCTCCTTGATCCGGTGGATGAGGATTTATCTTTTTTCTTGATAGAATTCTTGGAGAATAGAGCTCTCTAGGCTTGAGAGGTTTTCTCCAAATATGTTGTACATAACCGAATAGACTAAAGAGAAATTAACATAATTGGGTATTTGTATTGCTAGGGTTAAAATAAAATAATTTCACAAGTGACCTTATTATTTATTTAATATTAGAAAAAACCCATGTCAAATAATAATAGAAATATTATTATTTCTCAACATGCACTAAAATTGCGAATTAAAATTAAATATTATTTAATTAAATAATATTCAATATTATCATTTCTCATAGGACCATTAAACTATGTATTCCATTACTCTAAAATATTTATCAGGCCTTGAATAAAGTCTATTTATTTATTAAATTAATATCACTATATTTTTCTCCAATAAATAAATAAATATTACATTCACTAAATAACAAATAAATATTTATTAAATATTTCCCTCACAATATATTCTCTTGAATAACTAGTGGTAGAATAAATGCGATAAAGCATACATGAATAATTATAAAACCACACATGAGAATAATATTTATTCAACATGTTAAATAATAATAATATATTATTTAACTGAGATTATGGGCACACTTAGTGTGTGAACCTCTAGGGAACGTTCTCAGTATCATTAGGCAAAGCAGCCTAAAGTCCAAGGTTAGCGTCTAGCAACATGCCAAGGCACCCATAGAGAGATAAGTTAATTCCACAACGACATGTCACCTCAAATGAAGACTTATTGTATAATATAATCCCTTTATCACAATATCTCAAATTGATCAGGTTACATGCCAGTACCATTAACCTATATGTTCAATATCTCTTTATTTGACTTTCTGGAAATAGAACTTGCCTATAGATCACCATGTCCCTGGATTTATTTATTCTATATCATTTATATCAAATGGATTGAGATATTAACTTCTATTAATGAACATAAGGGATAAATCCTTTCTCTTATTATTCATTAATGTAATATTACTCGTGACACACCCAACATATCCTACCTCACCAAAAACATCCTTCATCACGATTTTCATCAACACATCAAAGAACATGACTCATAATATCCATTAATAATAATCTTAAAGTTTAGGGACCAATACACACATCTGTAGTCACATCCAATGACACATAGAAATGTGGATTTCCTATTGGAGGGTCTCGTTATGATAATATCCATACTAGATATTACTAAGGGCATACACCATTAGAAGATTACTCAAAGTTCTATGAGTCTCCACTACTGATAGCCTATATCATTTATTTCCCTCAAATGATATCCTATGGCTATAGAACATATATTCAAGAATAGTGTCATAACACTTTTGGTTTCTCATCATAGCGGGGAAGTGCTATGACCTTTTAGTGCGACGACTACTTTTAGGAAATTATCACATACTATGTTACACAGAAGAAAAATCATGATGTGATAAGAAGTTTATTAATATTTAAAACAATGAATAAAAGTTTATCATAAAGTATAAAAAAGTTGGTTCTTAGGCACTAACTTCAATAGTATGGTCATTACCACCCTCCCGATGTACGAATGGAGGAAACCACAAAGGAATACCTCTATAAATGCCAAGTACACTCCTTATATCAATAACATCATCAAAGTTAACAGATAAAAATAAAAATATATATAAATATGATAGGTACAATTCTTTCTATATAATAACACACCCCTCATCCTGCACCCATAGTTAGGTTTGGGCATCGTATAAATCACATATAAGTAAGAGACACTACCTACTACCCACTAATAAGGTCGAGCCTGAGTCAAGTTCTCTATTTTAACAGTTTCAATTTCCATTTTAATTATTACTTGAATTCACATATTCATTTTCATTAGAATTCATACTCATTACACTTTTATATTATAGTTCATTAAAAAGATGAACCAATGGTTTTAAAAATTCCTATCCCCAAGGGCCCATACTTCTCAGGAACCTAAGTATGGTGTCCACCTGATTGACACCATAACCCACTCCAAAAATTCAATCACAATAGTAGGTATAACTATCATGTCACCTGTTACTACATCATGCAACAAGTATTGTATCTTAAATGGAATGGCATAATGTATGGTATGTGATTCCCTTAAAGTGCATAACATGACACATAAGATGTTATACCCACATCTCACTGGTTTGCAACAAAATATAACCCATAAACATATAAATAATAACATTACAATTAAACTTCATCACCCAACAGTGAAATCAAATCAACTATAATAGTCAAAATCCATGAAATAACAATTTCATTTGAGACAATTTGGCTTTTTTCTGTATGCGGGTTAGCTACGACCAAGAAAAACTCATTACCAAATCCCAATTTCTTACCATCCCTTTCTATTGTCTCAATATTGTAAGGAAAACCATAAAACAATTTCTATGATACTACTTTATAACATCCCAGACCCAGATGCCACTCAAAAGTTCCCTGAGATTGGTTGGCCACATGCCCCCAAGTACATCTCCCCAAACTTTAGAGTCTACTGACTAGAAGTGAGGGTTTAGGTGTGTCCATGGGGGGAGACTATTACCTCATCACCAGAGTATAACATAGTGGAATTTCAATAATATACAAGTAGAAACAATAATGTAACAAACAAATAATAGATAAACAACAGGAATAGATAACAATACCATATGAAGATCATATAAAATGATGGTGATAAATGTTATGTGTCTAAAAAAACATCCAAAATGGGCACATAATAGTACAATAAAATACATGAATCAGAATTTAAAAAAGGTCAAAAGTATCCCAACTAGCACCACAAACCTCATCTAGTTCCCATGCTCCCTTGATCCTAAAAAATAATCAAGAACCTCTAGTAAGGCACTTTCCCTTATCAATACCTATAATCATATAGTCTTTTCTATTTCCCAAGGTGGCCTAAATAGGGTGTGAGACATAATCCCAGTAGGTAACCACCCAAGGTCTGGTTCCCTCCAGTCAGTGAGTATATAATAGTTACAATGTACGAGTAGTAATAGAATATTCAAGGAAGTACTAAAAGTAAACATCCTATAAATTCCAAGTTATCATTTATAATCAAATCCATTTGTTGATCCAATATCATTTAATTAATAAGTATTGAGACCTGATGCATATCCAAACATGACATGTGAAAAGACATGATCAAGGATGCCTAAACAAACCATCTATAAAGTGTAAAAAATATTGAATCTAATCTTATGATTTGGATTGGCAGACACATCATATAAATCATTTAATTATTTATTCAATTTATAATCTGAGCCTATCCATGTCATTCTTAATTTGGAATCCAAGTATTGCTCCAAGTATAATATAAACCAACAACTCACAATCCCATCAATAACGATCCTCACAAGAACCTATGTATTTATCTAGGTGTGGTATAACGTCACTATCATTTGAGTCCATCCTTGGTAGTCTACTAAGGGAGCCCAAGTATCACCCATGGAGTATGTGATAAAATTCCCTATGATTTTATCCTTTACAATCCATATAGAATCCAAGTATCACTTGATATATAATAGTCAACCCCCATGAGTCCATCCACGAAAAACCATATAAGGATTCCAAGTGTAACTCGGGCATAAGCAAGGTAGTATCCAATTGAGTCCATCCATGAAATTATTATATGAATGAATATATCACCCTAGAAATATAATAATTTAATTAACTCATCACCATTTAATCAATTTCATATAAATATTTCAATGTCATTATTAAGAAAATTTCAATTCAATCTCACCTCAAAAGGTGATTCAAGTCATGGGCTAAGCTTATAAGGATTACCTCTCAATTACTCATGTGGACAATTCATTATGAGAGAAACTTAATCTTCAACAAGCTATTACATAGCCAAGGCCTAGGGTGTGGTCATCCATCCCTTCCTATTAATCAACTCAGATATAATTCAAACTATAATTCAAATCGCATTTCAATTCACATTTGACATCCCAAAAAAAGGGTAAAAGGGAACATCCTAAGGTATCCAATTTCATATACCACCATAATGGTCCATTTAATTAAACAACAAACCCAAATGGGTGGTTCCAATCTCAAGGTCCACAACCTATATCAATTCATTAATGAGCCTATTTAATTACATAAGCCATGACTAACATTTTAATTAAAGTATTTAAATTCATTTCAAGGGCGTCACTTCGAGAATCAGGCACATGAAACAATGATATATACAAACACTTAGACATTAAATGTAAGGAATGAGACCACCTACTGTAGGTACATAATGGATAACTCATACATTATCATCTTAGGATTCTACTCAGATTGGGATAAAAGCAAAGAATGGACGAAGACCCTGAAAATAGGTAAAATTCGGTTGCACCTAAATAGCGCAGCCGATACCAAACTAAATAAGTAACGAAACAAAAGGAATCGAGAACTCATCAATGAAGATCCAACGAGATTAGATACACTTGAATTTGTGATCATACAAAGATTTAGTGGTAATTACTACTTTAAAACTTCAAAGGATCTCCCAAATGGTTGATCTTTTTTCTGTAGGAATAATGAAGAATTAGATTTAGAAATAGAATTAATAAGGGTCATTCTCATAAATTCACCTAAAACATAGGGTCACATGGTTTGGATGAACGTTTGGACAAACCATCCACCAACCATGCATGTTTTTATATAGGGAGGGGCATCTTGCATGATTTCCTCACATGGTTTGTCTAACCGTGCTCAAACCGTGAAAATCCCCACCATCAAAATTGCAGACATGGTCAGACGGCTGTGCACCCTATTTCTCACAGGTTTTCTAACCGTGTGGCCTGTAGGCTCCCACTATTCATCCTTGAAATGTTAGAAGTAACAGTGCATCCTGACCCTCCCAGTCTCTTCTAACCATGCACCATAACTTTTTCTCCCAAAATATGGGTTTCGAGCTTCAAACCAGCCCCAAACACCCCCGTTACCTCCATGACCCCAAACTGCATTCATATTAGGCCATATTTAAACATTTTAACTGAAAACTGATGAAAATAAAATATATCTTTACCTCAATAAAAAACCATGTTCTTATATTCTATATAATAAAAAATTTCATAAAATTATTTTTTAAAAATATTATAAATTTTAAAATGAATTATAATAAAATTATCAGATCAAGTACAAGGGATTTGATTACACTTTTTAAAAAATATATTTCATTTTATATTAAAAATATCTCATTTCTTACATGATAGAAATTTTATATTTTAAAAAATAATCATTTTAAATGAAATATATTTCATTTAATACACATGATAAATTTTATTTTATATATTATGTATTCTTATAAATTCATTTTTTTCACATTTTATACATGAGAAAATTTTTTAATAAATAAAATAGTATAAAAATTTATATTATCTTGCACAAGAAATAAATTTCATTTTTAAAATATATATTAATATATATGCAATTCACATCATTATGAGGGAAATTTATTTTATCTATGTAATGTTTATGTAAAAGTAAAACTGACTATATATTTTTATGTTTCTATTATATTTATAAAATAAAGAAATTTTATCTCATTGACTAAGATATTTTTTTAAAAAAATGATAAATATCCAATTTTTTTTAATATGAATATATTCTCTCAAAATTTTTCTTATCTCACTCAAAAGGTGAGATGAATTTAAGTCAAAGTCATAAAAACATTTTTTATTTTTTAAAAAAGATTTAAAATAAATTCATCCCAATGAAATGAAATGCATTCCATTTATTATTGAAACAAAATTTTGAACATAAATTATTATTATTATTTTCATATCACTTTTATATTATTATATAAAACTAAATTTTACATGGTTGACCAAGTATAAAAAATTATATATAGAAAATTATAAAATTTAATAATTTTTTGAAGAATATATTATTATAAATATATGTTTTCTCACAAAAAAATGTGCAATTAAAAATATATATAAAAATTAAAAATTAGTTTTTCTATTTTTATAATTATATATTATTACAAATAAAATGTATTTTACCTCACATTGTAAAAAATGAGAACTATAGTTAATGTTATCTAATGGGACTCATAATAATTTATTACATTCAGGGGAAATTAGAAATAGATTTGAAAATAAAAAAAACACACACACACACTCCCTCATATAAGAATACATAGACATGAGACTTCTAGGACACTGGTCAAGGATGATATCAACTGGCTCATGACCTCAACAGAAATAAATTTATATGTTTGATTTAATTATGATATTTTTTTGTAAGTAATTATATATATATATATATATTCATTTTCCAAAAAACATTTTATAGAGTATATCATTATTCTACATGTATAAATTTATCACCAAAAAAATTAAGTTATCACATGTAAAAAAGAGAGAATAAATTAAAACTAAAATAAATAAATTTTTAATGTGATACAAAAGTTGATATGTTAAATTTTAAATTTCAACCTAAATAAATTTCATATATATAATATGATTTATTTATAAATTTTTATCTCATTAATGATTTATTTATTATATATATATTTGTATATATATATTGAAATAAACCTTTTTAGAATAATTTTTTTATATAGGGATGCGTAAATAATATTTAATGATGGATTAAATATAATAAAAATTTAGATAATATATATATATATGTGTGTGTGTATTTATAATAATAATTTTATTAAAAAATTAAAATGTACAAATTATTTTGATTTTCCACATACCAATGTTGAAAAAATGCAGAGAAAAAAATTTGAACACTGTTCATGTTTGGGAAATCATTACATGGAGTGTGAATAATAAAAAGAAATATACTGAATACACATAACAACTATGATCCCCATCGGTTTTCAAAATTTAAAAAATAAGTAATGATAGGATCATATTTTTATACTATGTGAGATAAGGTGTTGTAAAAATATAGAATATTATGGTTAGAATTTTTTTTATTTCATGGTTGTCGTGTTTGATTTTCTTTTCATACTACCTTTGATTACATGAAAAATTGTTTTAATTTTATTTAAATTTATTATTATTTAATGAATTGTATTTGTAATTATTTTCTAGATTTTTATCCTCCTATGTGGGATTGTCTAGGTTGAGCTCCTGTTTGTTTGAGATTGTGTTTGTTGGAATCATGTCAATTGATTTTTTCCCTGTTGTTTCTCATGGATTGATCCACTGTGTTCTTTGGGGTTTTATCCTTAGTGATTGGTTGAGGTTGATCATAAAATGTAGGGGGCATGTTTTTGTGTTTCTCTATGCGCTTCTTCGCTCTCAATATTCAAGTGGAATCTCTATGTCATTGTTTGCACCTATCTGCTACTGTTGTGTGGCCTAGGTGTGTTTCATTGTTATTATGCTAGCATGTGCTTCGGTTTTCTTCTTCCCTCACTCCACTACAAAAATGCACCATGTTTTTTCCATGCCTATTGAAAAATCACTTCTCTTGAGGCATGGTGATCTCCCCAACCTTTAATCAGTGAGGCATTCCCCAGGTTTTGTGGCTCTTGCATTTTGACTTCTATTTTTAGAGAGATTTGAGAGATATCTTGAGTGAGAAGAGGGCGTCCGTTTCTCAGATCCAACCATTTCCTCATGCCTTTTCAACTGATGATTTTTTCCAATGGAGTGATCATCCCTTGATATATCTATAGTGGTCCAGGAATATGAAAATAGGAATTTCTATCCCTGCCAGTTTTGATCATCCATTCAGGTGACTTATTTCGTGTTCTTGGTGTAGGGCCAATCCTGTAAGATTCATTTTTATTCTTCATTGTTGCAATGTGTCTTTTATTTTTATTTTTTTGGTTCTCCTGGGTTTATGTGATTGAGTTCATCAATATTGGATCTTTATTTTACCATCCTTAGGCTTGGTTTGATTGCAGGTCTTGGAGTGACAAGGGCCCCATTCTCAGAAAATTTCTGTAATTATGTTTGTTTTCTTTTCTTATTTCTCTCCTATGCTTGTAAGATTGTAAATTTGTTTTTTTGAATAATAAAAAGATGCTGTGATGATTTTATTTCCATGTATGTAGGTCCAACATGGTCTTAAGAATATAAATTCTATGTTCTTTACATTTTATGTATTTCCTTTATTAATTTTTTGTTTTTATTTCCATTGAATTTATTTTTTATTAATTTTCTTGTTATTCTGTATCACATACTTAAACTAAATACATTTTATGCATTCATTGGGTTAGGTTTTCATCATTCAGACTTTCCTCCACCCCAATAATTGGTATCATAGATCGTGTATCGGTTTTAGGGATGTCTTCGACTATGTTTGAGGTTGAGAAGTTTGGAAGTGTGAATGTTTTTAATTTGCGACGAGTTAAAATGAGAGCTCAGCTTGTCCAAAATGGACTTGTAGACACATAGTTAGGTCTCTATAAATCTATAGTCACCATTTTCAGTTAAGGATGGTTGGTCCCCACCTATGTAGATGTTGACCCTAGCATTCTTGAGAAATCCCAGTGTGTGTTACTTCCATATTTAGGAGACAAGGTCTCACATGATGTTGCTTATGAAATCACTACTAAATCCATTTGGATAAATTTCAAACACTAGTACATGACTAAGTCTATTATTGGACATTTTTATAATAAAATGAGACTTTATACCTTTAAGATTAATTCTAAAACTTCTTTCAAGGTTCACCTTGATGTGTTTAATAATGTTTATATTGATTTAGTTAACATAGTTGTTGAGATAAGTGATGTGGAATAAGCCATTATTTTATTGAACTCCCTTGATGAATCTTTTAATTCATTTAAATTTTTCATGATGTATAATAGAGTGTCTATTAACTTAGAATAAGTTAAAACAATTAGTTTATCTATGGATATTTAGACCCATGGAGTGAAGTAATAGGCTATTGGGGTTAAGATCAAATCCCAGTTGTTGAACACTAGAGGCCCGACTAAGAACAATAGTAGAGAGAGGAAGGGTAAGATCCATTATATGAATTTTTAGAGTTATGAGTGTTTTAATATCAACCATATTAAAATATAATTACTTGAGTTTAAACCTAAGGATAATGCAACCTAGAGTGATGTGGTATGTCCCAGTTTTAACACAGATGATGTCCTATAGTCTGTTTTGTAGCCCTTAGAGTAGATTTAGGCATTAATTTAGGTTTTATTTATTATATGATTCTATGATTGAACCTACATGAAATTTCTAGGGGCCCTTATTAAAAGATAGTGTAAGGATAAGGCTGTTGTCTAAGCTGCTTAGGCTTAGGTGGAGATCTTTCTCCTGTCAACTTGTTATGTGTTTCTACTGCCCCACTAATTCCATTTTTAAGAATATTTAATATAAGTTTTATGGATAATATTTTAAATACTGAGGAGTATTAATATTTAGTTTTATGAGTTTCATATTTTTAGTTCCATTAGTGATTTTAGTGGCCTCTGTTTAGTTGGAGACTCAGGTTTGGGTCCGAAATATCCAGTAAATACTATAGCTATAACTTTTTTTAGGTTTCCAAGAATGTGATAACATTACATTAATTAGGGAGTTTAGAAATGTTCCAATATAGAACATGATAAGGGATAACCATATTTGTATTATTATGTTTGTGCTTTTGGTTTTCTATTTAATGATGCTTTCCCAAACTAGCTGATAAGGTAGGGTAGTTTTTCGAATAAAGATGTTGTATGTTAGATTTATTAAAAAGTGGTTAAAGTAGGTATAAACATTAAAGACCAGGTGATGTGAGGATTTTAATTAAAGATATGAAGAAGAGGTGTGTATTTAAGTTCTATTATAGAAAATGAAAAGAGATACCTTGATATCATAATATATATCAAGGACCTAGTAAAGGATATATACCCTAAATCCTTATATATATGATATATATAGGCTATTTATATGCATGGGGAATATTGTAATGATTCATTATATTGCATGAGATTCTTCTATTTTTCATTCCCAAATAGGCTATCATTAAATGCACCATTTTATTTGATGAAATTCTTAGTAAGAAATTCATTAATAAGATGAAAGTATTTAATGATCATGGAATTAATCGATACATTACAACACATAAATAAATGAGATAACACCCAAGGAGTTTCCTCAATTTATTATATATATTACTACTATGCGATGGAAGGAGGGGTACTTTGATAATTCTTAGACAAACTCGCCAAAACCTATAGCTCTCTTCATCTTCCTCCATTGCACTATGAGGTACTAGGATACTGTGGAGAGAATATTGGATCCCATCCTAATCTTGGACGATTCATTTATTCTTGTGGATACACAAATAAGGATGGATTATCATGTTTTCCACTCATTGAACTTTATCAAACCCATACAATGGAGTTTGAAGATGATTCATTGGCTTCTCTAGGGCTAGGTACGCCAAATTATAAAAGTTCTTCATTTTTGATTTTTATGAAAGTTTCATATTTTTGCGTGGTATTCCTTAGAAAAGGGTTTTATTACTTTGGATTTATTAAACAAGTGTTTTAATCCATATCAAAACCTTTTAGTGTTATCAAAGGAATCCATGTTTATGTTTTGGGAAACTAGTGATGAAATAAAGAAGAAAATTTAAAAACAAAGTAGTGTTATCATATTTTGGATATTTTGTTTTCATAAATGGATTTACCCTTACATAGTTAAGCTATATAAAGGTAACCAACACCTTACCATTAAATAGTAGAGATGCGTAAGGGTAACCAATAATTTACCCTTATGCAGAGTGGTCTACTTAAGGTTCATCATGCCTTACCCTTATGTAGATCGGTCTACGTAAGGGTTACTTGAGTTTATCCTTATGTGCGATGCTGGTACGCAAGGGTAATATGAGTTTTTAAAGGGTTTCATAAGGGTAAGTGAGTTTTTATCAAAGCTATATAAAGGTTACCAACCACTTACCCATAAACAAAATAAGGCTTCATAAAGGTTATACCCATACATAAAGGGTCAGTGTAAGGGTAACCTCTTGGTTACCTTTACGCAAATAGTTTTCATGAAGGTAGTACCCTTACACAGGGATACCTAGAATCCACGTTAAGGTAAATTGAACCTTAACTTTATGTAAAGTGTCCATGTAAGGGTAATATTATTTGTATTCTTACTCAATGTAAGGGTCATAGAAATACACTCTTATATGGACCATCTACGTAAGGGTAGAAGGAAGATTATCATTACACAACGGTACCACATAAGGGTCATGGAGTTATACCTTTATGCAATAGCTCCAAAACTGATTTTCCCTTAATTAAAGTGTTTGGATAAGGGTAAATGGAGGATAACCATATATAGGAATGAATTCCTTCATAAGGGTTATGATAAAATATGTTAAAAATTGTTTTTAACACATTTAATGATTTTAATGGTCTGTAAAATGTTTACAAATCATTATAAAAGGTATTTTGGATTATTTTAATTTATAAAAGGTTTATAAATTAATTAATTATATTTTTTATAATTTATTAAATGTTTATGAAACATTTTTATTCACAAATACTTAATGTTAATATTTTAAATACCTTTTAAATTATACAACAATTCTTATAATATAAAAATAAAATGGTTTATTTAGAAATCAAAAGAAATAATTTATAAACGGTTATAAATTATGAAATAAGGAAAAATATATAGTGTTTATATTTAAATAGTGATTTTTTTATAATTAATTATATTGAATTGTTCAAAATAAAATGGGGCCTTATTTGGGTATTATTTAAGCCACATAAAAAGGTGTTTTGATGATTGATATAATCAAGGATTAAATAATATATATAATTATATGAAACTTAAATTATTTAAATTGTTTATATAATAGAAATTGGATTACAAATTTTTTATAATTCATATAATATCATATATTTAAAATGAAAAATTATATATAATGATAAAATTATAGAATGTCCATAATGTTAAAATATGAAATTATAAATTTTTTATAAATATATTTTATATTCAAATTTTTCATAAATGTTTTTATCATGTTTAAATATTTTAATTTTTCATTTATATTTAATGGTTATTTCCTGTTTTATACATATTTAGTAATTGTTTTAAGAAATAAAAATATTGTGTATGCTTTAGTTTATAATGTTAAAATGTTTCTAGGATAGAACCTTGTATTTTTATGCTAGTAATGACTACAAAATGAATTTAGTTTTTCATCTACCTTGACATCAGTTTTTAATTGAAGTTCTGAACTTGAATTTAGTTATTGAAAATTATTTGTATATATCTGGTGTTTAGATTTATGAGGAATTTTGATTCTCTCTTGAGTAAAGTATCCCTAGGTAAAGGAACCTAGGATCATACTGCCTACATACCTGAAGGCCCATTCCTTATCTAGGAAAGTGAATGTGGTTGAATATTTGTCTCTTTGATATTACTCATGATTATAACTCTACACCTTTACATGATGTGTTTATATACATTATGCATATGATGCATCTGGATATGTTTGAATATGTTTGATTTCTTTTTTTGGGTAAGTAACAGAAACTTATGGGATGTGAAAAGAGTTACACATCAATATGGATTGAATATTTTTGTGTGTGTAGGGAATATGATTCCAAACTAAATTACTAGAAGCATGCGTACATAAAAGGAAATAAAATGAGACAAAATGGTGAGATTAAAATCCCCTTTAAATATTAAGTGTTAGATTCCTTCCAAAACAGCACTAATCAAGACCTCGATCATCCAACTGGGTAGGTAATTAAAAATATGGGTTCCACTAGATTATATTGTGTAAATTAATCAAGGACAAGTGACATTAGAACATCCTTGGGTAGGTCATGCTAAAGTAGGGTACCCCGGTATTGTCCTTTGTTAGCCAGTTGTTGGTGCTTGTTTTGGGTTACAATTGTTGAGAGACCCTAATGGGATTAGGTTACTCAAGGAATAGATTTATGTTCGTATATATGATGGATTGTAAAATGTGTTGTCTTCTATACTATCCAAGAATCATATATGATATTATTGGGATGATTCCCTGCCTAAATAACTAAGCTGTGATAGACTCATTACTTAGTAAAATATGTACCTTGGATCACTAATGGATATGATGAATTTTAAAAGGGGTTATCATTTTATTGGGTGAAAATTTAATTTAATTAATCATTAAATAGATAATAATAATACATGATACTAATATGATAAAATATTTTGTTTTAGATAATATCACCCTCAAAATCATCAAGCTAAAATTTATAGCTAGTCCATGAAGTGGAGAAACATAATGTAAGTATCTCTTATGAATGGTAACTTAAAAACAGATCTTATGAAATATTGGTAATTTAACAAAAGTTCTTAAAAAAAATTATATGTGTTAGAATAGTTCCTTTCTTATAAAAAAAGTGTTTAAGTTGTTCAACAAGTGAATATAGATGCTTATAGAAGTATAAAGTGATTTATTTAAAGGTTTAAAAGATATTAGATTCAAAATTACCAAAGGAATATTATTCTCCACTCATATACTCAATATGATTGGGTACATAAATGATTTTAGTCTCATATACTCAATATTATTTGGTATGTCAAATGATATTCAATATGATTGAATATTCTAGATGACTTGATAAGGCTAAAGGTTTCCTTAAATATTTATTGGTTAAAAATATCAATTCTATTATTTTGATAGATATATGATATCAATTGTATGATTTTAAAAGTTTTGTAATTATAAAATGGATTATTAAATCTTTGATAAACTTGTTACAAGGTGTGTATGATCTCATTTAGCTTTTTATAAGAGCATGTAAACAATAGTTTTTTATATAAAATGAGGTGGGCGTTTTTAATACAAATGTTTTATGATTTGTTTAGTTCTATAACATGATTTAAGGAGAGACTAAAAATGGATTGTTCTAGTTAGGGAAATTATCCTATTGTCACTTATGGAAATTTTTTGATAAAGTTAATAAATTCAATTAATATTTCTTGATATTCTCAATGTGTGGATGAACATGGCATAAAATGTCTGGATTTTAGTAATACATGGACATCATAAGTGGTTAAAAGTTCAAACCAGAAGAATAAAAGTCAGTTGAAAATTTCAAAAATGTTTCTTCAAGAAGCTAGTCAAGGTCATTAAAACCTATGATTATTAGGAAATTCAGTGTGATTGGATTATCCAAAATATACCTGAAAGAGTTTAAAAAAATCCATAGAATGTTTATGTTAGTTATGAATGTTATAGAAATTAATTCTTCAAATTTTTTTCATATATGATAGAAAATGTATATTTTATAAGTACTTTAAATATACATGAGTTTAAAAACAAAGGAATAATTTTTTGTGCTTGTAGTTTAAATTCATGGAGAAAAGAGTTTATATATCTAAATGTAAAGGATAGTACCAAGCTCAGATGAATCTAGGTAAACGATATGTATCTTCATCTCATTTCTCTTATGTGACAAGGGAATATGTTCGATAATAAAGTTTGTTATGAACATGTATGAGATGCTTAAATGGATATGTATGGTTTATGATTATTCAATTTCTATAACATGTTTTGAGAAGAAAATATGCATAAAAGTGTTTATCCAGGATAAAGTGTTTATCTAACTATTTGTTAAAATATGTGAGAATGTGTTCCTTCCACTCATAAATAGTATACTTTATTAAAGTATTATTTTCAAATTAAAAAGTTTCAAACACATATCATACCATATATGATATGGGTGTTGGTCCCAAAAAAATTCACAAGGAATCTCAGGAAGCTATTATAAAATTGGGAAATCTATAATCAAATCAAGTGAACTTTTCATGGAGTTAAAATTGGTAAAGTATGTGGAACTGCAAAGAAGACAGTTCATTCCACATAGAACACACACTATGTGGGACCACTTCTCTATATGGAATTACCATAATCAAAAGTTATTGTGGGGAGTAGTAGTAATTCCACAACCCTATAAATTAATATTCATTTAAATTGAATGTCATATTTTCTATTCCCTAACAAATAACTTTTAATTTGTAGCATGGGTCATATTTTCCACACCCCCTTAAATTAATTTTTATTTATGGTACAAGTTATATCTTCCATTCCCCCACAAAAAAAAATTATTTTTGGTTTGATGAGGTAGTTTTATTATCTGTTGCACAGAAGCAGGTGAGATCTAAAGTCATATGACCTTTTGAGAAAAATTATTATTCTCTACCCTATAAATACCTAATCTTCTCACCAGAATAGACACACACAGAGTGGATGTATAGAAAATATAGAAGATCTAATAATAATGATCTAGATAATTTATGAAGATAATTCATTTTAAACATACCGCAAAGTGAAAAGAGATCCTAGAAAAAGGATCCTTGGCTATGAGTCCAACCCGTGAAGGATATCACAAAGGGATATCCTTCACGAGAAGATGAATCTCTGGTATGTAATGGGGTATCCTTAGGGTATTTTCTCCTCATACTCTCACTAACTTCCTTTCATGTAACATTCAACCTCATATTGGCCCCTTTGTAAACTGTCAAAATGGATCCCTTTGATCAATGCTGAAACTTGATAATGGAATTAATGAGACATATCGCATGGACACAAGATCCATCAATCTTGGAGATGAGACACATCAGCATATCCCTATCATGATTGTTCATTACATTGGTAAAATATTCCACACACTTATCCTACCAAATAGGTAAGGCCCTCAGGATTTTAAAAATGTGCATCCCCTCGATAATGAAAACTTTAAACTTGGAGGTAGTGGTAGGGACCTTTCATTTTCGAATAGTGAGGGGAACCACTCTTATTTCCCTTTAATGAGGTCTAGATTCATATCCTCATATCATCCTCTCTAAAAATGATAAAAGGGAACCCATTCTAGAGTAATACCCAAGCCTTTCTTGTAGGACATATCCCTCCTTCCATACCCTAAACCTTTCCCATGAGTAAGTGAATGAGATTGTGTAAAATTCTAGATATTACACTTCCTATTGTTTCTCACACCAAACATGACTCACATTGGATAATATGTTAGTGGCGATCACATCACTACCACAATAAAATATTCTCAAATGGGCCTCTTACTAGGTGTAATCCCCAAACCGCATGACCATCCTCTCAAAGGTCTATGTCCCCTACAAGAAACACCTTCAGAGATCCATATTCCCAATGACGTAACTTTGGGCCTCCTTTATAGGTGTTAGCCCCAACACTACCAGAATACATGTTATTTGAAATTATTTAATAATGAGATACACATGAATCCTCTCTAAGGTTCAAACCAACACCTCCAATCCGCTATAATTCTTATTGGTCTATATTCTCAGTAAAATCATGTCCCCACTAAGGAGGCTATATTCCTTTTAGGTTCTTTCCACCTTATCATCATTGTCCCAAATCCCTAGTGAAGGTCATCTCATCATAGGTCCATATTCCCTACTAGATCAACCATCAAGGTCTACCCATACGTAAGTCCTAAGCCATATTTGACTAGGAACATCTTATCTAGGTGTCCTCATTTCATAATGTTAAACTATATGGTATGGTCCCTGTCACCATACCTTAAAAGGTATGAAGTGTCCCATTAAGTGGCAATGAACTATGGGAATTTTGATTCCGTTCATGAGGGTATGTAGGAATCTATTCTCATGAGGCCAATCCTGATATCAAATAACAACCACCTCCCTAGATTGAAACAAAATTTAGAGCACCCAATTATGAGGCTTTAAATCATATTAATTTAAAGTAAAGTATTGAAAAGTCTATAAAAATATAAAGTAGAGAACCTCTGATATGTACATATTTTTCCATCTGTGGATAACATCAGATACATACAGATGGTTCTATTGTTGGAGAACCTACGATACATATAGATGGTTAATATTACATGTATATATAATTGATTGAAAATGAAAAGGGTGACCATTATTATATTAGGTTTATAAAGGATGATTGAATATGACTTAAATATATAATAGAGTGCCTAAGTAGAAAATAATTTACCCCTAAAAGGGTGTGATGAGCACGACATCACATCTTCTTAACCAATGTGAATTACTAAGAATCATTAGAAAGATGCCCAGTAATCACCAACCTTTGGAAAGCTGATCTATATCATGGATACAAGAACCATTGGGTGTTTCTGGTTCCATGAATAAACCCCATTGGGAACTAACCCAAAAACAGACACGAAACAAAAATGGTGAACTTGAAGTTAATATTTCATTTACTCAAATAACTATATCACCCACACGTTGGTCCATTTCATCTCATATATTTACCTGAAGTGTAAAAATGTTCCCAACATGGATCTCTCAAAGAAATCAACCAGCATGTGATTATCTACTAGTGATTCTACTTTTAAGAGTTTCTTTGTGTTTTTAATACCTTTAATCATATACATAAATAAAAAATTCAATCTATTATGACATATTTCCTTCAAAAATAGATGTATGCATCCACTATCACACAACCTGGATCTCATCTAACCAGAAGATGTTGTCTCCCACTAGACACCTATAACATCAGGTGCTGAACATGATGATCTAGGAGTACTACCTCAATGGTACTATCCCAACCTTATTGGCCATACTTTAATCCATCTAGGACATAAATCTTTTCCACCCATCTACCCAACAAGAATCACTCATTTTTGTTTCAAACCGTTTCAAGAGACATTCCCCAAAATAAAAAAACAATTTACTCCCTTACATGAGGGAGGTGGATGTAGAGGCCAATAAAAGCCTCATCACTGTGGTATAGGAGTCCCCCCAAAGGTTTTCTTATAGTATTTACCTCTACCACATCATGTGTAGTTAAGTTCTCAACATGACATGGATGCTACTATGTGGGCCTCAACCCAGGCCACCGAGGGTCGAGTACCCAGGGCACCCCTCTAAGGGAGGAAAACAATCAACTAGGATAGGTCTCACAACCTCATTACTTCCATGGAAGAGAACCGATATATGGTAGAAATATTCATGTAGGAAAATATCCCTTAAAACAACCAACAAGCCTACCAATACTGTAAAGACCCGTAAAATTCAAGGGAAATTTTTTCTTAATTTTCTTTAGAATTTTACAAGAGCGCGGTTTCTGACGGCACTTGATTCCGAGGCCCGGAGTGCCCGGAATTAATTTCCGAAGTTTGGCTCGGGTACGTTCAGTGAACGAACGAGCGGGAATTCCTAACTTTTGATCCGGTGCTCAGAATTGAAATCCGAGGGCACCGATGAACTCGCAGCGCCGATTTTCACTTAAAGAGACCTTTTCAGGAGTTGCGTTTGTTGCGGGTTGAAAGTTAGTTTTGGGGATTAAAAGATAAGTAAAATAAAATTGTGTGTGAATTTTATTTTATTCGTGGTGGTTAGACTCTCTCATGGGAAGTTGTTGGTGGGGCCCACAACCACCCAACTTCCCATGTGTGGTTATGAGGGAGGTGGGGCCCACACGAACCCCCACCTTTTCAAGTTCCCTAACTCCCCTCTCCCCCTCTTAAAGGCTTGACATCTTAACTTCTATTTAATTATACAACTCATGTATATTAAATAAGTGAGTTAATTTTTGGAGTTATCCATTTTGAATTTCAAACCTTTGAAATTCTTTGTTAAGTTTTGATTAAATTAAGTTCTTCTCTCTTTTTGTTGGGTTAGAACGCTTGGGCCACCTTGAGAGCTTTTGAGAGATTCTTCTTCATCTTCAAACTTTGACGAAGAACACGAAGAACTTCTTCGCCGAAGAACACGGTTCTTCCGCGACGCCAAATCCGCGACGTGACGTTCTTCTTCCGCATCATCTCCTCCGCGACGGTTTCCCGCGACGAACACCATCGACAACGACTCTTCCTCCGACGTCAAAGGAATCGACACCGATATTCCACGACTACGTCAACGTGCGACTATCGAGGTAGGGGTTCTTGAGTTCGTTGTTTTTCTTTATTATTTGACTTTCCTCAAGACTTGACGAAGAACGCTCAAGTTCCGACGAAGAACGCCGCTCTGCTCTTCTTCGTCTTCCGTGTCAACGAGAGAGAACACCGCTTCTTCCTCGGACAACCTTCGTCGGCGTACGAGGTTTCGCCAACGACGTGTCTCTTCGGGCGCATTCCTTCGTCATCGGATTTGACGAACGGCTACCGCGACGCCCGACCTCCGCGACCTCACCTCCTGTGGCCGTTGACGAATGCCGAGTTGTTAAATGAGGTAGGGGTTGTTGTTTTATTCTTTAATTATTCCATTTCTTGCTCATGGATCGCTTGTCTACGTGAGGCTTTTGATTATTTTATATAAGTGTTATGGTTTAACGTGAGGGGGGGGGGGGGGGGGGGGGGCGGACCGTATGAACACGGCCGAACCCCCCTCCATCGTTCATGTTGTTTATTCTTGCGGGCGGAAGCAAGGTGGCGTGGTGCCGTCGCACCACGCGGATAATTGTACGTTTAACTTACGCGATGCCGTCGCGCGCGCACCATGGAAGAAACAACAAGAATGTGACGCCGTCGCGCCGCGTTGAATGAATATCAAAGCACGACGAAGGGGCGCGGTGCCGTCGCACCGTGCCGGACGACGAACACCGCGGTCGGTTCCGGGCCGCGGCGGGACGAGGAGACCGCGGCCGGTTCCGGGCCGCGGCGGAAGAAAAGACCGGCGGCCGGGCCGCCGGCGTCGGAAGCCGAAGGGGGGGACCGGAAATTCCGGTCCCGTTTGAGAAAACCGGCCGGCCAGCTGGCCGGCCGGATGTCTTAAAAACCGGGGGAATTAATCCCCCGGCCAACCCATAAAAACCCCCCTCTTTAAGAGGGGGGGGGGGGGTTCTTTGAAGGAGGGGGGCAGCCGGCCCCCTCGGTTCCGCACCAGCAGGCCCCCTCATGTGAGGGGGCGGTTTGATTCAAAACCGGCGCGGCACGTGCCGCGCCGCCAGGGGGGAAAAGCGGGGGAGGGCGGGGGTCTCACCCGCGCGCCGCCTGCGTGCCCAGCGCGCCGCCGCGCCGCCCCAGCGCACCGCCGCGCCGCCTCCGCGCGCCGCCGCGCCGCCTCCGCGCGCCGCCGCGCCGCCTCAGCGCGCCGCCGCGCCGCCACCGGCCGCCGCCGCCGCCCCAGGGGGGGGGAGGGGGTCGGGCCGGGTCGGCCCGGACCCGGACCCCCCCGTTTCGAACCAGAATCGGTTTTTGGGCTATATCTTGAGCCTCGGACCTCCGAATGATGAACCGTCTGCGGCAACGCGATCCTTGGATCGAGACGGTCGTTTCGGTATATCGCACTCAAGGTTTCGGATTACTTTGAGTTCGGCCGGGTTGGTTCGTTCACGAAACCAACCGGGCCTTCGGAGCAGAAACGCTCATATCTCGAGCTACGAACGTCCGATTGACGCGCCGTCAGTCGCGATGTGTTCCTCTTAGTGAGACGGATCTTTTGACATACTCCGCCCGAGGTTTGGACGCAGGTGGAGTACGGCCGGGTTGGTTCGTTCACGAAACCAACCGGGCCCTCGGAGCGGGAACACTCATATCTTGAGCTCCGGACGTCCGATTGACGTGCCGTCGACTTTGATGGAATCCTCTAAGTTGGACGGATCTTTTGGCTTACTCCGCTCGAGGTTTGGGTGCCGATGGAGTACGGTCGGGTTGGTTCGTACACGAAACCAACCGGACCCCTGGAACGAAAAAGCCAATAACTCACAGACCGGGCGTCCGATTGACGCGCCGTCTGTTGCGATAACTTCCTGTTGACGATACGGAACTTTTGACATACTCCGCCCGAGTTTTGGATACAGTTGGAGTATGGCCGGGTTGGATCGTATCTGAAATCCCACCGGCCCCTGGAACGGAAAAGCTGATATCTTTCAGACAGGACGTCCGTTTGACGAACCGTCAGCGGCGTTGATGATCACGATGAGAAACGGTCCCTATGAGCATACCCTATGAGATTTCAGGGTACAGTTGAGATTTGGCCGGGTTTGGTTCGCTCACGAAACCAACCGGGCCCTCGGGACGAAAAGGCTAATAACTCACAGACCGGGCGTCCGTTTGACGCGCCGTCTGTTGCGTTGAGACTCCTTTGACGAAGCGGACGTTTGAGATACTTCTTCGTGGGACTTGTGATACTTGGAGTATCGACTAGTAGCTCGTGGAGCGGACCCTCCCGGAGACGAGCGTGCAGAGTACGGAGACCGTGTAATTGGCTGAGACCTGACGACTGCTTGACCGACTCGACTTGGAGTGAGTCGACTAGCCCAGTGGACGGAGCACTACTTTCTGAGGTGCAGACCCATGGCGGACGGAGCACTACGTGTGTGACAGTGCAGACCCGCGGTACTCGTCCGGAGAGTACCTCAGCAGGCTACTAGGGGGTGTGCACTACTGTGTTTGGGTGACATACCTCGGCGGGGAGCACTACTGTGTCTGGGTGGCTGACCCGCAGTACTCGACAGGAGGAGTACTTCAGCAGTCTTAGGTTAGTGAGCAGTACCTCGGAGTCGTGACAGGACTACTGCACACTTCAGAGACGGGGCTCTTTAGCAGTTACGGTTTCGATAATGAAAATCCTGGTTTGAGCTGAGTCAATGATCTTTGTGTTTCCTCATGATTGAGATGGGTCGCTTGATAACTTAGGTATATGTATGGGCATTTACCTGGGTAATGGTTATCCGTTGATTTCATAAACTTGTTATAAACTGTGTGGACTTGTACTGTTATCCTGTGTGGATTTACTGTTTACTCTTCTTTGTGGATTGGGTTGTTCTTGGTCTCGGTGTTGGAGCCGAACGGAAATTGGTGACATAGGTATATGTATGGGCATATACCTAATCAATACTGGATGTTACTTCATGATTGTATCCTTCATGTGGTTTATCCTTTGTGGATTTCGGGAGACCTTCGAGGGTCTCGAGGTCCCTACTGAGTATCTTATACTCACCCCTGCACGGGTTATGCCCGCACTTCGTTGTGTTGGTTGCAGACGACAGACAGCGCTGACTGCGGTTGAGGCTTACGGAGTAGGTCGGTACCCGGAGGAGGACCACTGAGCGGGACGTGCTCGGAGCGGACAGTTGGACCCGAGGAGTTGTGGAGCTATCTGTACCTACCCTTCAGGTAGGATCCGTGGTGGACGATCCAGGAGCTGAGCCATCTGTACCTACCCTTCAGGTAGGAATCGAGGAGGACGTTCCAGGAGCTGCTTGTACTTTCAGTTGCTGTTTTCCCTTTCGAGTTGTACTTTACTTTACAGTTGGGCTTGTATTTCCGGCCCCTTTACTTCAGCACAGTTGTTCTAGTTTTGTGTACTGCTTTACTTCCGCTTGTTACTCTGAGGTGCTTGTTTACTTTTTTTAAGGCAATGCCTTCCCTTTTTACTGGGATTTTACGCCTTGGTGCTAGTCGCCAGCCCCTGGCCTATGGAAGGCGGGCTTGGGGTAGTCACGGCACGGGCCCCGAGGGCGGGTCGTGACAAATTGGTATCAGAGGCGGTCGGTTCTACTGCAGACTCTGATCTTTTTTTCTATGTGAAGCAATAGTGTTTAGTGTATTGAGTGTGGTTATCAGTCCAGGGAGTCCAGTGTTGGTGCGGCGGCCGACGTATCCATACACCAGGACCCTGACTTCTGATTTCCGACTTAATGCATGAAAACACTGATTGCGTGTGTGTTTCCCAAAAGGTTTAAAGTCAGCTCAAACCAGGTCAGCTCACCAGGTATAAATCGTTGACCATGACACAACTGTTCAGGATGTCACCATGCAGATAGTTAGCTGGAGTTCCGAGAGAGTTCTCGATGATGGCCCACCGAGCAGCGAGACTCCAGTGCAGGGCCCTTTTTCAGTGTTGGCACCTTCGGGTGGTGTACCAGCAGCACCACCACCCGTTAGGCAGCAGATGCCACTAGCTGACGGTGCACGCTAGCAGAGCGCGATGCACGAGTTCCAGCAGTAGAGGCCTCTGAGGATACGAGGCGAGACAGATTTCCCAGGCAGCAGTGGACTGGATGGAGGCGATTGCTAGAGTTCTACGCCTAGCTTTGATACTAGTAGAGCGGATGATGATCTTAACTCCTGGTGTTTCCAGTGAGTGACCATGAGGTTGGTCCTTATAGTAATGAGGCTTCGGTACGCGAACCGATACCTAGGATAGTACCTACGGGTAGTGCGCCAGCTATGTCACTACCTGTTGGTCAGCAGACACTACCGACGGTACCGGTAGCAGAGACTCATAGGCTTAGTGCCTTACTTATGTTTTAACATCAGATGTCCCTCAAGTTTCGAGGTGAGCCTGACTCGTAGGCGGCTGAGGACTGGCTTAAGGAGGTGGTTGTGAGTTTTCTGGAGCTAATACAGCTTCGACAGTACGACATGTCGGAAGCAGAGCACTCAACGTGGCTTACCAATCAATCTTGGTACTCGTTGGTTACGATGTGATCAGTTCTTTAGACTCGAACTTCTGAGCGAAGTGTGTCTAAAGGACATCCAAACCATTTCTTTTCCTCTATGCATTCCTACCTATGTTAGGATGCTAGAGAGAACCTTTGTGGTTGTGAACGTTAGCAGTGAAAGGCAGGAAACTAGCGCCAGTCTCAGAGACTCGGGCGTGTAAAATGTTTCAGGAGGAGGAAGTGCTAAGGACAGATGAATCTGCAGGGTAGAAGACGTGGAAGCAGAGCTTGGAGAGCAGCATGTGGTGGTGTACATTTCGACATGTTACGACCACCCGACTTAGTAGTCCCCGCCAGGCTCAGGGAGCAGGAGGGCTGGGGAGGAGAATAGCTGCATTGCGGTCAAGGAGTGTGACCCAGGAGCTCTAAGAATGATTCGGGGTACGAATTATGTCTACTACGAGCTGCCATATCTATAGACATAGGAACCAATCATTCTACCCTTCCACGAATCATGTCCCAGACCTAGAGGTTCCGGGTAAGCCGTAGACTTGACCCTCACGTCTGGAGATACCTTTGGGAGGAGACTCGATAATCACGCTTACGCCGACGGTGTGATTTGACCTCGAGGCGAGAGTTTCGGTTGGAATCTCTTGGTGGCAGCGTAGAGGCCTTACGACGTTGATCTGAGTATGGTTTTGATTCACAAATCATACCCCGGTTGACTGTTTTAGGCAAACGTCGGAATGAGTTTTCCTTGGTCGGCGAAAAGGAAACCCTGGGCAGCACATGTTAAACTCAGGCATAAGAGGGTGTGACCGATCACTCTTGAGTTGGTCAACCCTACCCTTGTGTAGTAGGGGTTTTTAGTTTCAGTTCTAAAAAGGGAAATCTCTTGAGTTCGAGGGTGACGAACACGTTCTTATACGGTCTCACCCCGATGAGGTTTCGGAGATGTGGCCGAGGCGGCATGTTATCTCCGAAGTTCGATGGACCCTTTTGATCTTCAGCAGGGTAGGCGAGGAGGTTTACCGCTTGACCCTACCACCTCAGTCGCACCGGGTGCATAATGTCCACTACGTGTCTCAGCTGTGGAGATACGTGTATGTTTCTTCACACGTCATCGACCCCGGGGAGTTGGACGTCGATGACAGGGCGACAAGCACAGAGATTCTAGTAGAGATTGAGGATCGACAGGAGCATGTTCTACGTGAACGGTTGCTTCCTCTGGGGTGCTTCTCGGGTAGCACGAGATCTTCAGGTGAGCATATGGGAGCGTAAAGCTCAGTTGCGTGCTCAGTACTACTTTGTTTCCCTTAAGTGTGAGTTGAACCTTTACGGGGACGTAAAGCCCTGAGGTGGGAGTAATGTAAAGACCCGTAAAATTCAAGGGAAAATTTTTCTTAATTTTCTTTAGAATTTTACAAGAGCGCGGTTTCTGACGGCACTTGATTCCGAGGCCCGGAGTGCCCGGAATTAATTTCCGAAGTTTGGCTCGGGTACGTTCAGTGAACGAACGAGCGGGAATTCCTAACTTTTGATCCGGTGCTCGGAATTGAAATCCGAGGGCACCGATGAACTCGCAGCGCCGATTTTCGCTTAAAGAGACCTTTTCGGGAGTTGCGTTTGTTGCGGGTTGAAAGTTAGTTTTGGGGATTAAAAGATAAGTAAAATAAAATTGTGTGTGAATTTTATTTTATTCGTGGTGGTTAGACTCTCTCATGGGAAGTTGTTGGTGGGGCCCACAACCACCCAACTTCCCATGTGTGGTTATGAGGGAGGTGGGGCCCACACGAACCCCCACCTTTTCAAGTTCCCTAACTCCCCTCTCTCCCTCTTAAAGGCTTGACATCTTAACTTCTATTTAATTATACAACTCATGTATATTAAATAAGTGAGTTAATTTTTGGAGTTATCCATTTTGAATTTCAAACCTTTGAAATTCTTTGTTAAGTTTTGATTAAATTAAGTTCTTCTCTCTTTTTGTTGGGTTAGAACGCTTGGGCCACCTTGAGAGCTTTTGAGAGCTTCTTCTTCATCTTCAAACTTTGACGAAGAACACGAAGAACTTCTTCGCCGAAGAACACGGTTCTTCCGCGACGCCAAATCCGCGACGTGACGTTCTTCTTCCGCATCATCTCCTCCGCGACGGTTTCCCGCGACGAACACCATCGACAACGACTCTTCCTCCGACGTCAAAGGAATCGACACCGATATTCCACGACTACGTCAACGTGCGACTATCGAGGTAGGGGTTCTTGAGTTCGTTGTTTTTCTTTATTATTTGACTTTCCTCAAGACTTGACGAAGAACGCTCAAGTTCCGACGAAGAACGCCGCTCTGCTCTTCTTCGTCTTCCGTGTCAACGAGAGAGAACACCGCTTCTTCCTCGGACAACCTTCGTCGGCGTATGAGGTTTCGCCAACGACGTGTCTCTTCGGGCGCATTCCTTCGTCATCGGATTTGACGAACGGCTACCGCGACGCCCGACCTCCGCGACCTCACCTCCCGCGGCCGTTGACAAATGCCGAGTTGTTAAATGAGGTAGGGGTTGTTGTTTTATTCTTTAATTATTCCATTTCTTGCTCATGGATCGCTTGTCTACGTGAGGCTTTTGATTATTTTATATAAGTGTTATGGTTTAACGTGAGGGGGGGGGGGGGGGGGGGGGGCGGACCGCATGAACACGGCCGAACCCCCCTCCATCGTTCATGTTGTTTATTCTTGCGGGCGGAAGCAAGGTGGCGTGGTGCCGTCGCACCATGCGGATAATTGTACGTTTAACTTACGCGATGCCGTCGCGCGCGCACCATGGAAGAAACAACAAGAACGTGACGCCGTCGCGCCGCGTTGAATGAATATCAAAGCACGGCGAAGGGGCGCGGTGCCGTCGCACCGCGCCGGAGGACGAACACCGCGGCCGGTTCCGGGCCGCGGCGGGACGAGGAGACCGCGGCCGGTTCCGGGCCGCGGCGGAAGAAAAGACCGGCGGCCGGGCCGCCGGCGTCGGAAGCCGAAGGGGGGGACCGGAAATTCCGGTCCCGTTTGAGAAAACCGGCCGGCCAGCTGGCCGGCCGGATGTCTTAAAAACCGGGGGAATTAATCCCCCGGCCAACCCATAAAAACCCCCCTCTTTAAGAGGGGGGGGGGGGGCGGTTCTTTGAAGGAGGGGGGCAGCCGGCCCCCTCGGTTCCGCACCAGCAGGCCCCCTCATGTGAGGGGGCGGTTTGATTCAAAACCGGCGCGGCACGTGCCGTGCCGCCAGGGGGGAAAAGCGGGGGAGGGCGGGGGTCTCACCCGCGCGCCACCTGCGTGCCCAGCGCGCCGCCGCGCCGCCCCAGCGCACCGCCGCGCCGCCTCCGCGCGCCGCCGCGCCGCCTCCGCGCGCCGCCGCGCCGCCTCCGCGCGCCGCCGCGCCGCCTCCGCGCGCCGCCGCGCCGCCTCCGCGCGCCGCCGCGCCGCCTCCGCGCGCCGCCGCGCCGCCTCCGCGCGTCGCCGCGCCGCCTCAGCGCGCCGCCGCCGGCCGCCGCGCCGCCACCGGCCGCCGCCGCCGGCCGCCGCGCCGCCACCGGCCGCCGCCGCCGGCCGCCGCGCCGCCACCGGCCGCCGCCGCCGGCCGCCGCGCCGCCACCGGCCGCCGCCGCCGGCCGCCGCGCCGCCACCGGCCGCCGCCGCCGGCCGCCGCGCCGCCCCCGGCCGCCGCCGCCGGCCGCCGCCGCCGCCCCAGGGGGGGGGTCGGGCCGGGTCGGCCCGGACCCGGACCCCCCCGTTTCGAACTAGAATCGGTTTTTGGGCTATATCTTGAGCCTCGGACCTCCGAATGACGAACCGTCTGCGGCAACGCGATCCTTGGATCGAGACGGTCGTTTCGGTATATCGCACTCAAGGTTTCAGATTACTTTGAGTGCGGCCGGGTTGGTTCGTTCACGAAACCAACCGGGCCTTCGGAGCGGAAACGCTCATATCTCGAGCTACGAACGTCCGATTGACGCGCCGTCAGTCGCGATGTGTTCCTCTTAGTGAGACGGATCTTTTGACATACTCCGCCCGAGGTTTGGACGCAGGTGGAGTACGGCCGGGTTGGTTCGTTCACGAAACCAACCGGGCCCTCGGAGCGGGAACGCTCATATCTTGAGCTCCGGACGTCCGATTGACGTGCCGTCGACTTTGATGGAATCCTCTAAGTGGGACGGATCTTTTGGCTTACTCTGCTCGAGGTTTGGGTGCCGATGGAGTACGGTCGGGTTGGTTCGTACACGAAACCAACCGGACCCCTGGAACGAAAAAGCCAATAACTCACAGACCGGGCGTCCGATTGACGCGCCGTCTGTTGCGATAACTTCCTGTTGACGATACGGAACTTTTGACATACTCCGCCCGAGTTTTGGATACAGTTGGAGTATGGCCGGGTTGGATCGTATCTGAAATCCCACCGGCCCCTGGAACGGAAAAGCTGATATCTTTCAGACAGGACGTCCGTTTGACGAACCGTCAGCGGCGTTGATGATCACGATGAGAAACGGTCCATATGAGCATACCCTATGAGAGTTCAGGGTACAGTTGAGATTTGGCCGGGTTTAGTTCGCTCACGAAACCAACCGGGCCCTCGAGACGAAAAGGCTAATAACTCACAGACCGGGCGTCCGTTTGACGCGCCGTCTGTTGCGTTGAGACTCCTTTGACGAAGCGGACGTTTGAGATACTTCTTCGTGGGACTTGTGATACTTGGAGTATCGACTAGTAGCTCGTGGAGCGGACCCTCCCGGAGACGAGCGTGCAGAGTACGGAGACCGTGTAACTGGCTGAGACCTGACGACTGCTTGACCGACTCGACTTGGAGTGAGTCGACTAGCCCAGTGGACGGAGCACTACTTTCTGAGGTGCAGACCCATGGCGGACGGAGCACTACGTGTGTGACAGTGCAGACCCGCGGTACTCGTCCGGAGAGTAC
Source organism: Viscum album (assembly GCA_963277665.1). Taxonomy (NCBI): domain Eukaryota; kingdom Viridiplantae; phylum Streptophyta; class Magnoliopsida; order Santalales; family Viscaceae; genus Viscum; species Viscum album. The sequence goes on from OY728155.1 coordinate 103,431,684, forward strand.
CTCAGCAGGCTACTAGGGGGTGTGCACTACTGTGTTTGGGTGACATACCTCGGCGGGGAGCACTACTGTGTCTGGGTGGCTGACCCGCAGTACTCGACAGGAGGAGTACTTCAGCAGTCTTAGGTTAGTGAGCAGTACCTCGGAGTCGTGACAGGACTACTGCACACTTCAGAGACGGGGCTGTTCAGCAGTTACGGTTTCGATAATGAAAATCCTGGTTTGAGCTGAGTCAATGATCTTTGTGTTTCCTCATGATTGAGATGGGTCGCTTGATAACTTAGGTATATGTATGGGCATTTACCTGGGTAATGGTTATCCGTTGATTTCATAAACTTGTTATAAACTGTGTGGACTTGTACTGTTATCCTGTGTGGATTTACTGTTTACTCTTCTTTGTGGATTGGGTTGTTCTTGGTCTCGGTGTTGGAGCCGAACGGAAATTGGTGACATAGGTATATGTATGGGCATATACCTAATCAATACTGGATGTTACTTCGTGATTGTATCCTTCATGTGGTTTATCCTTTGTGGATTTCGGGAGACCTTCGAGGGTCTCGGGGTCCCTACTGAGTATCTTATACTCACCCCTGCACGGGTTATGCCCGCACTTCGTTGTGTTGGTTGCAGACGACGGACAGCGCTGACTGCGGTTGAGGCTTACGGAGTAGGTCGGTACCCGGAGGAGGACCACTGAGCGGGACGTGCTCGGAGCGGACAGTTGGACCCGAGGAGTTGTGGAGCTATCTGTACCTACCCTTCAGGTAGGATCCGTGGTGGACGATCCAGGAGCTGAGCCATCTGTACCTACCCTTCAGGTAGGAATCGAGGAGGACGTTCCAGGAGCCGCTTGTACTTTCAGTTGCTGTTTTCCCTTTCGAGTTGTACTTTACTTTACAGTTGGGCTTGTATTTCCGGCCCCTTTACTTCAGCACAGTTGTTCTAGTTTTGTGTACTGCTTTACTTCCGCTTGTTACTCTGAGGTGCTTGTTTACTTTTTTTAAGGCAATGCCTTCCCTTTTTACTGGGATTTTACGCCTTGGTGCTAGTCGCCAGCCCCTGGCCTATGGAAGGCGGGTTGGGGTAGTCACGGCACGGGCCCCGAGGGCGGGTCGTGACAAATACTATCTATAAATACTCGGATAAGGTCATCAGCATATTTCAAAGAAAAAAATGTGGGAAACCCACGATTTCTCCTACACATAAGAACCTTTCTAGCTTATTCTGGAAATAAATGGAGTACATTATAAAAAATATACCCTTTATCCAACCATGGAATGAGAATATATCCCTATTATATCCACACATGTCAATCATCATATCCTAGATTTAATGGAAGGTCATACATCCATCCCTGCTCATATTCTACAAACCTGCAGAGATATAGTGGCAGATACGGCTGTGGTTAAGGGGTGTGAACAAAACCCCACCCTTGTAATTGGGGTATCCCATTAGCACAATGTGAATGTTACTCAAGATTGGGTGGATTCTCACACTCCCATCCAATAGGTTCATCGATTAATCCCCATGATAAATAGGCAATAAGATCATGTACATATACCCATTCTAAATGGATATTATCATAATATCTCATTGATAATTCTAGAGTAATCATATATCCATATTGAAAACATAAAAAATTGTCAGTATATTTTGGTAGTAACATGAGAGTCTCTCAGGAAAACTCCTGTTTATGAAGGTCGTTGTCCATGACATGCGACTCCGACTACTCGATGAGGAACATCTAAAGGGAAATCTCTCCAAAGGTGTTCATAAATCTATAATCAGGTCCAAAATCTAGATATTATTAATAATGTTGTTTTTAAGGCCCTCAAACATCTATCAATGGAATCTCAAGGCCTTATTTAATTATCATCAATTCAAGGAGGTGATAATTTTAATTGTGATGGTCCTCCTCACAAGTTCACTACTAACAACTTTGGATGTCCTCCCCATAATATTCACCATGAATATCTAAATTATGGCCACACTATGATCAATTATAAGAATTACTATCTTTATGAGTATTTTGAACACCCTCCCTATGGCCAGAATATCAAAATTAAGAAGGTCCTCCCCTTGACAATGTCCACCTTGAAGTCACTCCCCAAGGTATACGCCACATGACCCCTTATTATAGTTGGAAATTAAGACATAATGTTGGTACTCCCCATAATTATGTTCTCTTCAAAGGTCCTCCCCATAGTAAAGTTTTATTTTGATAAAAAGTTACTCCCATTCCCAAATCAATTATAAAAAATCCATCATATCACGAGGTACTTGAGAAGATAATGTCATTCATGCCGAATGCTTTATAATTTACTAGTGAAATTATTTCTCAATCAGAAGACAACATGAGATAATTTTCATTATCTAAACCACAATTTGATCATATAGATTTCTTCACAAAAAAAGTGATTCATTTTAATATCACCACTAATAATAAGGCAACAAAAAAAACCAATTTGGTCAGATCAAGTGGAGGAGTCTCCTATATAAGGCAAAGAGAATATGTCACTCATGAGGAAATAACTGACCAAAGATAATGTACCTGTCATGATTTGGTCCATGTCCACCCACAATATGATATTTCAAAAACATTTTTAGATGTTTACATGAAATTTATATCAACCTATGGATGAATATTCAACTTTTAAAAACAAAATTCTTGTCTTATTAAGGATATAATTATCAAGTTAATGTAATAGAATAACTTCATCGGTAGATTTAATCAGCGGCCCTTTCAACTAGATGAAATAAAAAATTGGAAATGTAGTGTAAGAGCCTATAATGTTCGTATCTAAATTCATTTCACAAACTAATGAAATTGATCATTGACACCCCATATGGTGTCCACTTCAGAGAATGGGGGGAGCATAACATGCTAAATTTATCTTTTCTTTCTGGAAAATAAATCCCACCAGAAGTTTCTTCATGAAATTTAATTACTTTGAGTAGAGTCTTAGTAATGCGATATAACTAAAATAGAATGCATGATTTAATGATTCATACAATACTAAACCTCATAATCATCAGGCCTGGTTAAATAGACCATCAAAAGATTCTTTCATAAGACTTTTGAAAGGATTTATTAATCCTCTTAAATGAGAAAATCCAATAATTTAGCAGCGATGATGTCTTTGGAAGCAAGTATATCACATGAATATATTAAATTTCACCTATATCATGCTCGAATGAATGTTTTCAAAATCATGATAGTAGTCATGATAGCCACAACTATGAAAATATAGGAGAATCCCTAGACATTAGGGATGGGGAAATTTTTACTCCAAAAGTATCCTTTATGATTGATAAATAATGTTTGAAGTGATACAAAAATGGATCAAGAGAGATCCCAACCCATAGGGATGGGGACATTTTTATTTCAATCACCTCCCCCAAGGAGGCCGATATTCTTTCATCTAGGAAAAATATCACAAATTAGTGCACTATCACCCTCAAGTTGAATTCATATAATGAATGTACTTGGGGATTCTCTCAAGGTAACCCTTCAAAAAGAAACCTTAGGATAACCCTCATAAGAAAGGATGAAGCCCCAAAAAGTCCACAAGATGAAGTATTCTATCAAGGGAACAACCATATCTGATGATCACAGATTCTCGTATGGTTATCCCAAAAATAATTGATCTTCCTATTATCCCAATAGTGACATGTTTTCTTAAATGCATTACACATTGATAAAAATCATTAACACTAAAACTACAAATACTATAGGGAATAAAACCAATGTAAGATAATGATATGGGGATGTTTATATTTGAAGCATGGTCCATGTCAAAATGATCAAGGAAGGTGTGCATACTAGAAATAAGAGGACTGAAAAAAATTTAGGGACTCATGTGGATGCCTCGCTTCTATCCCATTAGTGCGCTTCAGCCAAAGAAAAGGGTAAGGGTGTTTCAACATCCCACCCTTTACCTGAAAATGTTGAACCATTGACACTTGAGGAAATAATTGATCAGTATGAGGAAAAAATTAAAGAGTTAAATATACATAATGTAGAACTTCTCATAGGAAATATCCCCACTGGGTATATTCACTAAGAATATAATCATCCTACCCTTCAAACTATCATCTCTCAAAAGAAGATATTTTTATGATAAAGAGAGAATAGTTGGAACATACATTCAATATGGGGGACAAAAAACTATTTTATTTTGAACCAATGATAGTGGGATACCAAGATTTCCACTATCATGGAAACAACCAGATCCATGTCAGGACAAATATCAAAGGCTATCCCATGTAGGCTGTTGACCACAAATACTAGAAGAGACTCCACATCAATACCTAACCATTATTTCCCATGTTCAAATTACAGTTCATCCGACTGTCCCCAAAGTTCACCAACACTATCAAGTCATTGATAGATCAATTGGAAGATATGGAAGTATGAAATGTGCCAGTACAATCAGAAAGGAAGCCTTGCCCCGAATGGGTATATGTAACTCTTACTACAACCAAATTTGGAAACCCTACGTTTCCAACATTTAATGCTTTAGAGTGTCCAAAGAAACATCTAACATGTTTTGTATCCTATTACAGTCTCATGATGGGGAACCTTGAATAAAAAGAGTAAAATAAACTTAGGTGGTTTCTATAAACCTTGGGAGGACTGACATTTGTCTGGTAAACCAGTTTACCAACCTATTCCATCAAAGTATGGGAAGATTTTAGTTGTTAGTTTATATATTTATTCAGGTCAATGTTGTGGAAAATGAAAATCCTTGACCTCTCAAATTTAAACATCAATAAAATGAGAGAGTCTCACATTTCATCATCATGTGGAAGGTTTTGAATTACTCTCTAAACTTGCTTCTTCCCTAGAAGTATTTTTTGTCCCTATGTATAGAGAACTTCCATGATGGGTTATAGACACTGATTGTCCCTATAAAATATACAGGAGGGGTTCTGGGACCTTTCCACATTTTCCCATAGATTGGAAGGCTCCATTTTTCAAAACAATCCCAACACCTTAAGGGAGGAGAATGTGTAAAGTGGAAACTGTGACTATTACTCTTAAACTAGGTCCTACACTAGCTTCAGCTCCAAAACCCACACCCTATCATGTGCTGCTACCTCTTGAGTGGCGACAATAATAAGTTACCTATTATAATATAAGAGGTAATAGAGATGAAATCAATTTTAGGAATGTAAGAATAAGGTTTATTCCTTCCGATATGAACAAGTTCTCGACTACTTTATAGAATCTATGGAGAAAAATTTGTTATAATTGCTAGATCCCAGAAGGGTAGATCAGTTTTGTCTCAATGACCACCCAAATTACTACCCATTTTAAAAAAATTTGGTCCTTACCAACTAGGATTTATTTATTATTAAATACATTCAACATAATATAGTTGATTTAGGGTAAGTAAAATAATGCAATCCACCTGCACAAGTGGCATGCAGTTCTACCACCATCGAATAGGAAGCAGGTGAGTGGAAGGAAGTATTAATAAAGGGAATACAAAAGTTCAATGGTTGGATGAACATAAATTTGACCAATCAAACTCATTTTAACCTCAAGGAATAATTAAACTGACCAACCATGCCTCCAATATCTTCTACCATAGTGCAAAAAACTTCACCGACCCAACAATCCTCAAAGATCTGGTCGTCTAAGAAATATCAGGAAAAAATAAATAGAAACCAAGAATAGGAAGATGAATATGCACTGTAACATCCCAAGAAACTGTGTTTTATATAACGATATGTTTTATATTACTATGTCTTCCTTTAATCGAACAAACTGTCTGCTTATAATATATATATATATATATATATATATAAATGAAATAGAGTAAACGCACCAAAATGAACGAAAGGCTATTTTATTCAAAATAGGAACACCATGGTAACTACAACTCACTTTGATCAAACGAGAAGCTTAGCTGACCAAATATTCCAATTAAAAACCCGATTAAAATTACAGGAAGACCGCTTAAAACAACGAGAACCCCGAGAAGGCGATATGGGTCCTTGGAATCCATCAAAACAAACATAAGGATGGACGAGGCCACCGCAGCTGTACTGAGCACCAAAGGAATGACTTGAACCATCTTCTCCTCTTTCTTCTTCAGTTACCTTGAGTTTAGGACACCCCGAGACCAGGTTTTATAGAACACCTATCCAACCGTTAGACACCAACGAATATAATTATAGCCGTTGGCTCCCCCATGATCCAATATCCTTTAATGTTTTAATTTTCAAATAGAACTGTTGAATCTAAGAGTTGAACCCCCCGAAAGGTTCAAAAGGTTAAGTATGTTATTTGATTTAATGTTTTAATAATGACAACAATAATAATGATAATATAATTAATTTATTGTTTTTTTCCCAAAATGCGAATTATATGAGAATGATTTTAATGCAAGATAGTGGGAATTAATATTATTATTATTTTTTCCACTATTAATTATACACATTTTTAACTTGAGAAAATACATATTTATTTTATTTAAAAACACGAATGACTATATTGAATCTGGTTGGGATTTTTTTAAGTTTACGAAAATATATATGTAAACTCATGGATTATATATATATATATGTTACATCAAAATTTAAGTTAAATGTATTATAATTACTTCTAAATTAAATATAAGTAATAATACTAATGCAAATGTTTATAATTTGACCTTTTTATAATTAACAGTTTTGAAATTATGTCACATTATGGTTTTATTTATATTACAAATCTTGTTTCATAATGTTAATGTTTACATAAATACTTTATTAATTATGAAATTTGAAAATAATTAGTAATTATGTTAAATAATCAAATTTTATTAACAACATTTGTATATATATCACAAAATGTAAATAGAGATTAAGATAATTGGTTAATATAAGTCAATAAAGGAAAATAATAATATGATATAGATAGGGATAAATAAATTAATGCATATGTATTAATGACTATTGACTTATCTTAAAATAATAAAAGTTGATTAATAATTGTATGTAATAATAATTATACCATTTTTTTAATAAGTGTAATAAATAATTAAAAAGTATTGAAGATATAATAAAAAAACGAAGTGAGGCCCACGTTTTTTAAAACAATGCATTCCTCTCGGACCGTCCGATCCAGTGCTCTCCATCACGGCCGTCCATGTTTTTTATGCCGAATCGCGTCTGAGCCGTCTGATCAAATCCCGGTTTAATCTCGGCCGTCCTCGGATCTCTATTTCCCCCGATTTCATTTTCTTCTTCCTCGCGTGACGAACCAGTAGGTTAGGGTTGCGTTTTCTTCACCTAGGCCAATGGTGGACCCAAATGCCTCTTCTTTCCATGGGTTTGGCACCACCCAGGCCCTTGGATGCCCCATCTACATCACCACACAAAGAGGAATCCTTTACTTTTAAGCTCTGGTTTGCACCGAAGCAAGGAGGGTTTTTTCTTCATGATTCTTGGATCTTCGACCACCTCGGTGTCGCCACCTGCTTCATCCTCTTCTCCTCTCCAAGCAAAGGTAAGGGAATTTTTTTTCTAGTTTTATTTTCATCAATTTCGATGAATATACATGGTTATATACACTTCATGCATATGTATAAATATATATACATATATGGTCATAAGAACCATTCATACCAACTTTCCCCTTCCTGCATGGAGAATTCAACCGGGGTAAGGGAAACTCTTGGGCCTTGTTTTACTTCAGTTCTAGTGTTTCATATACCTATATACACCGTGTGTATATATTTTTATATATACATATATATAAGATGATATATTCATGTAAACACATTTCTTTTATATGTATATAACCCTTGTTTTATTCTGCCCTATGAAAAATGGGGATTTGGGGTAATTTTTATGAACATGAAAAATTATACAAGTACATGTATTATATATGTGAATGTGAACACTTAGATGTATATGTACATCTATGTGCATTCATAAGGATGATCTTGATTCTTTGTTTTAAAATTTATCACTATATAACATGATGATTTGACCAGGTTGCAATCTACTCTTAAAATTTATTATTTCAAGTACGATATAAAAATTATGTAAGTACATATAATAGGTGAGGTTTAAAATGTCTTTCTAATAACAGAATAGCTTCCCCAAAGGACAATTCTCATTTATCATCATGTTTGTCAAATATTTTGTTTTTATGAAACGGTGATTTTACCTGGGTATTGTGGAAACCATTTTGAAATTTATATTTCATGTGTAAGAACTCCACTCGGTCTTACCAAAATATAATCATGTTTAAAGTAAGTATATCTGGAGAAATATTTTTTTTAAGTATAGTTTAATTTGGTAACCTATGCATATATGTATATACATTTAAATATATATATATATATATAGGTGTATACAACCTTGCATCAATATGTTTTCTTCAAATCCAAAATTCTTTAAAGAAATGTCTTAAGATGATCTTTATTTAGTGTGCAAACGAATTTTTACATAACCATGTATACATTTATACAGTTTGTATATATTCATATTTATACATACTTGACTACCCAAGATAAACCTATTCGCACACCATGTAAACTTTACTGTATATATATAAGGGTATTCGCACAATTTTACATAAACTACCACCACGCCCATTTATCAGCATGTGTTTTAAATATGAATGACCTCATTGTTAACTCTGGGTTGTGATGTATGAAGTGTTAAAGTGTTTATGTTCATTTTAAGGTTTCCATTAAGTCCATGTTTTCAATTGTTAAGTTAATATCTAATGTGTATGGATTTTTATTACTTATATCTTAATTCTTATTAATGTTTTTACTGTTCTTCCTTGACTATGAAAAATGCATGTAAAAAGGGATGATATGTAATGAATGTAAGAATGAGTCCCTATGAATGTAAGACCACATCAAATATGTGAGGGATGTATTGGAATTAAATGATTATGGAGGGGTGCACCCAGAATTATACTGTGCTCCAATGCATTGGCTAAAGGATGAGTCTCATGAGACGTTATGTGCGACGGTCTTGGCGGTTATCCTTGGCTTGTGCTACTATGGAAATGAGGTAGGCGGTTAGCCTTGACCCGTATTAAGTTATGTTTTATGGTCATGACGCAAGTTCTTGACAAAGTCTGGAATTATACATTCCCTCCACATGTGATGATAAATGGTCAACCATGGGATAGTTTAACTAACAGGATACCCCCTAGTTGGAAATTTCCTTTGACTATGAGAATGAGATTATGAGATATGAACTTTAACACATGTGTTATGTTGTTATAAGAACTTTATGTGCCAATGAATCAGGATATGAATGTTTTCCCTACTTACACATGGTCTTTTAGAGCTGAAGTAATTTTGTTGTAAATCATGCATCATCTATTCTTCACATGCTTGCGCTCTCTGATTTATGTTTTATTTGAAGTTTATTTTAAGAAGGTACTTCTTTTCTATGTAAGTGGATATCAAGAATATAGGATTTACATGTTTAAAGGAAAAGATAATGCATTGTTTTAATAAAGTGTTTTATCATTTTCAAATGAATGTCTTGAGAAAGAAATTACTTTAACGTTTTAAAAACCCCTTACTGGGCATATTTTTCTCACCCTATGTTTTTGTTTTAAAATTTTTTCAGGCATGGATTTATACTAAAGAAGTTTTTCAGAAGCAGCTGTTTTCCCAGAATCCTGAGCCTCACGATCTTCTGTAGTAATGGGACATGATGTATTATTGTAACTTTTTGAAATAAATTTTTAGTACATCATGCCCCATGGGCACCCAGGAATCGGGGTCCTTATAGTTGGTATGAGAGGATGGGTTCAGGAAACTTTGGAAAACCAGGTAGTATGAATATATTACTATGATTGACTAAGTAAATATGTTATAACTTCCAGATGGCTGATGGAAATGTATCTACCAATCTACTGTCACCTCCCACTGAGGCCCTAGAGACCATTGTGTCTCTGGATAGTCGGAATAACTTTCTTAATTACGCCCATATTCACATGTCATTCAAGCACCTGTATGATGTATTGAACTCGCCTAGGGTTCTTAGTCTTCACCGGGGATTGGGAATGAATTATCTCCTAATGATGATGACCCAATTCCCATCTTATGCACGACGGGGAAGGTACCACGAGGGACTCTTCCGAGTGTTCACGACTGGTGAAGAATTTGGCACGATGCTCGATAACCCCTTTCAAGAAGATACTACTACCGGAGACCTCCGAACGGCCTACCTATGTCAGATTTTGCACTATGGCTTCTGGGGCCATTTGATGGATTTTGGGGTGTTAGAAGATGAATCCACCTGTTTGTCTTATAGGAAACAAGTGTATAACGACGTTTCTCAACTTCATACCCCTCATGATAAACTCAGGAGGCATCATAGGTGTTCCCATGAGTTTAACCCCATCTGTTCAGCCTGTGTGTGGTTTGAGGAGTTAGGCAGTTTTGCCTCTCTTTGTGGTGTACGTTTAGTAAACTCAGGCTTTGTTATGTAAACCTTTGTGTAATCGAAAGTTTCTTGTTTCCTTTCCTGTCTCTACCTTAACAGTGTTGTTAAGTGAGTTCTCCTGAATGTTTTTTTCCAGATAGCTGGTCAAACTAACATCTCATCTCTACCTGATGAGTTAGTAGAGGTTATTTTGATTAGAACATGCACGGTGGATTATCCATCCTTTCTCCGCCTGCGAGGGTCTTGCAAACGCCTGCTTGATTTGTCAAAAAGTCCTAAAATTCTTCGTTCGTGTCAAAGGAATGACCATGTTTTTCATCTCATTGCCACTGCCTAACTCCCCTACCTAGGTGAAGGGGGAGATACTACAAAGGCCTCTTCCAGTGTTTTATTCTGGCGCAAAAATTTTCTGCCAGAGCATGCTTCCTCATAGCTACTCAAGATGGCCACCTCAAGGTAGCCTTTATGTTCTAGGTCTTAAATATCAGTCCCCTCAATCACATAATCCCCCTCGAATACCTCGAATGTGATGTAGTTCAGAGGGTTATCAGGGAATTTGTCCACTCAGACATTTCTGAGCTTTTCACCGCACGAGCCTCCCTATGGGAACCTGTGTGTAGTACACATGAGAAGGGATTCAAAACCTACAGCTCAAGGTGTATCTAGGCTAGAGAAACAGAGGAACTATGTACCAACTTGGGTATTCCTTTAACTGAGCCAAATCTCCCATTTTGGTAATGTTGTACGACTGGGGGATTTCTCTTTTTATGAATAGAATTGCGAGGACGCAATTCTTTGAAGGGGGAAATAATGTAACATCCCAAGAAACTGTGTTTTATATAACGATATGTTTTATATTACTATGTCTTCCTTTAATCGAACAAACTGTCCGCTTATAATATATATATATATAAATGAAACAGAGTAAACGCACCAAAATGAACGAAAGGATATTTTATTCAAAACAGGAACACCATGGTAACTACAACTCACTGTGATCAAACGGGAAGCTTAGCTGACCAAATATTCCAATTAAAAACCCGATTAAAATTACAGGAAGACCGCTTAAAACAATGAGAACCCCGAGAAGGCGATATGGGTCCTTGGAATCCATCAAAACAAACATAAGGATGGCCGAGGCCACCGCAGCCGTACTGAGCACCAAAGGAATGACTTGAACCATCTTCTCCTCTTTCTTCTTTAGTTACCTTGAGTTTAGGACACCCTGAGACTAGGTTTTATAGAACACCTATCTGACCGTTAGACACCAACGACTATAATTATAGCCGTTGGCTCCCCCATGATCCAATATCCTTTAATGTTTTAATTTTCAAATAGAACCGTTGAAGCTAAGAGTTGAATACCCCCCCCAAAGGTTCAAAAGGTTAAGTATGTTATTTAATTTAATGTTTTAATAATGATAAAAATAATAATGATAATATAATTAATTTATTGTTTGTTTCCCAAAATGTGAATTATATGAGAATTATTTTAATGCAAGATAGTGGGAATTAATATTAATATTATTTTTTCCACTATTAATTATACACATTTTTAACTTGAAAAAATAAATATTTATTTTATTTAAAAACACGAATGACTATATTGAATCTGGTTGGGATTTTTTTAAGTCTACGAAAATATATGTGTAAACTCATGGATTATATATATATATATATGTTACATCAAAATTTAAGTTAAATGTATTATACTTACTTCTAAATTAAATATAAGTAATAATAATAATGCAAATGTTTATAATTTGACCTTTTTATAATTAACAGTTTTGAAATTATGTCACATTATGGTTTTATTTATATTACAAATCTTGTTTCATAACTTTAATGTTTATGTAAATACTTTCTTAATTATGAAATGTGAAAATAATTAGTAATTATGTTAAACAATCAAATTGTATTAACAACATTTGTATATAGATCACTACATGTAAATAGAGATTAAGATAACTGGTTAATACAAGTCAATAAAGGAAAATAATAATATGATATAGATAGGGATAAATAAATTAATGCATATGTATTAATGACTATTGACTTATCTTAAAATAATAAAAGTTGATTAATAATTGTATGTAATAATAATTATACCATTTTTTTAATAAGTGTAATAAATAATTAAAAAGTATTGAAGATATAATAAAAAAAACGAAGTGAGGCCCACGTTTTTTAAAACACCGCATTCCTCTCGGACCGTCCGATCCAGCGCTCTCCATCGCGGCCGTCCATGTTTTTTATGCCACATCGCGTCTGAGCCGTCCGATAAAATCTCGGTTTAATCTCGGCCGTCCCTTGTGTTTTGGATCTCTATTTCCCCCGCTTTCATTTTCTTATTCCTCGCGCGACAAACCAGTAGGTTAGGGTTGCGTTTTCTTCACCTAGGCCGATGGTGGACCTAGCTGCCTCTTCTTTCCATGGGTTTGGCACCACTCAGGCCCTTGGATGCCCCATCTACATCACCGCACAAAGAGGAATCCTCTACTTTTAAGCTTCGTTTTGCATCGAAGCGAGGAGGGTTTTTGCTTCGTGATTCTTGGATCTTCGACCACCTCAGTGTCGCCACCTGCTTCATCCTCTTCTCCTCTCCAAGTGAAGGTAAGGGAATTTTTTTCGCGTTTTATTTTCATGAGTTTCAGTGAATATACATGGTTATATACACTTCATGCATATATATAAATATATATACATATAAGGTCTTAAGAACCGTTCATACTAACTTTCCCCTTCCTGTATGGAGAATTCAACCGGGGTAAGGGAAACTCTTGGGCCTTGATTTAATTCGGTTCTGGTGTTGCATATACCTATATACACCTTGTGTATATATTTTTATATACATATTTATATAAGATGATATATGCATGTAAACACATTTCTTTTATATGTATATAACCCTTGTTTTATTCTGCCCTATGAAAAATGAGGATTTCAGGTAATTTTTATGAACATGAAAAATTATACAAGTACATGTATTATATATGTGCATGTGAACACTTAGATGTATATGTAAATCTATGTGCGGACATAAGGACGAGCATGATTATTTCTTTTAAAATTTATCACTATATAACATGATGATTTGACCAATTTTCAATCTACTCTTAAAATTTATTATTTCAAGTACGATATAAAAATTATGTAAGTACATATAATAGGTGAGGTTTAAAATGTGTTTCCAATAACAAAATGGCTTCTCCAAAGAACAATTATCATTTATCAACATGTTTGTCCAATTTTTTGTTTTTATGAAAAGGCGATTTTACCTGGGTATTGTGGAAACCATTTTGACATTTATATTTCATGTGTAAGAACTCCACTCGGTCTTACCAAATATAATCATGTTTAAAGTAAGTATATCTGGAGAAATATTTTTTTTAAGTATAGTTTAATTTGGTAACCTATAAATATATGTATATACATTTAAATAAATATATATATAGGCTTATACAACCTCACATCAATATGTTTTCTTCGAATCCAAAATTCTTTAAAGAAATGTCTTAAGATGATCTTTATTTAGTGTGAAAATGACTTTTTACATAACCATGTATACTTTTATACAGTTTGTATATATTCATATTTATACATACTTGACTACCCAAGCTAAACCTATTCGCACACCATGTAAACTTTACTGTATATATATAAGGGTATTCACACAATTTTACATAAACTACCACCACACCCATTTATCAGCATGTGTTTTAAATATGAATGACCTCGTTGTTAACTATGGGTTGCGATGCATGAAGTGTTAAAGTGTTTATGTTCATTTTTAAGGTTTCCATTAAGTCAATGTTTTCAATTGTTAAGTTAATATCTAAAGTGTATGGATTTTTATTACCTATATCTTAGTTCTTATTAATGTTTGTACTGTTATTATTTGACTATGAAAAATGCATGTAAAAAGGGATGATATGTAATGAATGTAAGAATGATTCCCTATGAATTTAAGATCACTTCAAATATATGAGGGATGTATTGGAATTAAATGATTATGGACGGGTGCACTCGGAATTATACAACGCTCCAATGCATTGGGTAAAGTATGAGTCTCATGAGACGTTATGTGCGACGGTCTTAGCGGTTAGCCTTGGCTTGTGCTACTATAGAAACGGGGTAGGCAGTTAGCCTTGACCAGTATTAAGTTATGTTTTATGGTCATGACGCAAGGTCTTGACAAAGTCTGGCATTATACATTCCCTCCACATGTGATGATAAATGGTCAACCAGGGGATAGTTCAACTAACAAGATACCCCCTTATTGGAAATTTCCTTTGACTATGAGAATGAGATTATGAGATATTAACTTTAACACATGTGGTATGTTTTTATAAGAACTTTATGTGCCAATTAATTAGGATATGAATGTTTTCCCTGCTTACACACGGTCTTTTAGAGCTGAAGTAATTTTGTTGTAAATCATGCATCATCTATTCTTCACATGCTTGCGCTCTCTGATTTATGTTTTCTTTGAAGTTTATTTTAAGAAGGTAGTTTTTTTCTGTGTAAGTGGCTCTCAAGAATGTAGGATTTACATGTTTAAAGGAAAAGATAATGCATTGTTTTAATAAAGTGTTTTATCATTTTCAAATTACTTTTTTGAGAAATAAATTACTTTAATGTTTTACAACCCCTTACTGGGCATATTTTTCTCACCCTATGTTTTTGTTTTAAAATTTTTCAGGCATGGATTTATACTAAAGAAGTTATTCAGAAGCAACTGGTTTCCCAGAATCCTGAGCCTCACGATCTTCTGTATTAATGGGACTTGATGTATTATTGTAACTTTTTGAAATAAAATTTTAGTACATCATGCCCCATGGGCACCCGGGAATCGGGGTCCTTACATGCACTGTGGATAAATTAACTCCTAACCCTATCAGACTTCATGCCTATAATCTTAAGGGAATAGGAACCACCCCATCAAACAACACCATGGTAACCATCCCACCAAATGGAATCCTCATAAAAAGAATAATTAATATTTTCTTATGTAAACATCATTTATCTAATGGAACCCTTATCTAATAATGACTATGGTTATGAACTTGAGTTCTGAAAGCATGATCTAGGAACCAGGGGTAGAGGTTACAGGTACCAAATAAATAGGGGGAGGCACGGTCATGGTCAAAACCAATTTTCAGCCAAATCCCCTCTAGAGCTATTTATGTTGCTGAAACTCATGTTAAAGCCCTTCATCGAGAACCATAAGAGTAGGAAAGTGCACTGACATTCACTAAGAGTCATCCAGAACTTATTTTCTTGGAAGATCTATTTAAGGGGATGCGACTGTTCAACCATCTCAGCTGAGTAGGTATACCAAATCGGTCTAAACCACCAGTGATAGGAATACACTCATCCTCTATTAAATGGTCTGATCCATATATTCGGATCACTTCAAACCCTAAGGTATCTACTAAAGAACATGATCATACAAGGAAAAACATACCTATGGATAAAAAAAGACATCTTGAAGAAATTATCCATGGTTCTGGCTAACCTGTCAATCCTGGATGCTCTCAATTTGTCAAAAGATCCCTAGGAATATCTCATAGAGGCCTCTCTGATCCCTATAGAGTTCAAAGCTGAGGTTACAACTTTTGAAGTGTATCATGCAAAAATTAATCCCATATAATTCCAGAAAATCATATATTTTATATAACAGTATAGGGATTCTTCTATGTAGGGAAAAATCATACCCTTGTATGTCTTTGATATACTAGATGTCATTGACATTAAACAATCATTCATTGATAA